>CM050163.1:123306234-123906234 GCA_027410445.1 Discoglossus pictus
TAGTGTTTTAGCTGAAAATTGCTTTGTGCAGTAAATCATACAAATCATTTGATACCAATCGCCTAGCATCTTACAACCATTTTACATTCCATTAGCGTTGAATGCAACATTAAAGTGGATAAAAATTAGGTATGTAAAGTGTGATATAAATGCGATACTGTATTTATTTAATTTGATTTCTTCCTTTTGTACTGTTCTCAGCAACTTAATTTGTTCACAGTATTCCATGCTCTGGATGCTCAGTTACTAGCAGGTGCCAGCTACTGCGTGCATGAGGGCATTTGGAATACTTTTTATGCCCACAGTAGTCGTATGATGTTATGTGATGCATGTGATTTCTGTTATTACAGTACAAAAAATAATATTTCTAATTACATATGGAAAAGCATATTAGTTATGATTCAGTGCTGGAAGATCTGGAATATTTAACACTTTTCATAAAGTTTGTTAATTATTAATCTGTGCAATTTTTGTTTAATTATATACTCATAGGTAATAAAAACTCAAAAAGTAATTTGCCATGCTTATAGGATGACTTTGTACTAGGACATTTGTGGAAAAAAAAACTGCCAATTCCTGATAGTTCTACTCTAATCTCCTTGGTCATCCACTTATGACAATTCAACCTATCAAGCATTTGTCAATAAACTTCTATATCACTTGCTTGTATTCTATGCTCTTCTCTACTGCAAATGTCTCTTAAGTGACTTATCTGTCCATTATATGTCCACTTTTACTAAGAAGTTTTCCTCAAATTCATAATCCTTTCCTTTAAGACAAGCTATTTAAGAAACTCACAATTATGATTGCATTTATGACCTGTACCATAATCCTATATTTTGCAATATTATCTTAAAAGGACACTTATATCCCATATTATGGTAAGTTATTTTGAAGTATAGGAAATAAAAATGGGAAAACATCTACCCAGAAAATAAAAATTGTCTTTAGATTGTTGCATACTATGTAGAATAATTTAGTGACTTCATTACTGAAATTTAAGATCAACTCTTTCTCTTTACATATCATTATTTATAAGTCGGAAGAGTTTAAGGCTGATGTAAGTTTACGAGTTTTCAATCATGTGTCAGTATTTTAGAAACAAGCACTATGTACATTTGATTTTAAGCTAAAAAACACTCCATTCTTTGTTAATTTTCTTGCCATGTACTTAACCCCTGTATAGCGCTATGGAATATGTTGGCGCGTTACAAATAAAGATAGATCGCTTCGGTGGACTTGTAATTTTATGAAGCCTATTTAGCAGACAATATACAGACTAGAGCTAAATAACTGTATCTCACTATTTGCAAACAAACACACATGATAGAAATTATTGTTACACATTAGCATAAACATGAATGTTTTGCATATTTTATATCCATTATGTTTTTTTTTGCATATTTTATATCCAACCGTATCTATGTATTTGTGTGGCATACAGCTATACTATACGTGATGGATAAAGCATGAGGAGTGCTGTTTCATGGCTGGGGTCATTATGTTTATACATTTCAGAATTTGTATGTAGATATCATGCACTTAGTTGCTCATTAGTCTATCAGGTGAAGTTCTAAATCTGCTAAAATCCATTTCTCAAATAAGCTTAAACATGTTTTCTTGAAGGCATCGAGACCTCACCAGTTGTGCTCATTAACATATTAGGGTTAACAGTTATGTGCAGAAGAGCTTCTTTTTTGAAACTGCTGTAGATTTATTTGAGCCAGAAACCTTTTCAGTTGTAGACTGCACAATGTTTGAAACCCTCCGTGGAAAAGCATTACTGCGATATAACTTTTTGAAACTCTCTTGCAGTCAAATGTAATGTAACAGGTATATTGATCAAATCAAATGTTATAATAGTGTCACTCTTATTACCACTTGCAAAGCACTGCAGAACATTACTTCTGGCTTGTAGCACTGGCACCAGATGAATTATGACCTTAATTTATTTATTGCTGTGATAATGCAAAGTCTGGTATACTGATGAAAACTTGGACAACGTGTCTTTGTCTCATGACATATAGCTGGTGAGAGATATATATTTGGCACTAGGTATTATGATTCTGCAACTGCTTATTTTTTTCTACGATTAGACTAATCAAAGCGTCATTCATCTGATTGGCTGACTACACAAAAGGAGCTTTCTGACTGAGACCAAGCTAATATTATCATTATGGTTATAAAATGTAAATTATTTTTTCTAAATTATTTTCCATCATGTATCTAATCATGCACAATCGTTTTGATGTCTTTTTAATGTTTTCCATGCAAAAATAAAACTATTTCCTATTGTTGAAAATATTTGAAGTACATGATGGAGTTTTGAGTTCCATGTCCCTTTTAAGTTTAATTATGTTTTGTTTCTCTTTAATTATATCTCCTCCAAATCTATGTGAGTCCTACTTTTTGTTTTTTAAAACCTTTCCTGTATATTTGTTATTTTGTAAAAATAATGTAGTTTAAGTAATGTTTTGCAATCTATCAATTATCTTCATAACTTTGCAAGTACATTCAAATTTTGCAGTGTTCAATGCTGATATTCTCTTATTTAAAGCATTTGTACCAATAAACACACATTCTGTCAAGAATTCACCAGAGTATTGAGTTTGATGCTACATAATAAAGAACAAGACACATATATCGTGAACATTGTACTGTATATTAAAAAGCACCACAGGGCTTTTATGTTTCTGAGTTATCCCACTCAGCACCATTAAATATTTTTTTTATGTTTTTATTCACAAAGGTCTCTTAAAGTCTTTCAAAATATGCCTATTCACTACTTATCTGACACATTTATAGAGGTGTACAATTTCATTCTCTGTTGTTTTAATTAGATAGCAGACTACCTTAGTAAAATGCTTAGGTATTGTTCTACATGTAACATAATTAGTACAAATAGAAAGGATGTGCCAAAAGGATATTGTTCTATCAAAAGTAACATTTTAAGTATATTATGTTTTTGAATTACAATTATCTTAATTTCTACTAAAAGTTTAGCTTTTACAGACTATACTCTTTATACAGGGAGAGATATGTACATATCACATATAATAGTTGTCAAACTGCAAGACGTTGTCACACCTTGCACGGTGCCCCCTCCGGACCGCGCAAAACACTGCAAATGCATAGCACTTTAAACATTACACTCTGACCTACAAGATACACTATGCCACTTTACACAATAAACCAACGGCTTTACCTCGCGTTCGCAGCCTATTTAGAATGCACACTTCAAACATTCATTACACTTTATAAGCAGGGCACTAACACTCACAATGTATATTCTATGCAGACGCAAAATACAAACAGATTGATAGCTCTTCAGACTATTGCTTGCTGCACTTATCAATTATAAATAATTAAAGTATATTAATTTATTGAATAAATCATTAATTATTACTTAACTAAATATACATAGAAATATATCTCTCTCGCAGAGGACCAAAAGTACACAACAGGAGAGGCTCGCAATGAGCGCCGAAGGTCCTGAGGCTCGCAATGAGCCCCGAAGGTACTCACAGTACAAAACGGTTTCAATTATGTCACAAACAGCATTCCCATGGCTTCAAATGTTATTGCCCCGTCATTTTTGCCGGGCAAGTTGCTAGTGTATTATATATTTATTATATTTTATTGAGATAAACATAGGTACAATCACATTAAAAGTGAGTGTTGGGTACATATGAATCAACACTTGATAACTCAATTGTTTCTTTAATGTGGCTTCTTAAAGCCCACTAAATTTAATTTAGTGATTTATAGCTTTGTGACTTGTTTCCAAATGTCTACATAAATAAAATTGAAAGTGACACCAGCCTCAATCACTTCAAAATCTAATCACCCAACTTTTGTCTGCACCCTTGTTTACTTTGTTTCATCTTCATTAGTTGTGCCCTATTAAAAGTGAACAATACATCAGAAGTGCCTCATACTATGAATATATTCATTGCCCTCCTCTGGCCTCAAAATGTATCTCATGATCCTGCAGCCAAGTCAATCTTTCAACCTCTGTTACCAACTGACACCCTTCCTCACTGTACGTTGGCCCCTCCATCCTCTCTTCTTTCCATCTATCACTCTGTGTAAATGTTAAATGTGTTACTGGCACATAAACATTTATATAATGTATTTTAAAAAATGTTAAACCATTTTGTTTGTGTGTTTCCCATTCTTCCATATCAGGGTTGTAAGTGATTGTCACAACTCGTTCTTCTTTGGACTTGAAAAGGCCTAGAAGGCCAATGCTACTTGCAGGTTGTATAGGTTCTTTTATCCCTGCACACAGGATAGCTTAAGCGAAGACTAGGACAACTTGCTGATTATCCAGATCAAGTTGTGGTTGCCTGGCCAAGTTGTAGAGTTTCAGGACAAGTTACTGGGTGCAGGGCAAGTTGCAGAAATTAATTTCTGAATAAAAAGTAAATTCCTAAATGAAATGCACCATACATATTTGTTTCAAACAGAGCATACATTTGTTTTTCAGGTTATATTTAATTCAGTTAGTGCACCAGTCACCAATGGGACACTTCCTTTGGTAAACATAACTTTCACACGTTATGCTCCCCTTGAACTACCCCACATGGACCAGGTCTGTCTCCAAGGAGTTGGTGCCAGCCCATCTCCTTCCTCACCTAGGAAAAAGGGGTCTACCGTCCCAGTTATCAGCTACCTCAGGCAGACTGACCTATGTGGAGAACCATAACTTGGGGTATCAAGATCCTTAGATTATTGGGTACAGGTCCTCTGCTATTCAGGTGACCAAGTGGAAGGTAGTGGTATTGGTTGGCAGGCTCAGGGTACCTCCTGAGCCCAGAGGACTATTAGAAGGTCAGATGAATTCAGGGTATTATGTGGTTGGGTTTACCCACTCATTAGCCAACCTCCCCTCGCATAATGGTTGGAGGGGGTCAGCTAAGGGAATTGTATTGGCTCTGAGCTGTATTTAATTTTCAAGGCCGACCAGGACTTCCATAATAATTTTAGGCATTCAGGGTCCTATTAGATTGAATGGGAGGTCACGAACAATGGCTAAGGTCAAGTATTTCCAAATTTGTGGTTCAACATAAGACAAAGGATCAAAGGGGTATCACCTGCAGAGCACTTGACACCACTTAACCTTTATCCATTGACACAAGTGGTTCAAATGAAAGCGTTGTTAATTATACTTGATGGTTTAATCAGGTTAGTTAGTCTCCCATAGAAGTCTATGGAGCTTAATCTACCGCTTTACACAAGTTTGAAATCAGACCATAGCCCGGCCTTGGCACTGGGAGCAATCTTGGCTACTAGTTGCCTTTAAAGTGGTGCTAATCCAAAAATATTTTATTATCCAAATTACATAGTTACACCCCAAAATGCATCTCCCAATAACTGTTCCCAAAATAGAAAATTGGCCCAGGACCTGGTGCAAAAACATAAATCAACATAAATCAACATGACTTCATAAGTGGCACAGTACTCTTTATGAGTGTGAAAGATTATTGTTAATTCTATATGGTGGAAGGTAAAAAAAAATCTAAATTTCCAGCATATTTTCCATATTGCTGTCATATTTATTTGTAATATTAATAGTTCAACCTTCTTCCAGGTGAGTGTAAAAGACAATACTTTGTTTTAAAGAAGAAAAAGGGTACTCAGCTCCCTGGACACAACCACCCTTTTTAATTCAGATTTGATTATTCCCCTATAGTGATATATTTATATCACCATAGGAGAGTAATCAAATATAAATAAAAAAATAATTATGATATAACTTTTATTTAAAATATTTTAAAAAATAGTTTTTTAAAATATTAATAACATATGGGTTGTCCCATTATTATATCATAATACCACTTTTACTTCTGCCTTTTAATATAAGGTAACCTTTTCTATTGGCCTGGAGGAAGCAGAGGCAAAATGCAGCATCAGGCCGTTGTTTTGCACGTGTCCCATTCTGATGATGTCATTGCGTCAAACAGGCGCTCTCGCTTTTGCCTTACAAGCAAAGAAATGCTGTGTGTTTGCTGCTTGACACAGCACTTAATAATAAGTGGACTTGTAATTTATATACCTCTTTGTAACGTTTATTACAGCTAAAGTCTTGCCATTTACACTATAAAGAAATTGACTATTTAATTATATGAATTGTAGTTAGGATATTTGTGCCTGATTAAACTTATTGCTCTATAGAACATATGTGAATGTGGGTAGAGTAGGAGATTAGTGTAGTAACCTATACAGTATCCTGAGGGGTAAGTGGTGGACCCCCACCCAGCCTCACTTTTTTTTATAATTGTTTACAATTTAGGAGCCAGTGGCAGGCTCCAAAACCATCACAACAGTCTTGCTGGGATACAAATAGAATTCAAACCGACACACTCTCACTAATAACATTCTTTTTTCACAGATATAATACATTTTGCATTTTTGCACTGACTGTCTAATAAGTATGAACTGATGTTTATGCAAATATAAAAAATAACATATGTTTTTATATGTAATTTTTGTCTACTACAATGTATATTAGACTATTGTACATATTGTAATCATTTCTGTTCATAAGAAATTATCCTTTGGTATATATTAAAATTAAATTGCACTGATCACACCCTTAGAATTTTTGCAGTATAATATTAAGTATAACATTTTATCTTTTTATACCTATAAAAAAGGTTATATTAAAAGGTACAAGTATAAGTATCACATATATAGTTGTGAGCATGCAGGTTGTTGCTAACGCTGAAAGCTCGTGTAGCGAGCCTGCGGCCCTCGCAAAGCGATGGCCGCAACAACTGCGAACCTCGCAAATTACGTCCGTACCGCCCGAAACACGCGCACCTGAAAACATTAATAACACAATAAATACACACAAGAAACACATAGAAAGCTTACCCACAGCAAGTGGGGGGGGCACCCAGGACCTCGAAAAGTGAAGTTACACCTCAATTAAAGTCAAAATACAAGAGTTTAGACACTCGTAAATCACTGAAGCAAGAGAAAAAATGGCCACGAAAAAAACAAAAACGAGGCTAAGGACGCAAAACTACTACACTTACTCGCAAAATGGAACGATCGCTCCAGACCAGTTCACACGGCACATAACACACACTATGCAGTACCACACTGCTATTACCCACCATTTTACATGAAAGAGACAACTATTAGCCGCAAAATGGTGGCTGGAACGCAAATTTAAGACTGGAACGCAAATAGCGCATGCATATTGGGTTCTAACGGTTTCAACCACCTCAAAGTTTATAAATACTGCCTACTTTCCAGAAAATTCGACATTTGTCCTCAGGTGATTAACAGTGTGACTGGACAGTTCACTGCTGCCGTTACTTCAGAAGAGAATTATTTACCAATTTGCAACTTCACAATCTGCAAATTCCAACAGAGAGGTAAGCTATAATACATTTAATTTATTACAAAAGACCCCAAAAAATAGAAATACAAAAAAAAAAATCATTTAAAAGATTCACACCGAACACATCATTCATGTATAGTGACATTTGAAATAAACACATATGTGTATGGGCCCTACAACAAGCTAATCTTAACTCAAACAAATCAAGAAGTATATTCAAGTGACATTAATTCACAGGAACTAATGCCACAAAAAATAAATTACACCCATACATATTTAACCTGCATCTCAATCTTTACCTTTTTTTCACTATTCAAACGAACTCTGCATCAACAGCATCCCTCAAGAATTTGCAGCGTGGACTGTGAAAGTGTATTACTTTTAAAGAAGACAAAGAAAGAAGAAGAGGTAAGATACAAAAATACATTATATGCAGAAAAAGACTATGCTTTTTCAAAACCAAAACAATAACAACAACCTTTAACAGTAAACCCTAACTTCAATCTATCAAACAAAATGTGCCCAAGATAAAACAGGATAGTAGAACAAATAGTGAAACACATAAAAAATTAAACAATAAATTCTCTGTTCAGGGCCCTAATCTACAACATTAAGCACGAAACCTAAACAGACACAGAAAATAGAATACTACAACAAATATTACTAACACCTACCAAAGAACAATACAAACCTTCTTATCAGACCCAATACAATATAAGCCTAAAAGTAAAATATAAGGCTACTATTACAACAATCACCTACAGTAAAAATTTCAAAGATGAATATATTACTACCATTCCTTTGCCTCTCCTATGCCTCTAAGCCAACCCTTCTAACCTACAAGATAAAAAGCAGAGACCAACAAAAAAATAAAAGAAAATAACACATACTAATTTAACACTATAAAGCTACTACATCTACAATGACCTATAATGCAATTCCCTTGGATCTGCTATGCCTCTAAGCCAAAACTGCAAACCTACAAGATAAAAAGGAACACCAAAAAAATAACACATACTAATTTAACACTATAAAGCAACTTAATCTACAATGACCTATAATCACATAAAAACAACGGAAATATATAATCAAAACAGTGTTGCACCAAAAATTGGAGTAGCAAAAAACACAAATAATCAAAAACTAAACTAATGATATATTCTTTTGATTTACAGATTAAGATGGCTGATAACGACACCAAACAGGAAAAGATAAGATGTCAAGCTAGAGAATGACAACAAAGATGGGCAAACCAGCAGACGCCGGAGCAGAAGGAAATTCGTCGAGAAAAAGAACGGAAAAAACTTGCAAGCAAAAGACTATCAGCTGAAAAAATAAAAGCTACACCTAAGAAAGCAACAAAAAATCAAAAGCATTTAGAACCTGTTCCTGAACCATCACATAACATTTCCAATGATGAAATACAGACTGAAACTGATATATGCTCTTGTCCTTTACTTAAGTCTTTAGCAGTAGAGGTTCATAATTGTGGTGACATGAATATTCTCTGTCAGTTTTGTGAGGCTTATCATTTTAAACAGAAAAGACCCAGAGATGGACAGTTCATTAGTTGCTGTCAAAAAGACAAGGTCAAACTTCCAGAAAGACAAAAGTTTCCAACATATTTACAAAACATTATGACTGAACCTACTTTTCCAAACTACAAACATTTCAAAACAAACATAAGATCATACAATAGTGCCATATCATTTGCATCTATGGGGGCAACATTAGTTGCTAATGTACCAGGACATGGCCCTTACTGCTTTAAAGTCCAAGGACAAATTAACCATTGTATTTCCCATTTCCATCCAGAGGAAGGAGAGCAAAGAAAATTTGCTCAACTATATGTCCTAGATACAATGGAAGCTGTTGACCAACGCATGCAGCTTCAAGAAGAAAAAAAATGCTTACCCAGTGTTTTTATAGAGCTAGATCAAATTAAAGCCAATAACCCCTACACTCAAGCTTATAAAAAATTGGCAGAATTAGAAAATTAATTATTCAATTACCAATCCCAAAGGTCAATATGTCTTAAATGAGATAGACATACTGATAAATGCCGTTATAATTTGCAAACATCAAATGAGGTTGCAATGGTGTTTCAAAATGATGAAGGAGAACCATCATTTCAAAGAGACATTAGAATATATCCAAGAAATGAGGAGCAACCTTTCATTAATATCAGTATCTTAAGATCAGTTGTCAAAATCACCCCTCCTCCTTCAAGTAACCAGGCAATTCAAGACCAAAAACAGATCATGGCTGACTGGAGATCTGAGATGTCCAATTGTCTGGAGAGACCATCATACTTCAATTCTATCATACCCTACTAACACTTCTGCTTCTGTTGGGCTGCAAGCAAATGCTCCTTGAATAGCCCAGTCATTGTCTCTATCCACAGCACATATGGCACAAAGGGGAGCCCCTCCCAGGCCCCCTCTCGTTCCACCCATAAAAGATATAAAAAAGGAAGAACCCTTTGTCATGATCCCACTGATCACCCTTTAATGACTCCTATCAGGACTGCTTCCTGGGCATATGTGGTTGTGGGATGGGGAAACTGTAAATTTTCTGATCATCTTGCGCAGGGACTGTGTTTAGTAGTTGTTATAGCTATTTAATATGTTTTTATGTTATGCTGATTACCCTATGTATGTTAATTACTGTATGGTATGTGTTTTGTTTTATGATGTTAAATTCTATATGTTGCATGTTTGATTCATGAAGAGTTAACTGAATTAGAATGTAATGATGTAATTTGTAACTGCCATGTTGAGAGTTAGATAATAAAGTTTGCTGTGATGGTTGATGGTGTATCTTGTATGAAGTCTCCACCACAATAAAATAAGTTCCAGCACTACTTGTCCAGATGTAATGTCCTGATCCTATGTGCTCACATATTTAAATGCTGCATCCAAGGAAGAGGATTTAATGTTCACCTGCTTTTTCAAGACAGAGGTGCTTACTGGGCCAGGTGCATCAGAGTCAGACGACATCCAGTGTCCCTAAAGTCCTCTGCAGGCTTGCCATCCACCATAATAATAACATCAGGACAGGGGCTACAAAATACATCATTAGAGCAATCAAACAACTGGTACTCCATAGCTATGGGGTCAGGGACAGGGTGAGGGGAATGCCCAGGATTTCCTGGGTGGACATGGTGACAGTCCTGCTTCAAATGCCCCAGTTGTTGGCACCCAAAGCAGTGTACCTCTTTGGAAGTGCCTTCTATTCAGGGGTCATCTGGTATAGGGTCAGCAATTCCAGCTTAACTTAGGGGTAGTCCTCTGTGAGATTGTGGGTATGGCCTGATAGACTGTGCTTGTTTGTCCATCAAGCAAGCTCACCAGGAGATGGACCCAGTCCTCAGGTTTGAAGCTTCCACTGCAGCTCAAAGCCCTGCAGAAAGCTGTCATTGACCCCCCCAGCATCTTCAAATCAGGCTCTATAGGGCAGCTTCCTGTGTAGTTGGTCAGAGTGAGCAGAGCACTGCCTGTGCTTGTATGGTACCTGTGTGGTACCTTCTCACCACCTCTAGGTAACTAGCATGATTGCTAGGGATTCCCATCTCTATGAGCTCAAAGCAGCCCTTAGTCTCAAACAGATAGTTCCTTTACAACTGTCACTGTTGTTATGGCAACTTGCAACACCACAGCCCTTCCCCTCAAGTTTCTCTCACATGAAAGCTATCATGACAACGATCATTATTATTACTACAACTAGTATCATAATTAGGAAATCGATACCTATTGATTTTGTAACACACAGCTGTAAATATTTTTAACCTTGTTATGTCTTTTTCATAGTCTGAACCTTAACACTTTGGTGATGCTGTTGTTAACAAAACTGTCATGAACTCTAAAAGAATAGGAAGCTTGCTATAAAATGTACCTACCATTTCTTGCTAACTAAATCTTTGCATGTTTTTCTATGTGCGGTAATTAGTAGAATTGCATGTTAGTTAGTACCACAATGTGCTTGATTTATGTTGGGGAGACTTCCTAACAGAATTAAATGAATGCTAATGCAGACGTGGATTATATTTACAGTAACTGAGCCACAAACCAACATACCATGTTACTCAGAAAAGGCTCAGTAGCTCAATAATTATTTGATTTGAAAAAAAATGGTTAGTACCTCAAACATGACAGTTGCACTCTAAGGGCCTCATTCTATTAGCGGCTGTAAATCGGCCGTAAGGCTGCGATTCCTTGCGGGGGTTCTGTTAACTCGCGATTCTATTATACGGCCCCGCAAGGATCTCCCCTTACGGCGGGCCGCATATGTTGAAACCGGCCGTAAGCTGTGAAATCTAAAAACGCAAAAATAAATTCAAGCCTGCACTGTACAGCTCTGTAAATGCTAGGAATCATATTGGGGGACATGAGGATTAAAAGTAACCCACTCTCAAGCTTGCACATCAGCCCAAACCCGAGTTCAAATTAACTGTTTATTTTCCGGCTGCGGCGTGGGCGGGTCTGAGGTGCTCCAAGCACTCTGGACTTTTTACATGGATATTTTACGGATAATAAAAATAAAATATTTTACGGATTTGAGTATAGGATAATTATGTGCTATTTTTTCTAACACCTAAAATCCCTTTATAGTCTTCTCAAAGTGCAGGATGGCTTTATTTGAGCTATTTTATGTGCTTAATTGGTGCTAGCGGGACCTCTTTCCTGCAAGTAAGCTGCGGCTCGTTTTTAGCCTTGCAGAGAGGGTTCCCGGAGCAATTGAATTGCAAAAAGGGTTTTTTTACGGCCGAAACTCTTGCGGCCGTTTTAGATCAAAGGCTTTCCTCCGGCGCGAGCGGCCGCAAGAGATAGCAAGGCACCGGCCGCAAGCCTGACGGAGTCCCCGGACGGAAGGGAATAGAATAGCCGAATAGCTTGCGGCCGGTCCTTGCGGCCCCGTAACGGCTGCGGCCGCTAATAGAATGAGGCCCTAAGAAAACTTATATGAATCAGTAGAAAACCTTACTGCATGCAAGAAAATCTTGATTGTACGCAAACCAAGTAATGAGTACCGAGTTAGTGTCAGCCTTTCTTAATATTCAATGAATTATTTTGGTAACAACTCTTTCCATAAACTAAAAAAATACCCACTCTCTTTAATCAAAACATATATACGATATACTTGTTTTCGGACAAACATTATTGTTAAATATGCAGTTTGCATTATTAAATTTCCAGGTACCAGGTATTCTAGATAGCTAGAACATTCAATAGTATTTTTAAGTAATATGTTATATGTTTTTAATAAGTTTACACGATAATTTTCTAAGCAATATGATTGAATTTCCAACTCTTCTTTTCAGTAGGTAACAAAATGTCGCTGTATTATTTTTATTGAATCAAGTTGAGGATTCTGAACTTTAAAATACTCTGAATTGATATGATATTCAACTTAGAATATCTGAAATGCATGAATATTGTATAAAATATTAATCAGAAGTTCTCTTTTAGATTGCTGTAAGTGCAATGACAAGCTAAGGACGAGTCAAAACTTTACAAAAAAAGTTCCAAAGTTAAAAAGGCTACTGTATAAATTATAAGAGATGAGTGAAACATTAAAGACAAAATGTGAAGACTGGTTTCATTTTGTGACATTTCACAAAAAGAACAAATTTTATGTGAAAGTAGAACAAATGAAATAAAAGAGAAAGAAATGCATATGAATAGTATATTTCTCAGTTATTTCTTATTCATTATATAATAGCTCTTAATAAAATAAATATGTTTTGCATTACATATATCTGTGATCATGTACTTACTGTCAAATAAAAATGAAATAAATGTGTCTCAGCTTATCATTACTACTAAAGCTACTAAAAGTTTACAAAAACTTTTCACATTGCTGCAATGAAGCAGCAAATATAATTTCCAGAACAAGCCATTCAGCTGCCAATAACAAAAACAACCTCCAGTCTCTGCTGTGGAACTCTGCAGCTCCTCCAGGGTTATCTTAGGTCTCTGTGCTGCCTCTCTGTTTAATGCCCTCCTTGCCTAGTCCATGACTTTTGGTGGGCGGCCGTCTTTTGGCAGGTTTGCTGTTGTGGCATGTTCTTTCCATTTGGTTATGATAGATTTAATGGTGCTCCTGGGGATCATCAAAGATTTGGATATTTTTTTATAACCTAACCCTGACTTGTACTTCTCAACAACATTGTCCCTTACTTGATTGGAGAGTTCCTTGGTCTTCATGACAATGTTTGGTTAGTGGTGCTTCTTGCTTAGGTGTTGCAGCCTCTGGGGCCTTTCAAAAAAGGTGTGTATATGTAATGACAGATCATATGACACTTAGATTGCACACAGGTGGACATCATTTCACTAACTATGTGACTTTTGAAGGTAATTGGTTGCATTAGAGCTTTTTTATGGGCTTCATAACAAAGGGGGTGAATACATACGTACATGCCAATTTTCTCATTTCTATTTCTAAAAAAAAATGTATGTATATATTTTTCTCATTTCATTTCTCCAACTTAATAAAATTCAAATTAACAAAACATTGAACTTAAGGCTGTAATGTAACACAATAGGAAAAAGACAAGGGGGGGGGGTGAATACTTTTGCAATATATATATATATATATATATATATATATATATATATATGAATAATAAGAGTATTGCAGTATATAGTGATACCTTTTTTATTGGACAAACTTATTCATAATAGACCAACAAGCTTTTGAGAGATTAACCTCAAAAAACAAAAGTAACATAGTCCTCCATTCTAATCCTCTATACCGCAGATTACACCATGTTTAAGAGCAAAGTAAAACAACCTCGCTATGTTAATCACCCATTCCAGAAAAATTGTTTTGCGAGAGAACTGCTACGAGTGACTAAGGCTTTCAGGTGGAAATTTTCAAGCGGAAACACAGATGATTCAGGCATTTAGGAGAAATGACAGTATCTCATATGAGGGATCCAAAGAAAGGCTGTTCAATGATTATTCAGTGGAAATATCAAGCCGGAGTGGAGAATTTTCCGCCTGTTGCAAACAACTCTTTAGTGAGAGTAGGAAATGTGCTCTGTTCTATCCTGATAAACTCTATATACAAAGGGAAAGGGAATGTTGTATTTTGATAAAGTAAATGATGTTTTTAGACGAGTTAACGGCTCAAGGCGAGCCTTTAACTCTGAGCACTTAGGCGATGAGTGCTGAAAACGCGCAACAAACAAAAAATTAAAATAAAAATACAACAAAAACATCACACACAGCACAGGGGAACAGCCAGGACATCTGGGAGTGAGGTGAAAAGCGAATTTAAGTCGATTTTGCCGAGTTTCGCCACTTGAAAATTGACTACGCGAGAAAAAAAAATGGCGGCCAAATAAATGAAAATGAGGCTACATGACCCTGGACATCGCAAAACACCACCAACCGTGTACCACTTTCACCCAGGAACGTACAAGGCACAAAATACACTATTACAAAGGACAGCAAATGCTCGCGAACCTCGTAGCACATAGGCAAGCAACGCTATTTTACAATCCTAACTTGACACTAATAACATTACGCATCTAACCTATCGCTTTACACAAATAAACCTACGGTGTGCCCTTGCGCACGCAGCCTATTTCCAATGCACAGCTGACACATTCATAAAACTATCTCCTCAGGCCAGCAACATTATATGGACATTATATGCTGCAGGACAATAAAAAGAGATTGTTACCTCTTCAAGCTATTGATTGTTACATATATTAATTAGAAAAAGGTAAACAAACTATATTAATTTATTATTCAATTAATTATTTAGTATTTAAAAAAATATAGAGACGAGCCAAAGGACACTCGGGGCTCGCAAGAAGCGCCGAAGGTCCTTAGAGTATAAATAGATTAACATTGTGTTCCAAACAGCATTACGATGGCTTCAACTTTTATTGACCATCATTTTGTGACGGGCAAGTCGCTAGTAAACCATAAACAATAAAAATTTGAAATCTTAATCTTATTCCAAAAAATATAAAATTCACCTTATGTCTGTGATAAAAATAACACATGAAAATAACATTTATACATGATATCTCCCTAAGCAGTTTAGTAATATCCATGACATCTATCTATTAATAGTGATGTCGCGATCCTAAAATTTTCGCTTCGCGAACCGTGAAACCGAACCGCCGCAAATGCTCGCAAACCGGTGAACCCTGCGAACCGCCATAGACTTCAATGGGCAGGCGGATTTTAAAACCCGCAGGGACTCTTTCTGGCCACAATAGTGATGGGAAAGTTGTTTCAACTGGACTAACACCTGGACTGAGTCATGCCGGAGGGGGATCCATGGCAAAACTCCCACGGAAAATTACATAGTTGATGCAGAGTCTGGTTTTAAGCCATAAAGGGCATAAATTACCTAACATTCCTAAATTGTTTGAAATAACGTTCTTTAAAGCATCAGGTATGATGTTGTATCGATCAGGTAGTGTAAGGGTTAGGCCCGCTTCACAGTGATAGACCAAACTCCCCGTTTAAAGCACCGCAAACAACCGCAGACAGTCCATTTGTGCAACCGCAAACTCCCCATTTGCACAAGGTTGGATACCAAGCTAGCCATGTCCCATTCCTTGTCCTCACTGATGTCATTGAAGGTCTCTTCCTCCACCCAGCCACCAAGGGTCCCCTGGGACGCCTGCTGTGTTTGGTCTTCCACCTCCTCAAAGCCATCTTCCTCCTCTGACTCTTCTTCAGACTCCTCTCACTGCGTTGCCTCTCTCTGCATTATTATAAGGTGTGTTAAGTAGTACTACTCTTATCAGTTTGATACCTGTTACGTCACCTATCAGGGGACGTGTATAAGGCCTGGATTTTTGGAACCGGGAGATGGAAAAAGATGCTTGGTTGGTCGTATCACTTCAATTTTGGGGCACGGCACGTGCAATCAAAGGTGCCACCATATAGGAGTGGCGTGTTTGTAAGTACTACTCTTATCAGTTTAATACCTGTTACAGCACCTATCAGGGGGCGCGTATAAGGCCTGGATTTTTGCAACCGGGAGATGGAAAAAGATACTTGGTTGGTCGTATCACTTCAAATTTGGGGCACAGCGCGTGCAATCAAAGGTGCCACCAGATAGGAGTGGCGTGTTTGTAAGTACTACTCTTATCAGTTTAATACTTGTTACGTCACCTATCAGGGCACATGTATAAGGCCTGGATTTTTGGGACCGGGAGATGGAAAAAGATGCTTGGTTGGTCGTATCACTTCAATTTTGGGGCACGGCACGTGCAATCAAAGGTGCCACCAGATAGGAGTGGCGTGTTTGTTAGTACTACTCTTATCAGTTTAATACTTGTTACGTCACCTATCAGGGCACGTGTATAAGGCCTGGATTTTTGGGACCTGGAGATGGAAAAAGATGCTTGGTTGGTTGTATCACTTCAAATTTGGGGCACTTTGTGCTATTAGCTTCTTACGCTCAAACATGTCCTTTACAGGCACCTGACTATGGGCAGATGAGCAGGAACTGCTCAAGGCGAGAGACGGAGTGGCGGATGGACAGCAGTGGTTGATGTGGCTGATGATGCTGGACCAGGAGGAGGATGGCGGCTTTGAGTTTGTGTGCTGCTTGTACTCATGTGTTGGTCTGGAGTCACCCAAACATCAGGTCTCTACCTGTAGAGGATAAGGGAACCAGGCTACTCTAGACCTCATTCATCATTACAGGTTTTGACAGATTGGTACTATGCGTGCAAGCTACTGTGACAACAGATATGAGTGGCACTGTGCACTTGCAGAAGTTGGCAGAGTAGACGCTGTAGGTCTGACACACACACTGGCTAGCGGTCAGGCAAATGAACTTAGATTGGCGGTCAGGCAAATGAACTTAGATTTAAGAAAATAAAATTATTGTTTTTTTAAATGTAGACTGCTGGTACCCCAACTAGATTGGATTGGTTGAACTTGGCACAGTACTTGTAAGCCTGACACACACACTGGCTAGCGGTCAGGAAAATTAACTTAGATTGGCGGTCAGGCAAATGAACTTAGATTTAAGAAAATAAAATTATTGATTTTTTAAATGTAGACTGCAGGTACACCACTAGATTGGATTGGTTGAACTTGGCACAATACTTGTAAGCCTGACACAAACACTGGCTAGCGGTCAGGCAAATGAACTTAGATTGGTGGTCAGGCAAATGAACTAAGATTTAACAAAATAAAAGTTTTGGTTTTTTAAAAGTAGACAACTAGTAAACAAGATTGTATTGGTTGCACTGTGCACACACAGTATAAGTTGTGAGCCTGACACACACACTTGCTAGCAGGGGCTAGCAGGGAGACAGGCAAATTAAGTTAGATTAGACAGAAAAAAAAAAACAAAAAAATGATGTTATAGCCCTAAAAAGGGCTTTTTGGGGTGCTGTGTTTACAGCAGAGATCTGATGAGTCCTTCAGCACTGCACTGGACACTGAATAAACTTGCCTAGCTATTGATTTCCCTATTCAATCAGCATCACCTACACTCTCCCTCCTCTCAGTAAGACTGCAAGTTAGTTATGATTCCAAAATGGCTGCTGTCCATGAGGTAGAAGGCTCTGGAAGGGAGTGTATGCTGCTGATTGGCTGGAATGTGTCTGCTGACTGTGAGGTGCAGGGTCAAAGTTTGCTCAATGATAAAATATAGGGGGTCGATCGAACATCGCATATGTTCACAGTTCGCCGCGAACGCGAACATGCTATGTTCGCCGGGAACAGTCCGCCGGCGAACTATTCGCGACATCTCTATCTATTAACAAAATGTTAAGGAATACATTATCGATGAACCAACTTTAAATGTAAATCCCCACATTAATGTATAATTAATATAAATGCATATCATCACTGAAACAATATACAATATTTCCATATGTAAAAAATAATATCAGTATACATATATTACCGTTATAACAATAACATTGAAATATCATAATTATACATTTTCACACCATGTATAAATTGTGAACTCAGTTTTATAATGCTAATAAAAGAAAAAAAAAATAACCATAACAATGCTCATACTCTCCTGAACTACCCTGAAAAAACTAGACGAATGAGACCAGCAGTTCAGCTATCTGGCCCAGGTTAGAACCAATGAAGCTATCTTGGATTTAGTCATCACAAATAATATTGAAATACTCTCAAATGTTGAAATAGGGCAACCTTTGGAAAAATGGTGATTACAACACAGTGGGCCATATTAAATTACAAGCCTGTATCGGCACCGGTACACCCGCAAAGCCTTCTGGCTTGAAATTCAGCTAAGTTACAAAGGGATAAAATTAGCCAAGCCCGGAACAGATGTGGCCGACATCCAAACCTGTAAACCATTCTTGCCCACGTTGCATGTGCGGCTGTGAACATGATCAATTAGTCAAACCCGTAGTTATGGGTTTAGATGGAGTCAGAAGTAAACAAGATCGTCATCATTACGTCACTGAGAAATGAAGGTTAGATTTCAATCCCTTATGGGTTTGAAGTACGAGTTACGATCGGACCCGCATTCCAGAAATAATGCTCTATTAATAAATCAATAAATAATATATTCTAGTCCATGCAAGTTTTATCATATGCATTAACACATTGTTTGCTGGGATCGATATAACATGGAAATTAAACATTAAAAAAATAGCCATAAGTCTAGTGGGCTCCTTTACGGGCTATGAGTTTTAACGTTGGGGGAATGTAATAGTGCTGAGTCTCATTTGAGACTAAGTACAATTAAAAAAGTTGTAAGGGGCCAATTTTAAAAGGGCAAATGGTCTAAGTTCAACAATACAAACTATAGACTGGTACAATTAATTGACATGTAAAAATACTGAAAATAAATGGTTAACCTTCAAATCCTTGCTAAATATACATACTTATCAGGATATACCACGTGGGAATAAAAGAAAAAGCAGTAAAATAATTTCAATGTGGCTTAACAATGATTTAGAATTCAAGATATGGAGTAAAAACCAGGTATTTAAATTATACAAGAAAGAGGGAACAGAGACGGCTTTACGTGAACACAAGGAAATCAACAAGGCTTTCAAAAGAGCTATTAGATTGGCTAAAAAAGAAAATGAAAATTTAGTAAAAGAGAGTAAGACTAACCCTAAAAAATGAAATATATTGATGGGAAGAATGTCAGGAAAGACGCTTTAGGAACATTACAATGTAAAACAGAGTGACTGATAAATAGTGCCAAGGAAAAGGCAGATGATCTGAATACGTTTTTTTCTTCAGTATACACAAGGAGGTAGTAACAAAAGAAAAGTTGTGGTGCCTAACACCTGCTTGACAGCTATCAGTAATAATAAATCTAAAATATCTGCTCCCTAATACCTAAATAATAGATGGTACAATATACATCAAATCACTATGACAAAAAATCTTGAATATGAATAGACAGGCAGTGTGGCAAGAATCGGCATATAACACGCACCGGCGTATAACACGCACCTCATTTTAAGAAGGAATTTTTTTTTTCAAATAAAGAACTTTGAAGCTAAATCCTCAACCTCAACCTCCCTCCTCATCCTCCCTCCTCAAACCCCCCATCCTCAACCCCCTCCTACACCCCCCAATCCTCATCCTCCCTCAACCCCCTCCTCAACCCCCCTCCTCAACCTCCCTCCTCATCCTCAACCCCCCTCCTCATCCTCAAACCCCCTCCCCATCCTCAACCCCCCTCCTCATCCTCAACCTCCCTCCTCATCCTCAACCTCCCTCCTCATCCTCAACCTCCCTCCTCATCCTCAACCCCCTCCTCAACCTCCCTCCTCAACCCCCTCCTCAACCTCCCTCATCAAACCCCCTCCTCAACCCCCCATCCTCAAACCCCCTGAACCCCACCATCCTCATCCTCCTTCCTCAACCCCCCTATCCTCAACCCCCACCTCAACCTCCCTCCTCAAACCCCCTCCTCAACCCCCCATCCTCAAACCCCCTCAACCCCCCATCCTCAACCCCACCATCCTCATCCTCCTTCCTCAACCCCCCTATCCTCAACCCCCTCCTCAACCTCCCTCCTCAAACCCCCGTCTCAACCCCCCATCCTCAAACCCCCTCAACCCCCCCTCCTCAACCCCACCATCCTCATCCTCATTCCTCAACCCCCCTATCCTCAACCCCCTCCTCAACCTCCCTCCTCAAACCCCCTCCTCAACCCCCATCCTCAAACCCCCTCAACCCCCCCATCCTCATCCTCCTTCCTCAACCCCCCTATCCTCAACCCCCTCCTCAACCTCCCTCCTCAACCTCAACCCCCCTATCCTCAACCTCAACCCCCCCTCAACCTCCCTCCTCATTCTAAACCCGCCTCCGCATTCTAACCTCCCCTCCTCATTCTAAATCCCCCCCTCCTCAGCCTAAACCCCCCTCCTCAACCTCAAGGAGCGGAGGCCGGAGCAGAAGCAGGTAAGTGAGAGGGAGGTATTTAGGGGGGTTTAGGTTGAGGAGGGGGGTTTAGGTTGAGGAGGGGGGTTTAGAATGAGGAGGGGGGTTAGAATGCGGAGGGTGGATTTTAATGAGGAGGGAGGTTGAGGATGAGGAGGGGGAGGGAATATCATCGTATAACACGCACCTATCATTTGCTCCCATCATCAGGGAGAAAAAGTGCGTGTTATACGCCAATAAATATGGTAATTGCTTAAGCAAAGTAAAAAAGGCTTACTGTGTAATGGTGCATATCTAGCTATGACTAGCACCCACCTCATGTACTGTACAAATTAGTGACCCATAAGGGTTCAGCATAGAAAAACATACATTATGTGAGTATAAACAGTACAATAAATGGTGAAACATTGTGTATAACAAGACCCACAATAGGGGCAACAAATTGTACAAATATCTGGCACATGCTGGCTGCACTGAGAAGGAAACCTCTGTAGGCTAAGACACGCGTCCTCAGAGACAGACTTCGACACGCATTTCGTCAGCAGCATGCTAATGTCATCAGGGGGCCGCGTGTCTATGAGGAAACACTGTGTCCTTTTAATTGCCCTGGATTCGCAATCACAGCTACAGCTGCCATAGAGACATACACACAAATCTCAAAAGAAGATCAACAGATTGTACTAAATCAAATTTTTATATTATAGTGAAGAAGGGAAAGAAAGGGAACAGGACTATCTGGGATAGAAGATTTATATTTCTAGCAACACTGGACCTTGTTGAACATTTCAACTATTAGTATTACAGACCGTAATAGCATCCCCATAATACATCCTTCACCAAATATAAATGCCCCATCATTCAATACACTAACCTCCCACTTTTATATAGAGATAGTACAAACAATGGAATAAAAAACTTTGGGAAATAATAATAATAAACACTCATACCCAGTCTGAAAAATACATATCAAGGCCCCTATTGAATATTATTGTAATAGATCTTCCTTTATCCTCACATTCTCATGTAAATAAATGAATTAAGTTTCGCCAAGTAAATGACCTTAGATATGATTTATATCAAAGAGAGATCTTAATTATAATGGATCGGTCTAAGATACAATTTTTAGCTATTGTAGAGTATGCATTCACTATGTTACAGAATTTATGAACCAACAATTCTATGCAAAGAAGTTTCAAAGGTATACAGAAGAATATGTTAAGATCTCAAAAAAGAATCGTTTTTTTTTCCTGCGGCGGAACTGACGACAGGTTTTGCCCACATATATCTTATTACATGAGTATAAGATGACGTATACGACTCCCATACTTGTGCAATTAAAGTATCTATTGATCACATAATCATTTCCACTTTTCGAGTGTTTGAATGATTTAGCTTGGGTTACAAATTTGCACCCAGCACACTGTCCACATTTAAAGCAGTCTTTTACTGGAGATAGACATCCAGTTGGTTTTGCTGCTCTTTGAAAGTGGCTTCGAACCAGAATATCCCTTAGACTAGGTGAGCGCCTATATATGATTGCTGGGGTCCTTGTAATACTTGCGTGTAAGTCAATATCAATCGATAGCATTTTCCAAAACTTGGATAGAATTTCAGAAGATCAGTCTAATGCTGCTTTTCTTTTCAGCTTGTTTTTGGGTATGTAGTAATTCATCCCGTTCTGATTCCAGTGCCCTTTTTTAGGCCGTCTTTAAGCACGCAGATAACCCCGCATTTTAAAGCGGCATTGCAATTCCTTAGACTCTTTCTTAAAGTCGGTTAGAGAGGTACAGTTTTGACAGATCCTAAGGTACTGGACAATTGAAATTCCCCATTTGAGCCTTTTAGGATGACAACTATTCCAATCAAGCAATGAATTTGTTGCAGTGGGTTTTCGATAACATTTAGTTGTTATATTACCACTGATATCCTGGCAGATTTGAAGGTCAAGAAAAGGAAGGCTTTCAGCATCAATCACGCATGTGAATTTCAAGCCTACCTTGTTACCGTTTAATCTTTCCACAAAGCTGTGGAAGTCGGATTCAGTCCCTTCCCACAATAGGAGGACGTTGTCTATATAACAAATCCACAAAACAATATACTTTGTGAATTCCTCCATTGTTACTCTAAAGACTATAGTATACTCCCACCAGCCCAGGTACAAATGAGCATAGCTTGGCACACAGGATGTGCCCATTGCTGTACCCCTGGAAGAATTTGCTATTAAAGACAAAATAATTCATTGTCAGAATTGACTTAATTAATCCCAAAATAAACATATCCCTTGGGTTTTGAACAGACACTGAAGAGGAAAGAAAATAAGCTGTTGACTGTATCCCCAACTCATGCTGGATATAGCTATAAAGACTTTCCACATACTAGAAATATATGTGTCTCCAGACCATCCAATCTTTTAAGTGTGTCCAGAGTGTTCTTAACATAAGATGGTAAGGCACTCATGAACGGACATAGATGGTTATCTACATATTTGCTAATATTTTGTGTCAGGTTATTTACGCCTGACACAATTGGCCTTCCAGGAATTGGCCATTTTTGCTTGTGCACCTTTCGTAGGGCATAGAAATCTTTGGTCTTGATGTTAATAAATAATCATATTGGGCTTGACTAATAAGTTCATCCATAAGGTCGGGTCTTGAGGTAACTGATATTGATACGGTAGATGTATCATTATTTGAAGAACAGGCTGACTGTACAGAGATGATTCCTTTCAATAAATGTGTGGAATGCACACATTTACACAATCTTTTGCAGAATATGCGAATATTTAGATTTTTGTGGATTTGATAATTGCTGAGCTGGAGTTCAGCTGCACCTAGTTGACAAGGCCCATAAAGGCCGAAACACATCTGGCTTTGCTGTTTCTCCTGTTCAGGGTAGAATTGACTGGTATTTTGGAGCTGGGTCACTCTTTTTAGTGAGACCAGACTGATATACTACAGGATAATTTTCCCTGTGAAGGGCACAAGTGAGCTAAAAGAGGTTGATCTCAGAGTGGGTTATCATGTCAATAAAACTAACCTATTAAGGTTAGTTCATTCTCTGATAAGCACCTACCTCTGACTCTGTTTTTTGTTTATGCAAATTACTCTTAGGGTTTAGTCTCCCTAATTGTGATAGGGGACTTCAGACGTGGACCCCTTGCTCACTGTGCCTTAGGGAGTTCAGCTACACCTCACTGACAAGGCCCAATAAAGGGCGAAACTTACATCTGGGGTTTGCTGTTTCTCCTGTTCAGGGTAGAATTGTTTGGTATTTCGAGGCTGGACCACTCCTTCCTACTTCAAAAGAACAAGTAAACAACTCTCCTAATCTCCTACACAATACAGTAAACCCACCAGTGCGTGTTTGCTTGGAAGCTACAATACAGTCAGCATTTGGGCAGGAAACAGGCTCTTTTATGAAATGTAACTTTTGATTTTTCTGATTTTTGGCTTTCCAATTGGTTCCTAGGACTACCGAGCAGTGCAAAAATTAGCAAACAAATCAGATTGGCTAATTTACCAAAACATCATGTAACCTGGCCCCTTTGTAGTAATCTCTTTTTTTAATGGATGGATCATGGATTTGCATATAACGAGGATACTATGCTCAACATGCCTAATAGCATTTTTGCCCAGTTAAGTATATAATAGGTATGGGGCAGTAACTCACTAAAAAGATAATGAAATGCATTAACTTTTCTATTTTTAAACATCATTTGTTCAAGTGTTCCTTGAAATAGCAAAACATTATGAAGTCCAGAATAATCAGTTGATCTTCTTTTGGTAGAGCAGAAAATAAGTGGCATTGAGGAATTCTCTTAGTTTCGTGAAGCAGACCTTTTCTATGACTTTCCAATTATTCCTCAGAAATTTGAGCACTGACTTGTTCCTGTATGGAAGATTGTATGTAATGGCTTGATTTTGGAAGTATTATCAATAAACTATCAAACTACGTTTGTAACCTTGCTGTAGCTTTTGAAAAACAGAAGAGAAAGTCAATTTAATGTTGTCTGAGGTTGCATCAAATGCAATGTCATATTGATTTCAAATGAAAACATCAAGAAGAATGTTTTTTTAAATGCCTCTATAAAGAACAGATAAAGCTATTGCATGATGACCATAAGAGGTTTCTTCATGCAAAAAAAAACATCTTCTAGTCCAAAAATGCTCAGAAATCTACTGTACTTGATCCTCCAGGGGAAAACATATGTAACAAACTTTATAACATATCGTCCATAATAGGCTACATCTTAGAAATCTTCATTGCAATCAACAACTTATTTTAAGTATTTTCCAAATCTTATGTTATCATATTTCTTACAGTCTATTGCAGTGCATTTTGCTACACACAAAACAAATCTCATAGAAGAATATTTTTTTCTGAAAAGTTCAGAAAATCCTTAACTGCTAATTAGCTGACCTAAAACTGAAATATTAACCATAGGTTAATGTTCCAAAACGTTTTCAACATTAGATGAACAGACGGCTTTCTCTGTCCATGCCAAAAGATCTCCTTCAGCAATACCCAAATTTAACCCGTGTACATTTATCTACAGTGAGGGAAAGAAGTATTTGATATCCTGCTGATTTTTAACGTTTGTCCACTGACAAAGAAATTATCAGTCTATGATTTTAATGGTAGGTGTATTTTAACAGTGAGAGACAGAATAGCAAAAAAAAAAAAAAACAATAAAAACGCATGTCAAAAAAGCTATAAATTAATTTGCAGGTCAATGAGTGAAATAAGTATTTGACCCTTCGACTTAGTACTTGGTGGCAAAACCCTTGTTGGCAATCACAGAGGTCAGACGTTTCTTGTAGATGGCCACCAGCTTTGCACACATCTCAGGAGGGATTTTGTCCCACTCCTCTTAGTAGATCTTCTCCAATTCATTAAGTTTTTAAAGACTTTGGCACTCATTGCCAGCCCTTTTCAAAGTCTTGCAGGACTTGCAATGAGCTCCTTCAGTGCTCATTGCGATCCATTTTCTAGGTCGTGCGGGCCTCACAATAAGCGCATTCGGCGCTCATTGCACATGCACAAGCCTGTAACTTTTAACGTAGCTTTACTGACAAACTCACAATTACAACAACTATTATATGTGATTCTTACATGTGCCACAGATTTTACCTTTACTCAAAGTTTTCTTCCCAGCACCTAAGGCTGTCTCTACTAATACAGAACCATGGAGAAATTAAGACAGGCAAAGTCTCCATTATGAAAAATAATACATGCTTATAATTTTTAGATAACCAGATAGCAATATATTATTATTGCATGTACTCAGTATACAGTTTATTCAACCAAAAATTTAACTTGAAACCTCTGTGACTAATGTTATCCTTTGTCAATACATGTACTCACTTTTTTCTCTTCAGACTAGTCATGCAGTAATTGGCTGCAATACATACAGTGTGCTGTCAAACCCCACTCTTCTGTGCTTTGTTGCATAGGTTCTATATCCCCGCAGACAGGATAACTAGATGCAGGACTTAGAAAAAAAAAACATTACTATCTTTCAAAAATACTACCTTACCGCCCAAAACCCGCGCACATGAAAACATTACAAACACAATAAATACACACAAGAAACACATAAATAGCTTACCCACAGCAAGGGTGGGGGCACCCAGGACCTCAGAAACTGAAGTTGCACCTCAATTAAAGTCGAAATACAAGAGTTTAGACACCCTAAAATCACCAAAGCAAGAGAAAAAATGGCCGCCGAAAATTACTACACTTACTTGCAAAACGGAACAAACGATCCAGACCAGTTCCCCTTGGCACGTAACACACACTATGCGGCACGTACCACACTGCTATTCCCCACCATTTTACATGAAACACACAACTATTAGCCGCAAAATGGCGGCTGGAAAGCGAATTTAAGGCTGGAACGCAAATAGCGCATGCGTATTGCGTTCTAACGGTTTCAACCACCTCAAAGTTTAAAAATACTGCCCACTTTCCAGAAAATTTGACATTTCTCCTCAGGTGATGAACAGTGTGACTGGACAGTTCACTGCTGCCGTTACTTCAGAAGAGAATTATTTACCAATTTACAACTTCACAATCTGCAAATTCCAACTGAGCGGTAAGCTATAATATATTTAATTTATTAAGAAAGACTACAAAAAAATAAAAATAAAACATTTCAAACATTGACACCAAATATGTAATTCATGTATAGTCACATTAATTCACAGGAAATAATACCACAAAAAATAAATGACACCCATACATATTTAACCTGCAGCTCACTCTTTGCCTTTTTTTCACAATTCAAACAGACTCTGCATTAACAGTGTCACTCAAGAATTTGCAGCGTGGACTGTGAAAGGGGATCACTTTTAAGCAAGACAAAGAAAGAAGAAGATACAAAAATACATTACATGCAGCAAAATAACATGCTTTTTCAAAACCAAAACAATTAATATACATTTAACCATTTACCTTTCTCTTTCAAACCAGACACTACAAGAACACTGGCGGATCAACATTTGCAGTAGGGGACCCTATGTCATTCCTTCAGCAAAAAGACTTCAATCAAGGTATAGTATAACAAGTACAAACAAAAACATAAATCCCATCTTTCCTGCCTGACAATATCAAAAGTAAAAAAAAACAAGATATAAGCCTCAATACAAATTACAACAAAACCAAAACACCACACTTCAACAAATATTGCTAACACATATACAATTCCAAAATAAACACACTTGCATAGGAAAAAACCTTTTAACACAACCCATAACTAAAATACAAGTGGCGGACACAAAATAGGATAGTACAGCAAACATTAGCAACATATAGAAAATCAACTTACTATTCCTGTTTACTCTATAACAACCTCTAACCATCACCCATAAGCCAAATGGAGCATCCCAAAAGTGGTGGACACAAAACAGCATAGTACAGAAAATATTACCAACATGTAGAAAACTAACTTAACATTCCTGTTTACTCTACAACAACCTCTAACCCTCACACAGAAGCCAAATGGAGCATCCCAAAAGTGGCAGACACAAAACAGGATAGTACAGCAAATATTACCAACATATAGAAAATTAACTTCACATTCCTTTTTAGTCTACAACAACCTTTAACACTCAGCCAGAAGCGAAATAGAGCATCCCAAAAGTGGTGGACATAAAACAGGATAGTCCAACAAACATTGCTAACATATACAAAATGGAACAAACATTACTGTTTAGTCTGCAACAAACTGGAACTGTAACCCATAACAAAAAAACATCAATTTAAAGTGGTGCAAAAAAAAGCATAGGATAACAAATCATGATAACACATACACAATTCAAAAATAAAACATACTGTTTTATGGCCAACAAACTACTACATTAAAACAATCATACAATTACACCAGTGGTCTACACAAAACACCATACTAATAAATTAGAGCCAGCGCTGCACGGTTTATCACACACTCAAAAATCAATAGGATTTTACACATAACAAAGAAACCAAAAATGCTAACACATTGCTTTTAAAATAAATAAAACATGCTGTTGCTCAACAATAAATTCCAATAAAATAACATTTCTCATTCTTTTTTACAACAAACCAATAACAATGAGGCACACAAATCACGATCCTTGAAGAAATATTGTTCACACGTTTAAAATTTCAGATTGTGAAGAAATATTGTTGACACATTTAAAATTTCTAAACTAATTATGTTTTACCTACAGCAACCTTTAACAGTATACCCTAACTTCAATCTATCAACACAGATAAAACAGGATAGTAGAACAAATACTGCTAACACATAACAAATTCAACAATAAATCATCGGTTCTGGGCCCTAACCTACAACATTAAGCACACAAACTAAACAGACACAGAAAATAGGATACTACAACAAATATTACTAAACCTACCAAAGAACACTATAAAGCCCCTTTCCAGACCCACACCATATAAGCCTAAAAGGAAAATATAAGCCTACTATTAGAACAATCACCTACTGTAAACATTTAAAAGATCAAAATATTACTACCAATCACAACATCCATTCCACAATTATTTTGCCTCTCCTATGCCTCTAAGCCAAACCTACAGACCTACAAGATAAAAAGGAGCGTCCACAAAAAAACACCAAAAAAAACCCACATACTAATTTAACACTATAAAGCAACTTCATCTACAATGACCTATAATCACATACAAACAACGGAAATCTATAATCACAACAGTGTTGCACCAAAAACATTGTACTAACAAAAAACACAAACAAGCACTTCCAAAACAATTTAAAATCACAAACCTAACTAATAATACATTCTTTTTATTTACAGACTAAGATGGCTGATAATAACAACAAACATGAAAAGATAAGAAGTCAAGCTAGAGAACGACAAAAAATATGGGCAAACCAGCAGACGCCGGAGCAGAAGGAAATTCAACGAGAAAAAGAACAGAAAAGACTATAAGCTGAAAAAATAAAAACTACACCTAAGAAAGCAACAAAAAATCAATAGCACATAGAACCTTTCCCTGAACCATCACATAACATTTCCAATGATGAATTACAGACTGAAACTGATATATGCTCTTCAAATTGTCCTTTATTAAAGTCTTTAGCAGTAGAGGTTCATAATTGTCATTTTAAACAGGAAAGACCCACAGATGGACAGTTCATTACTTGCTGTCAAAAAGGCATGGTCAAACTTGCAGAAAGACAACAATTCCCACCATATTTACAAAACATTATGACTGAACCTTCTTTTCCAAACTACAAAAATTTCAAAACAAACATAAGATCATACAATAGTGCCATATCCTTTGCATCTACAGGGGCAACATTAGCTGCTAATGTACCAGGACATGGCCCTTACTGCTTTAAAGTCCAATGCCAAATTTACCATCGTACTTCACATTTATATCCAGAGGAAAGAGAGCAAAGAAAATTTGCTCAACTACAGTTGCAAGCAAAAGTATGTGAACCCTTTGGAATGATATGGATTTCTGCACAAATTGGTCAAAAATGTGATCTGATCTTCATCTTAGTCACAACAATAGACAATTACAGTCTGCTTAAACAAATAACACACAAAGTATTAAATGTTGCCATGTTTTTATTCAACACACCATGTAAACATTCACAGTGCAGGTGGAAAAAGTATGTGAACCCTTGGATTTAATAACTGGTTGAACCTCCTTTAGCAGCAATAACTACAACCAAACGTTTCCTGTAGTTGCAGATCAGATGTGCACAACGGTCAGGAGTAATTCTTGACCATTTCTCTTTACAGAACTGTTTCAGTTCAGCAATATTCTTGGGATGTCTGGTGTGAATCGCTTTCTTGAGGTCATGCCACAACATCTCAATCGGGTTGAGGTCAGGACTCTGACTGGGCCACTTCAGAAGGCGTATTTTCTTCTGTTTAACCCATACTGTTGTTGATTTACTTCTATGCTTTGGGTCGTTGTCCTGTTGTAACACCCATCTTCTGTTGAGCTTCAGCTGGTGGACAGATGGCCTTAAGTTCTTCTGCAAAATATTTTCATAAACTTGGGAATTAATTTTTCCTTTGATGATAGCAATCCGTCCAGGCCCTGACGGAGCAAAGCAGCCCCAAACCATGATGCCCCCACCACCGTACTTCACAGTTGGGATGAGGTTTTGATGTTGGTGTGCTGTGCCTCTTTTTCTCCACACATAGTGTTGTGTGTTTCTTCCAAACAACTCAACTTTAGTTTCATCTGTCCACAGAATATTTTGCCAGTACTGTCGTGGAACATCCAGGTGCTCTTGGGCAAACTGTAAACTGTTGGGATTAATACGACATATTATTTTCTATATAATATAGAATAATGAATTTTGAGTTCAGAATCAATTTATAGACACATATTCCTTTTTATAAAATAACATTTATTGAAAATACCAAAATCAACTAGTCTAATAAAAAAAAAAAAATTTAATATATCAAATCAAATGCAAATAAAACACAGTAATATATCAAAATCAAGTGCAAATAAAACACAGTAAGATAACCAGCCAGATAATAAAAGAAAATTAATACATCATATTGTAATACTTATTATTTATGATATTTTCTATACAGTCCTAAAATCTCAAAATAAAAGTATATCTCATTCACATGAGCAATGAAACCTGGAATAACAACCCATAGAACAAAATCTGATAAATCAATTAATAACATTCATTCTTAATAACATTTTAGCATGTACTAACAATGTCTAATGATATTATAATATATAGCTACATAGGAATGTATTTAACATAACACAATATAGTAAAGTATTTTATAATATAATTGATTAGTTAACTAAGTAAGTTAATTTTTCTGTATTGGTCAAAAAGAAAAATGAGATATCTAATTTTGTATTAAAATTTATATCCGGATTTATAAATTTCAATGACAAAAGGAAATCTAAATAACTTTTTGATAAGAAATAAACCAAACAGAGAAATTATGGTAATGGTTTTCAATTATATCATAAAATAAAATATCTCAATTTATACATTACCAATTATGACAAAATTCCACTGGTTAATTCCAAAGTTGTTTTGGCTTCTCCATAGATAAAACTTTTATCTTCTTTTTCCTTATTTTTCTCTCCTCTTTGTCTCCTTTTTCTCTCCTCTTTGTCTCCTTTTTCTCTCCTTAGATCCTGTTTCTATCCATAATTATACCTCTTGCTTATTTGCCTATCAGAATCCCAAATCAGTTAAAGTATCTAGTAACCAATAGAATCTTTTCATGATGTCATCACTTATTTAAATTTTATAAAGAATATATTTTTCTATACAGACGTTTATTCCTTTAACCATAAGATGGAGCTCTCGGACCTTTGAATTTTCATCCCTTTTAATTAGCTAATGATCCCTTTGACCCACAACCTATAAACAAGATGAAGTCATAAGAATGTTATCAAATAGATATCCCTAGACAGATTTATTATTCTGTTTACTAGACTTAGTGTCTATGAAACAAACTTTTCACATGTGAAAATTTAAGGAGGATTTTTATTATCTTGTAAGCTTAGGAATTCACTCTTTATTTATATATATATATATATATATATATATATTTATCTCTTATAGAACAAATAATTATTCAAATCATGGGATAGCTCTTTTGTGGGCAGCTGTTAAAACCTATTTTTTCACATATATACATTCACTTAATAGAATTGCATGCATAGGTATATATATAAATATACAGCATATAAAATATTAATACAATGGATATAAAAATAGTGGTTAATAATTGGAATATCATATTATACTATAATATCCATATAAGATAGAACTTTATTCATACAGAAGTTCTGACATAACCCCCTCTCTGAAATAATATCGCTCTTTAATAAAGTAGGTGATATTATTACAGTTGTAAATATGAAAAGTAAGTGGTTTCCGGAAAAACAGAGACTCAACCCTTGATACGCTGTACTTCCAATGTAAGTCAGTTGAATGGGAAGTAACCTTGGAATGCAAATTGTAGTAACAATAGTCTCATTCACTACAGTTATTAAGTCATTTAGCTTCTGTTTTTTTTTTTTTTTGAGTTCCAATTCTCTTTGCACCATCTTCAAGGAATCCTGCAGTTCCCTAGATTCCTTAATTAATGTTTCAATAGATATAGAGTTTGTTATTGACATAGTGGTACCTATAACAGCTCCAAGTATAGTCATTATTGTAGCCCCAATAAAGAAACCGATAAATCGTTTAGGGCGTCGGCTGTTGGAGCTGTAAGACTCAGGAATAAAAGTTTTCCTTAATTGTTCCAACATCTCCTTTAGAGTAGCTTGTGATCGATCAATGTGTTCATGATACCACATTTTGGTTTCCTCCATCTGTATGTTAGATATGTTAAATTGCCTTTTAATCACTGTTTGTTGATCCATGCTCCCGAAAATCTTTTGCGATGTCAATCTCCTTCCGGTGAGCATAAACCCTGGAGCCTCTTGGATAAGGATTCATGAAGAAGGGCCTGGTTCCACAATAGGTTCCATTCGGACCTCTTGGCAGAGGATCAGCATCACCCATATCAGAGTTGTTTTTCTTTCTTTCATTTTCAATTACTAGGAAATAAAAACAAAAAGTTTTAATAGTGTATTCTATACAATGTAATAATAGGATAATCTTATTAGATAGGGTATTCAAAGTCACATTATTCATCAGGAGTACCGTTAATGATCCTTAATTGAGATCTTGGGTGACAACTTTTTATTTGATTAATATGAACCCATCTTTCAAACATTTCACAATTTTTTGGAATTTGTATTTTATACACAACAGGTGAAATTTTGTCAATAATAGTATAAGGTCCTTTCCATGAAGGCAAAAACTTTTTCTCTTTCACTTGGTTTCGTTGAAAGTTGTACAAATATATCTGATCTGTGATCTCGTACTCTTTTTTGGATGTCTTAAGATCATAATAAGTTTTAGTACTTACAGCAGATTTCTCTAAATTTCTTTGTGCAAAAGCAAATGCCTGCTGTAAGTGTTTCCTCAGATCCTCTATATATTGATGGGTTGTAGCAGCATTCACTAAATTATGGTCTTGGGTTCTATAAATAAGGTGTTGTGGGAGTACCATACGTCTCCCCGTCATTAATTCAAATGGCGACATCTTTGTTGCAGTACTAGGTGTAGATCTTATAGCCATTAATACTAAAGGTAATTTTATATCCCAGTCTTTACCTGATTCTTTCACAAATTTCTTTAAAATACTAATAATGGATTGGTTGTATCGTTCCACATTACCACTAGAAGCAGCACGATAAGAAATATGTAATTTTCTCTTAACCCCTAGGATTTTCCACATATGGTTCATTACTTCACTGGTAAAGTGAGATCCCCGATCGGACTCAATTCGTTGTGGTAAACCAAAACGGGAAAAGACATGGTTAATTAATAATATTGCAGCAGTTTCAGTATTACAATTTGTGGCTGGAAGGCATTCTACCCATTTGGTAAATATACATGTAACCGTTAGCATATATTTATTACCCCTAGATGATGTTGTTACTGGTCCAATAAAATCTATTTGGATATCTGACCAGGGCATAGACATCCCTCTTTTCTGAAGAGGAGCTCTATGGGTAGGTGTATTAGGTTGATATTGGGGACATACCAAACATCCCTGACAATATGTCTGGACATCTTTCAACATGTGCGGCCAATATGCAAAATCTCGCAGTATTTCATAGGTGATTTTATCCCCTCTGTGACCTGATGTTGGGGCATCATGGGCATATTGTAACATTAGACCTCTATATGAGGTAGGAACCACCCATTGCTGTATTCCATTCTTAGATGTACGAATAAGCAATCCATCTAAGATGCTAAATTGGGCTTTTGACTTCATTAAAACTCTCAGGTCTTCTTTACCTACAACATCTATCTCATTCAGGGGATATTTAGCTGCATCTTGTATATGGTTATAAAATATACCTATGATTGGATCCTCTTTCTGACTACTGGTTAAATCAGAATTGGGAGTATCTTGGGACCATTGAGCTGTAGACAATTCTGTACTCTTTTGGATTTGTTGTCTTGTTATAGCCTGAATTTGAAATGGACCCAAAAGATGATCCACATCAACAAGCTCCCCCTCTAGGGCACCTTGTTTTGCCAACTTATCAGCCAAATCATTTCCTTCTTTATCCTGTCCCATTACCTTTGAGTGGCCCTTTGTCTTCTTCCAATATATAGTCATTCCATTAGAGATTACCATCTCATCAATAGTATGTATTAACCTGCCATGTTTCACTGATTGCTTCCGGGCATTTGTCATTTCATTATGTTTCCATACCTGTAAATATTCTACGAAACTATTACAGACATATTCCGAATCAGTGATGATCACTAATTCCTTAAGATCATGCTCTATTGCAGTTTGGATAGCGCGATATACGGCTACCAATTCTGATATTTGACTAGTCTTAGATCCTATTTTATATCTTTCAGGTGGAATCGGGATATTATCTTTCCATACATTTCCGATTCCTGCAACCAATTTGTTATCTGCCCCCTCCTTAATATGATATGCACATCCATCCACGTAGACTGTGGGTAAAGTATTACATAATACCTCTTCATATACCTTATGGGGAGATAATTTATATTCCTTCATAAGGTCTACTTCGGACCAATTTTCTCTAAGAGGATCCTCAGCGGTACAATCATGTAAATCAGCTAACCCTTGGGCCACTGGATTCCTCTTATTCTGTGCATATCTAATTTCCAGAGGCCATCCTTGTAAGGATAAAGTCCATGCGGTTATACGGCTATTTGACAAATTACCGGCTCTAATTTTATCACTCTGAATGTATTGTAATGGTTGATGAGCGGTTTCTACTATAATTTTCTCACCTTGGATAAAATTTCGGAAATTCTGTAAGGCCCATACTGTGGCAAACAGAGCTTTCTCACAGTCATTAAATTTTACCTCTACAGGTGATAATGTCTTACTTGCATACGCAATAATTTTACTATGTTGGTCATATTTTTGATATAGAACGGCGCTCAAGCAAAAATCAGTATATCCAGTTTCTAAAAAGAATGGTTTACCCATTGTAGGATAAACTAGGCAAGGAGCCTGGCTGAGTTTTTGTTTTAATTCGTTTACGGCTTGATTTTGAATTTCCCCCCATTGCCATGGCTCTCCTTTCTTTAATAATTGAATGAGAGGCCTAGTTACCTCTGCATAGTTATCAATAAACTTACGAGAATAATTGGTGACACCTAGAAATGATCTTAATTCTTTTAGATTTGTAGGGGTTCTGGTTTTAAAAATAGCTTCCACTTTCTTTTTCTGTGGATTTATACCTTCAGGAGTTATTTCATGGCCTAAAAAATTAACTTTAGTGCGGCACCATTGTGCCTTTTGAAGAGACAGTTTAACTCCTGCATGTTTCAATTGATCTAGAACATATCTGATTTCAACAATATGTTTATCAAAATTGTTATTTTTAATCAAGATATCATCTACATATGTTAATGTCCCTCGCTCTTGAGCGTCAGGCATTGCCTTATGTAAAAATATAGCAAACTCATGCCCTGAATTTATAAAGCCAAATGGGGTTCTAGTCCATGTATATTGCTGTTTACCAAAGGTGAAAGCCAGTTTGTATTGGTCCCCTTCATTTACTTTAATGGTCCAATAACCTTGGGCACAATCAAGCGTAGTAAATAATTTAGATCCTTGTATTTGTGCTAAACATTGATCGATATATGGAACGGGCCATGCAGACATGTACACCCGTTTATTTAATTGTCTCAAATCAGCGCATAAACGCCAGGTTCCATTTGGTTTCAAGACACCTAGAATAGGGTTATTAAAAGAACTGCGCACCGGTCTAATAATCCCCCTAGACTTTAGGTTCTTGATAATATCTGCCAATGATTCATAAGAGGCAAGAGGGAGTCGATATTGTTTCACAAATACAGGTGGCATATTTGGGTCAGTTTTAATTTTAGTGACATGTAAATTTGTCAAACCACAATCATATGAATCCTTAGAGAACATATCTTGGTAATCAATTAATACTTGTCTTAGTTTTTGGCGTTCAATGTCATTAGAACATCCGCTAGCTAAAGCTATCTGTTCCTCAACTCTTTCTCTAAACCCAGGGAATACCTCAGGCTGACTAATCTCATAAGTCTCCTCCAATTGTGTAGACAAATCAGTAGTGATCATACTTACCTGTGTCTCAGTGTTCTGATACTTCTCATATTCTTGTTCATCAATTGTTTGGTTAAAAACAAGTTCGTTATCCATAATATCACAGTTACTTTCAGTGAAACTAAAGGGATAAATAGACTGGACAGAAAATAATCCCTCAGGTTGTGTGTCAAAACACTGATCCATAATCTGGTCATCATTTACATAATTCTCTGGTATCAAACCAATAACAATATTCATAAACTCAGAAGTAAAATACTCAGAATATATAGCCATACCTATTAGGGATCCCTTCTCCAAATGTATTGGATGGGATGCTGTGTTATTTACCATAATAATGAACGATACCTGTGTTATAGTAATTAGAGGTGTATGAGTGAGGGTGAGGCCTTTTTGTTGCATCTGATGACTAAGATTTACAAAGGCATCAATACCTTTAATCTTTTGACCCCTTTTTACCTGTAAATGGAGAGGAAATTGTGCCACCCCCTCTGGTACTGTAACACTTTGGTCCATTTGCACGGTTACTGCATAAGGCATTTGTTGTGCAGATTTCAATGCTTCTGAGTCATTTAGGAATTCTAAGGGCTTATCCTTTAGTCTGGACCAGATAATATTATTGATTAAATCAATTTGGGATGCAAAGCGATGTAATAGATCATTTCCAATATAGATTGGATATTGGGAATCCTGAATAAATAAGAATAAGTGCATAATCCTTTTACCCCCGATGAAAAGAGGTAATAAACATTTTGCCATAATAGCATGAGTTGAAGTTTCGTGACCTATTTTACATACCCATTGATCATCGGGTTGTGTATTTCGGATTAAATTAGTATTCTTTATTTGTTTTAATAAGCTCTCATTAACATAGCTATGCTCATGTTTTAGAGCTAGTTTTGCTTGTTGAGAATTTCTCATACCTGGAATATCAACAGGAATAAATAAACCTTCATCATTGGTTTCTATTTCCACTAGAAATCTAGAGTGTTTACTTATGTTTAAAGGCTTAGAGTCGTTCTTATTCAAAGAGATAGTTAATACATTTCCCTCTATTTGAATATTTTTAATATGCGCCTGATCAATTTGGATCACATTTTCATTATTTACTTGTTCTCCATTAATGTCTTTACATTTAAGTACTGTCATTTCAGGCATTCGATTATTTTGGAAGTGGATCTCTACTGATTCCTCCTTTTTCTCGACAGTTCCTTTGCATATGAGGTTGTTTAACCTGATCATAATTGATGGGAAATTTAACTTGTGACCATATCACATCATCAATAAAATCAATTACTGGACTAAATCTTCTAAGTAAACCAGTCCCAATTATAATTTTGTAACTAGGAATATCCACTATAATAAATGGAGGTTTCATTTGTTTATTTCCTATTCTGATATCTAACCATACATGACCTACAGTATTAACTTTAATACCATCAAAATTTCTAACAATTCCCACGAATGGTTTCAGAATAGTTTTCTTTTTGGCTTTACTCTCAATTTCCTCATATGTCTCTTTGGAAATTACTGTGACTTGGGAACCTGTATCAATTAATGCTTTATGATTTAAGGTTTCAACATTCTGTATACCAATAGAAACATAATATCGGTTCTGTATTTCCTCCATTTCACATAAGAAATGTGTATGTCTTAACATCTCTAACTTCTTCCATTGTTTATTTTTATTTGAGAAGTCAGATTGTGGAGTATGATCTATCCAATTTATAACTATTTCTGTAGGATTATCAGCAATTTCCTGATTAACATTTGTTTCATTTTCAATAAACTGAACAGGTAATAAATCATCTGTCATGACATTGCAATGCTCTTCTATTTCAACTATTAATCCTTTACCGGTAGACTCTGGTTCAATCTTTGTTACCTCCTGTGAGCTCAAAGGGTCAACAGTTATATCTTTTGGGTCATCTTCCTTGGTTTTGAAAACACCCCTTCCTTGCTGAATAGGAGTTTCTGAAGAGAAAGGATACTTAGGGAAAGGGAATACATTATTAACATTCTTTTTAGAACATACTTTTATATTTTTATTTGAATCAAGAGATTCACAAATATCACTTCTGTTTGTGTTATTGATCACTAATCTATTTTCACAATTAGTATTTAGTCATTGGCTTTGGCTTTGAGAATTTTGACCGTTTTGGGTTGGATCATTTCTCACTGACTGAGTAGTAAATCCTGCCATAAATGCAGCCATCTGTTGTGCCAAAAGTTTAACCTGCTCTTCTAAATTAGATGATGGTTTAGCATTTTGGTTTTGGCTATATCTTTTAACCCTTTGATTCTCTGAATAATTTGAAGTGTTAGGCATTGGAGGGGTTAATCTTCCTTCTGCACTAGGAGATTTTGTTCTCCAGACATAATTTTTAATAGGATTGTTTCCCATGTAATTTGGACTAACATAAAAAGAATCATTATTTGAATTTTGAGATTTTTCACTTGCAATTTTTACTGGTCTAAATGATGACTGTGCCTGACTTGATTTGTTTGAATCTTTAACCACATCTGCGTAAGATTTTGTACCTGTCTCATACTGTAAATTAGGTTTAACAGAAATTTCTGCCACAATTTGATAATTACATTTCTCCCTTCGCTTATAATTATTCCCATCATCAAGCTGAATTTCATATATTTTAGTACATTCATTTACCAACCAGCTTAAAGGCTTGGCATCATCAAAATCATGCACCATATTTCTCTGAATGTACAAAGGTAATGCATGGAAGTAAATTCTCTTAAATTCAGGAGATTCTGGGTCTGTCTTTTTCGCAGTCTGTCTATAAGCGTGTTTTAATGTGATTAAAAATTATTTTGGACTTTCATCAGGCTTACATCTGAGATTATGAACTGCTTTCATAGCAGCCTGTGGGTTTCTATACTCAGAAAAGTATTTTCTCACCTCAGATTTATATATCTCCCAATCATTTATATCGCTGTCATAGAGAGAGGTGAAAAATGAGGTATAAGAGCTATCAAATGACCAAGGGAGGTATGATATTTTATCATTAGCCCCCCTTATCCCTAGTTCAATCATCACCCTTTCTAGTGAATCAAGGTGGTCTTCTATGGACATCTTTGAATTTTTGGTGTAGGGTTTAATTAATTTTCTTATAGCCTGGGCTTTCTCATGGAAAGAGAGTCTTTTATTTGATCGTATATCTTCATCACTATCAGTCTCATTTTTAGAGCTATGTAAAATTTTTATAGGTGATCGTTTATGTTTATTCCTTGAAGGTATTATTTCTAATTCTTCCTCAGAATCACTAAAATCCTTCATCAAAATTTTACTTGAGGCATAGTCTTGAGCCCTATTTAAATCCATTTTTAGATTTTCAACATCCTGTTGGTATTGTTTTATCTCATTCTTAGCTACAGTCAGTAATTTTTGGATCTTTTTATTCTCTACAAGTATTTCAGCCTCATGAATTTTCTTATCAGTTAATTCTTGAGTTAAGAATTCAATCTTTTGTTGCAATTTCTTCTGTTCTATTTTTAAGTCCTGACAAGCCTGAACATACTTTTGCGCTAGTTTATCAGTATGTTCAGCTTTCTCATTTAAGTATTCACATTTCTCAGACAATTCCTCAAATTGAACTAATTTTTGACTTTTCTCTTGCACGCTCAGCTACCAATTTATTTATTATTGTCTGTAATTAATCGCATTTCTCTGAATATTTACCATTTAAATCTTGAGCTGCGTTAAATGTCTCTGTCGTTTCTACAACTTTTTTTCTTAATTCTTTAATTTTGATAAACTGCTGCTCTGCTAGCTGCGTTTTTTCTCCATGTAAATCTCTTAGAGTTTGAAAAGTAATAGAGATTTCTTGGATTTGATTATTTAAATCTTTTATGGTAATTTCTTTTTGGGAATTTTGATATTTCCAGCTTCTGGCTAATTCCATCCAAACAGTAGATAACCTAGCTAAATGCTTCTTTCTTTCTGATTTAATTTGAATTGCATTTATAGTGCTCATCACGGTTGTTAACAAATTTTTATCTTTTAACCAATCATTAATTGTATCACCATCAATTTCAGGATGTATTTTAACCAAATATTCTGACACCTGTTCCCTGTATTCACAAACAGGATATACATTTGAAATTAAAGTTTTAATTAACAACTCCATTCCCTGTTTACCATGACCAATTATGTCATCTAAAGATAATGCTCCTACTGTTTCAGAACCAGAAACACCTTCAGCCATTTTATTTTCTTTTTAACAAGTGTTATTCAATAAAAAGTTTTAAATCAATTAAATAATTGACCACGTGTCTATAAAGATATATATCTCACTGGGGCCTCCAAATATGTTGGGATTAATACGACATATTATTTTCTATATAATATAGAATAATGAATTTTGAGTTCAGAATCAATTTATAGACACATATTCCTTTTTATAAAATAACATTTATTGAAAATACCAAAATCAACTAGTCTAATAAAAAAAAAAATGTAATATATCAAATCAAATGCAAATAAAACACAGTAATATATCAAAATCAAATGCAAATAAAACACAGTAAGATAACCAGCCAGATAATAAAAGAAAATTAATACATCATATTGTAATACTTATTATTTATGATATTTTCTATACAGTCCTAAAATCTCAAAATAAAAGTATATCTCATTCACATGAGCAATGAATCCTGGAATAACAACCCATAGAACAAAATCTGATAAATCAATTAATAAAATTCATTCTTAATAACATTTTAGCATGTACTAACAATGTCTAATGATATTATAATATATAGCTACATAGGAATGTATTTAACATAACACAATATAGTAAAATATTTTATAATATAATTGATTAGTTAACTAAGTAAGTTAATTTTTCTGTATTGGTCAAAAAGAAAAATGAGATATCTAATTTTGTATTAAAATTTATATCCGGATTTATAAATTTCAATGACAAAAGGAAATCTAAATAACTTTTTGATAAGAAATAAACCAAACAGAGAAATTATGGTAATGGTTTTCAATTATATCATAAAATAAAATATCTCAATTTATACATTACCAATTATGACAAAATTCCACTGGTTAATTCCAAAGTTGTTTTGGCTTCTCCATGGATAAAACTTTTATCTTCTTTTTCCTTATTTTTCTCTCCTCTTTGTCTCCTTTTTCTCTCCTCTTTGTCTCCTTTTTCTCTCCTTAGATCCTGTTTCTATCCATAATTATACCTCTTGCTTATTTGCCTATCAGAATCCCAAATCAGTTAAAGTATCTAGTAACCAATAGAATCTTTTCATGATGTCATCACTTATTTACATTTTATAAAGAATATATTTTTCTATAGAGACGTTTATTCCTTTAACCATAAGATGGCGCTCTCGGACCTTTGAATTTTCATCCCTTTTAATTAGCTAATGATCCCTTTGACCCACAACCTATAAACAAGATGAAGTCATAAGAATGTTATCAAATAGATATCCCTAGACAGATTTATTATTCTGTTTACTAGACTTAGTGTCTATGAAACAAACTTTTCACATGTGAAAATTTAAGGAGGATTTTTATTATCTTGTAAGCTTAGGAATTCACTCAGATATTTATCTCTTATAGAACAAAGAATTATTCCAATCATGGGATAGCTCTTTTGTGGGCAGCTGTTAAAACCTATTTTTCACATATATACATTCACTTAATAGAATTGCATGCATAGGTATATATATAAATATACAGCATATAAAATATTAATACAATGGATATAAAAATAGTGGTTAATAATTGGAATATCATATCACAGGGATGTTAGCATATGCCAGAGACTTTTGTAAGTCTTTAGCTGACACTCTAGGATTCTTCTTCACCTCATTGAGCAGTCTGCGCTGTGCTCTTGCAGTCATCTTTACAGGACGGCCACTCCTAGGGAGAGTAGCAGCAGTGCTGAACTTTCTCCATTTATAGACAATTTGTCTTACCGTGGACTGATGAACAGCAAGGCTTTTGGAGATACTTTTATAACCCTTTCCAGCTTTATGCAAGTCAACAATTCTTAATCGTAGGTATTCTGAGAGCTCTTTTATGTGAGGCATCATTTACATCAGGCAATGCTTCTTGTGAAAAGCAAACACAGAACTGGTGTGTGTTTTTTATAGGACAGGGCAGCTGTAACCTACACCTCCAATCTCATCTCATTGATTGGACTCCAGTTGGCTGACACCTCACTCCAATTAGCTTTTGGAGATGTCATTAGTCTAGGGGTTCACATACTTTTTTCACCTGCACTGTGAATGTTTACATGGTGTGTTCAATAACAACATGGTAACATTTAATTATTTGTGTGTTATTAGTTTAAGCAGAGTGTGATTGTCTATTGTTGTGACTTAGATGAAGATAAGATCACATTTTATGACAAATTTGTGCAGAAATCCATATCATTCCAAAGGGTTCACATACTTTTGCTTGCAATTGTATATGTCCTAGATACAATGGAAGCTGTTGACCAACGTATGCAGCTTCAAGAAAATAAAAAATGCTTTTCCAGTGTTTTTATAGAGCTAGATAAAATTATGGCCAATAACCGCTACATTCAAGTTTATAAAAAATTGGCAGAAGTAGAAAAGGAACATCAACTTCATGCAGAAATACATCAATTACCAATCCCAAAGGTCAATATGGTGCTTAAAAGATATAGACATACTGATAAACGGCGTTATAATTTGCCAACATCAAATGAGGTTGCAATGGTGTTTCAAAATGATGAAGGAGAACCACCATTTCAGAGAGACATTAGAATATATCCCAGAAATGAGGAGCAACCTTTCATTAATGTAAGTATCTTAAGTACTAATTTAGATCCAATTACATATCCAATATTTTTTTCACACAGAGAAGCTAGTTGGCAACCAAAATTAACCCTTCCCAGTTACCCAAATTCTAGAGTACGACTGCAAAATTATATTTCCATGCTTGAATTTAAAGTAGCTCAAATTGCCATTCGAAATACATTCAATCTAATTTTATGTGGTGGAAAACTAACACAACAATGGATTATTGATTGAGGCCAATAATTTAAACTGCATAAAATATCAACAAGATAAACTACGTGTAGAACAGTATTGTGGATTAATGGATTATGTCGCTGAGGTTACTACAAGCAGAGACATGATTTTACCATCTTTTTTCCAGGGATCTCCTCGCAATATGCGAGAAAGATACAATGATGTCATGGCTATTGTCACCAAATTTGGGAAACCAGATTTATTTATTACATTTACATGTAATCCACAATGGCCAGAGATTACCCAAAATGTACTTATTGGCCAAACTGCTTCCGATAGACCAGATTTAGTAGCCAGAGTTTTAAAAATAAAATTAAATGAATTAATACGTGACATCAGTTATTTGGCAAATGTCTTGCTTATGTTTATTCAATTTAATTTAAAAAAAGATGGCTTCCACATGCACATCTTCTTATAATCCTTCAAGAAAAAGATAAGTTAGATACTGGTGACAAAGTGGATTCAGTCATTATTGCTGAACTACCAGATCCAGAACTATATGGTAGACTATATGAGATTGTAATTCATCGGATGATTCACGGACCGTGTGGAGATGTTAATCCACAGTCACCATGTATGGAAAATATTAAATGCACTAAAGAATTTCCAAAAGATTATAGAGAAAAAACTTATGCCAATTGTGATGGCTATCCATTATATAAAAGAAGAGAGGGACACACTGTCATTATTTGTGGCAAAAACGTTGACAAAAGATATGTGGTACCATACAATCCACATTTACTCATGAAATATAATTCACACATTAATGTAGAAGCCTGCACTTCCATAAAATCCATTAAATATGTCTACAAATATATTTACAAAGGCTATGATGCAGCTACTGTAGTTGTCAAAAGTGCAGAAAATACCGAAAGCACTGAGTTAGTATATGATGAACTTGCATCTCATGTAGACGCTCGCTATGTCAGTGCACCAGAAGCAATGTGGCGTCTTCTAAAATTTGAAATGCCACAAAGACATTTAGTGTATTTCCATGCTGGAAATGAGATAAATGCATTGTCACAAAGTGAGCATCGTCACACTACTCTAACTGCATAGTTTCAATTAAATTCAACAGATTCACAGGCAACACAATTCTTATATATTGAGATTCCATATCATTATCTTATCGTTAATGGATTATGGTGACCAAGAAAAAGCTGGGTAATTAAAATAATACCAAAAAATTACACTGTCAGTCCATGAGACCTTGAAAGTTTCTGCATCCGACTACTACTTTTAAATGTTCCTGGTGCACAAAGTTTTGAACACTTAAGAACTGTTAATTGCATAGTATATGAATCATTTCATTTAGCTGTGCGACATAGAAACTTCCTAGCTGATGATACAGAATGGGAAAGATATCTAGAAGAAGCAGCACTATGCAAAATGCCACGGCAGATGAGGGAACAATTTGCATTAATTTGTATCTTCTCAAATGCTCCAAATGCATTAGCTTTGTGGGACACATTTAAAGTAATATGACTGAAGACTTTATGCAACGATACAATGAGCCGATTGCACAATTAAAAGCATTAATCGAAATCCAAGAAGTATTTTTAACTCAGGTATTAAGTTGTGCAAGTTTTAATCTGCCAGATCCAGGTCTTATAGACGACATCAACTTTGAAGACTATAAAAATTCAACTACAAACAGAAAGAAAAAAAGAAAGACTTGCAACTTTAAATACATTACAATTAAAAGCTTTTAATTCCATCAAAAATGCCCTAGATGATGACATGGTCAAAGAGCGTTATTTCTATCTTGATGGACCTGGCGGATCAGGAAGAACCTATCTATATAATTTATTGATGAGTTTTGTACAAGCACAAGGTCAAATAGCACTCACATTTGCAACCACTGGAATTGCTGCACTTTTGTTAGAAGGTGGAAGAACTGTGCATAGTGGATTTAAACTGTCATTCCCTATTTTAGAAACATCAGTGTCGGATATTCGGATGACATCATTATAAGCCAAAAAAATTAAAAAAGTTAATTCATTATAATAGATGAGGCTACAATGATGCCATGCTATGCCCTACAATGTATTGACCGTTTGCTTTGTGAAGTCATGGATAATACTTTACTATTTGGTGGAAAGGTAATGTTGTTAGGTGGCGATTTTATACAAACATTACCTGTCGTTGTACATGGAAATCGAACCAACATTATCGAAACCTGTATAAAGTCAAGTACACTATGGAAACATTTTACCCATCTTCAATTACAACAAAATATGAGATCAGAAGGAGAAAATTATTTCAATGATTCTCTTATTACAATTGGAGAAGGAAAAACAGAATTAATCCAAAATTTACCTGACGACACTGTGCACATCCCACCTCATATGATTTGCAAACAATTTCTTATATCGGCTATATTCGAAACTACAATAAATAAGGAAGACTATTCTGAACTTGCCAACAAATTAATACTAACATCCAAAAAAAAAGGATGCATTGCTTCTCAATAATGAAATAGTAAAAAAAATGTATGCACCACAAAAAAATTATCACAGTGCTGATTCTGTACTTGCTGATGACAAAGAAAGTCAGGCAAACTTTTCCACTGAATTCAGAAACTCATTAACTCCTTCTGCAATGCCAACACATATTATGCAGTTAAAGAAAGGTGCAATTGTCATGTTACTGCGAAATATAAACCCCCAAAAAGGCCTATGCAATGGGACAAGATTAATTGTTCAACAATTAAAAGACCATTTCATAGATGCTGAAATTCTAACTGGTACCCAGAAAGGAGAGATAGTTTTTATACCAAGGATAGATTTTGCACCAAGTGAAAGTAGCCTCCCTTTTATACTTCAAAGAAGACAATTTCCCATCATCATGGCATTTGCCATGACCATTAATAAATCACAAGGACAAACTTTCAAATCTGTGGGTATATTCTTAGAACAACCAGTATTTGCACATGGCCAATTGTATGTTGCCTTAGCACAGTGCAAAAATCCACAGGCTATTAAAGTTTACATTGAAAACAATGAAAGTCAAGGTGATTTATTAGAGGATGTACGCATTTTTACAAAAAACATTGTCTACTATCAAGTACTGTAACTTTCAATCAAAGAAACACAACCCATGCCACACAAACTGCAAGGAAAAGTAACAAATCACCTCAAGCACAATGTAACAACAAAAAACAAAGCAAAAATATAGAGAACCGTAGGTTTCTTTCAAAAATTCATTTTTCTGGCACTTAAAAACTCTTGACAGCACCATTATTTCCATATTAAACTTGATACACATCGCGGACGAACTTTAATGTCTCGAGTTCTCTTTTTAGAGAACCATACTTCCACATAGGAAACCCTATGTGCCATTTTAAATAATTACAACACCAACAAACAAATGTCAACCATTCAAAACCACCAATGACCAAATAACTCATTACTAATTCATGGAAGTACTGTTTATGCACGATTAGCCCCACAATACACTTGCCTTGAATTTTCAAAAAAATTATGTTCAAATGTTAATTGACTATGTTACTGTTTATAATGTTACAAGTTTTACAAAAAATACTTTAAAGTTGGTTAATTATACATATTAGAAACTTGATGTTAACAGCACAAGGATATTTTCCTACACATTGTAAATGTTGTATTTCATGTGAAATATTAATCCAGGGAGTAATCCGATCACCAGTTAATGGGATCAGGAAGGAATAAAAAAAATATCCCGCTTTGATACAATTGGCTACGTTTCAAGGATGGTTTTTACTGTTTGCCTATATATTTCAGTTAACAGTTCTTCATCTACAAGTTGCATGTTAAAAAAACATTATCTCAAGTTTACAATACTCATTAATCTAATGTTCAACTGTTCTTACTTTAAAATGTTACCACTTTTACTAAAAAACTCTTCAACAGTTCCTCAACAAAAAAAGACAATGTTCAAAAAATAAACATGTTTAATATAATAATTGTTCTTCTTTCGACATAAAAAAAAGTTTACAAGTGTCAAATACGTATATTACGGACCAAACAGATTTACAAACATACACATCTCATTGCCGTCATTTTTTGACAGGCAAGTCGCTAGTAGTAATAATAATATTTATAAAGACTAAAGTAAAAGTTCTGTTGAAATGTAAAGCAGGAAAAAAAATACTGAATATAAAAGTTATACTTCAAACAGTGGAAATGAAAGAACACAGCAAAAAATGTATTAATGAACAACTAAAAAACGCATGCTGTTTACTAGAGATGCCGCGGACTATTTGCGGCGATTTTGGCATGTTCTCAGTGGACGGCGAACACATGCGCGTTTCGGTTCGCCCCCTATACTTTATCATTGAGGAAACTTTGACCCTGCACTTCACAGTCAGCAGACACATTTCAGCCAATCAGCAGCATGCACTCCCTTCCAGAGCCTTCCATCTGAATGACAGCATACATTTTAGAATCATTCTAAAGCTGCATTCGTTGTGAGAGGACAGATAGTGTAGCTGCTGGAGATTTAATAGGGAAATAGATAGCCAGGCTCTGTATTTAGCTTCAATTACAGACCTGAAGGACTCATCTGATATCTGCTGCAAGGACAGCAACCCAAAAAGCCCTTTTTAGGGCTAGGACATCATTTATTTTATTTTATAATTTTTTTCTGTGTAATCAAATTGCATATGCCTGCCAGCGTGTGTGTGTGACAGGCTAACACCTAACAGCTTATATTGTGCTTATTTTCACTACTCATACCTGGTGGTGTACCATACATTGAAAACAACCATTTTTTTCCTGTAATCTAATTTCAGTTGCCTGACTGTGTCAGGCTCACAGCTTATATTGTGCTCAGTGAAATAAAACAACACTTTTTTGACTGTAATAGATTGAATAGCAATTGCCTGCCTACAGGCGTGTGTGTGAAGCCTACTGCATCTACTCTGCCAACTTTTGCCAGTGCACAGTGTTACGTCATATCTGGTGCAACCGTAGTGTACAGTGACATAAAACAACACTTTTTTGACTGTAATCGATTTAATATCAGTTGCCTGCCTACAGGCGTGTGTGTGAGGCCTACAGCGCCTACTCTGTCAACTTTTGCCAGTGCACAGTGACACTCATATCTGGTGGCACCTTAGATTGCACGCGCAGTGCCCCAAATTTTAAGTGGGTGGACCGACCAAGCATCTTTTTCCATCTCCCTCTTCCAAAAATCCATGCCATATACACGTCCCCTGATAGGAGACGTAACAGGTATCAAACTGATAGGAATAAATAGTACAGCTTAATACACCACTCCTATCTGGTGGCACATTACATTGCATGTGCAATGCCCCAAATTCGAAGTAGGAGGTACGACCAAGCATCTTTTTACATCTCCCTGTTCCAAAAATCAATGCCATATACACGTCCCCTAATAGTGGATGTAACAGGGATTAAACCGATAGGAATAGTACTACTTAACAGTACACACCTTATAATAACGCAGACAGAGGCAACGCAGAGAGAGGAGTCTGAAGAAGAGGAGTCAGAGGAGGAAGGTGGCTTTGAGGAGGTGGAAGACCAAAAAGAGCAGGCGTCCCAGGGGGCTTGTTGTCACCTTTGTGGCTGGGTGGAGGAAGAGACCTTCAATGACATCAGTGAGGACAAGGAACGGGACATGGCTAGCTTGGTATCCAACCTTGTGCAAATGGGGAGTTTGCGGTTGTGCAAAGGGACTGTTTGCGGTTGTTTGTGGTGCATTAAACGGGGAGATTGGTCTGTTACTGTGAAGCTGTTGTAGCCCTTACACTACCTGATCGATACAACATCATACCTGATGTTTTAAAGCATGTTATTCCAAACAATTTAGGAATGTTAGGTGATTTATGCCCTTTATGGCTTAAAACCAGACTCTGCATCAACTATGTAATTTTCTGTGGGAGTTTTGCCATGGATCCCCCTCCGGCATGCCACAGTCCAGGTGTTAGTCCCCATGAAACTACTTTCCCATCACTATTGTGGCCAGAAAGAGTCCATGTAAGTTTTGAAATTCGCCTGCCCATTGAAGTCTATGGCGGTTCACCGGGTTCGCCCATTCGCGAACATGTGATGGAAGTTCGCGTCCGCTGTTCGCGAACCGAAAATTTGATGTTCGCGACATCACTACTGTTTACAAGTGAATTTTCCTTTACAGATAAAGGCTGACAAATTGCAGAGTGCACTAATTGTGACCAGGTGAGAAGGCATAAGTTAGTATAAACGGGGTAGGGGCGAACTTGTGAGCTTGCGAACATTTTCGGTATCAGGTGCAGTTCTAGTCAAGTGTAGGAGTTTAAATAGGGGTAGGGACTTCAAAGAAAAGGGAGGGCAGATTTATAGTACAAAGGAGGAAAACTTTATACAAATATATTATTTTATATTCTTTATTTTTCCCACTGAAATTTTGTAGACAATAATAATAATTATGAGTCAGTCCAGTGGCAACCTCACTCAGTGTACATCCTGTCATATGTATGCAATACTGGAACAGATGACCCAGGGTCCATACCTCTGTGAGAGGTGTGAGCATGTTGCCTCTCTGGAAGAGAGAAAATTGCAGCACTTGGTGATATTGCTCCACTGGAAGGAGGGTTGGTGCTCACTGAGCACAGTTTAGCTGGGCCTAGCATGGAGGGCAAAGATGGGGCTAGTGAGGATGTCCTGGGTTACATCCTCTGGGTTACAGTTAAAAGGGGAAGCCGGCTGGACCAGGAGGAGGCAGGCCAGTTCTGAGTTGGCAAACACCAACAGATTTACCAGATTGAGTGAAACTGTTGGGGATGTTCAATCAGGAATGGCAATGCAAAATAGAGCTGTTCCCTCTAACAGCCGGGAGAACAGCTCTACTGGAGGAGTGGGAGGGCAGCATATGCAGAGCAACAGACAGGTTTTGGTTGTAGAGGACTCTATTATTAGGAATGTAGACAGGGTGATTTGTCACCCAGATCCCAGCAATCGAACAGTTTGCTGTCTCCCGGGTGCTCGGGTTCGTCATGTTGTGGATCGGGTAGACAAATTATTGGGAGGGGCTGGAAATGAACCGGCAGTCTTGGTACATATTGGTACCAATGACAAAGTTAGTGGAAGATGGAGTGTCCTAAAGAATGATTTTAGAGAACTAGGTAATAAGCTGAAGGCAAGGACCTCCAAGGTAGTATTTTCTGAGATACTACCAGTGCCACGTGCTAGCCCAGGGAGGCAGAAGGAGCTTAGGGAGGTTAATGCGTGACTAAAGATGTGGTGCACTAAAGAGGGGTTTGGGTTTTTAGAGCACTGGGATGACTTCTCACTTCGGTACAATCTCTACAGTAGAGATGGATTGCACCTTAATGATGAGGGAGCTTTTGTACTAGGGGATAGGATGGTAGAAAGGCTGTAGGAGTTTTTAAACTAGTAGTTGGGGGGCAGGGACTAGATATAAGTAATGGGGTAGAAAGTGTAGAGGGTATAAGGGATGAATTAAAAACTCATAGGAGAGGAGATGGGGGGAGAGATAGTATAGTCAATAGGGAGGTAGTACTAAGTAATTCAAGTACAATGGCAGGCACTTCAGAACTACAGACTCATAACATAAGGTGTATGCTTTCTAATGCCAGAAGCTTGCCAGGAAAAATGGGAGAGTTAGAATTATTAGCAATTAATGAAAAATGGGATTTAATAGGCATTACTGAAACGTGGTGGGATGAATCTCATGACTGGACTGTTAATCTGGATGGTTATAACCTATTTAGGAAAGATAGAGGCAATGGTAAACAAGGAGGAGGGATTTGTCTATATGTTAAGCCTGAATATAAGCCTATAGTCAGAGAAGATATTTATGGTGGACCTAGTGATAAAGCTGAATGTTTGTGGGTAGAGTTAAATAGCGGAGCAGCAAATTCCAAAATAATATTAGTAGGAGTATGCTATAAACTCCCAAATATAGCTGAAAGTGAAGAAATACAATTATTGTTACAGATTGAAAATGCAGTTAGGCATGGTCAAGTTCTAATAATGGGAGATTTTAATTACCCTGAAATAAACTGGATAAATGAGACCAGCAGTTCATCTAAGGGGAGCAGGTTCTTCAGTACACTCAGGGATCATTATCTGGCCCAGGTTGTACAAGAGCCTACTAGAAATGAAGCTATCTTAGATTTACTCATCACAAATAATATTGATATAGTATCTAATGTTGGAATAGGGCAACTTTTGGGAAACAGTGATCACAACACAGTCTCGTTTGAGATTGAATTAAAAAAACAACATTTTAAGGGGCCAACAAAAACTCTTAATTTTAAAAGGGCAGATTTTAATGTTCTAAGGGCAGCAGTCCAAAGTATAGACTGGGACAGAGAACTGGCAGGTAAAAACACTGACCACAAGTGGACAACATTTAAATCCTTACTAAATATACATACACATCGGCATATACCGTGTGGGAATAAAAGTAAAAGGAGTAAATCCCATCCAATGTGGCATAACAATGATTTAAAGATCAAGATACGGAGTAAAAAACAGGCATTCAAATTATACAAACAAGAGGGGACAGAGACTTCTTTACAGGAATACAAGGAAATCAACAAGGCTTGCAAAAGGGTGATTAGACTGGCTAAAATAGAAAATGAAAATTAATTGCAAAAGAGAGTAAGACTAACCCTAAAATATTTTTTAAGTATATTATTGGGTAGAGAGCGAGGAAGGAAGCTATAGGAACATTACAATGTGACACAGGCCGTCTGATAATTAGTGACCAAGAAAAGGCAGATGAGCTAAATAGGTTCTTTTCTTCGGTATACACAAGGGAGGTACCAGTGGTTGGGACACAGCAACATAACGGGGCTAAACTACATTTGCCAAATAATTGGTTAACACAGGAAGTAATCCAAAAGAGGTTGGAAAAAATAAATGTTAATAAAGCCCCGGGTCCTAATGGAATACATCCAAGGGTACTAAGGGAACTGGGTTCTGTAATAGACAAACGATTATATTTAATTTTTCAAGATTCACTCAACACTTGGTCTCTACCAGATGACTGGAGAAAAGCTGATGTGATACCTATATTTAAAAAGGAAGCAAGAGCAAATCCAGGGAATTATAGACCAGTTAGCCTCACTTCTGTAGTGGGGAAGCTTTTAGAAGGGTTAATAAGGGATAATATACAAGAATAGGGATAGGTCATGTCAAACAAATCTAATTAGTTTCTATGAGGAGGTTAGTAGGAACAAGGCAACTCAGTGGATGTAGTCTTTTTGGATTTTGCAAAGGCTTTTGATACAGTGCCACATGGGAGACTATTGTGCAAACTAAGAGATATAGGAGTTGCAGTAAATATCTGCTCATGGATTGAGAGCTGGCTAAAAGACAGGAAGCAAAGGCTTGTTGTAAATGGAACATACTTCGATTGCTAATGTGGTAAGTGGGGTTCCTCAGGGTTCAGTATTAGGTCCTCTCATTTTTAAATATTTATTATTGACTTAGAGGTAGGATTGGAGTGTGGTGTCTCCATTTTCGCTGATGACACGAACTTGTTCTAGGTAATTAAATCAGATCGTGATGTGCTTTACCTCCAAAGGGATTTACATAAAATTAAATGGGCATCTAAGTGGCAGATGAGATTTAATATGAATAAATGTAAAGTTATGCATCTGGGAAGGAAAAATAGCCATGCAATTTATAATCTTAATGGAGCAAATCTAGGTGTATCGGATATTGAAAGGGATTTGGGAGTGCTTGTGGACAACCACCTAGGTAACAGTGCTCAAAGCCAAGCAGCAGCTGCAAAGGCAAATAAAATATTAGCATTTATTAAGAAGGGTATAGAAGCCAGGGAAGAAAATATAATTCTGCCACTATACAAATCTCTAGTACGCCCTCATTTGGAATATGGAGTATAATTTTGGGCACCACTTCATAAAAAGGACATTTTAGAGCTGGAAAAGGTACAGAGGAGGGCAAAAAAACTAATAAGGGGAATGTAAAGGGGCTAAGTTATGAAGAAAGACTAACCAAATTAAACTTATTTTCTCTAGAAAAAAGGCATCTAAGAGGAGATATGATTACCTTATATAAATACATCCAGGGTCAGCATAAAGATTTGTCAAGGGAGCTTTTTGTGCCAAGAGGTTTTCAACTGACAAGAGGACATCCCTTGAGGTTAGAAGTAAAAAGATTCCACCTTAAAGAAAGAAAAGGTTTCTTCACAGTAAGGGTGATTAATCTGTGGAATTTTCTACCAGAGGAGGTGGTGACAGCGGATTCGATAGATATCTTTAAAAGGGGACTGGATTTATTTCTAATTAAAAAGGGAATTCAGGGTTATCATGGATAATTAGAGAGGCATTATTGATCCAGGGAGAAGTCCGGTTTCTGGTGTCTGGGAACAGGAGGGAATTGATTTTTTTAAATGTTTTATATACAACTAATTAATTAATAGTTAATCAGCATATTGCAGATCAGAGGAGAGCTTAAAAGGTTAAACTTGATGGACTGAAAGTCTTTTTTCAACCTTAAATACTATGGGCCCTATTAAATTCTTCCTCGTAGTTCTCTCGGTGCTCGCAAAGGCAGTTTTCCTGCTGTTTGCGAGTACCGAATCTCTCGCAGCCTGCTTTGTGATATGACTGCGAGAAAATGGCCGAGAATATGCTCCGAGAGAGCTACGTAGTCTTAAATCTATGCATGAGTCTCGCATATCGTAAGAATCCCTACGTTGACAAAACGTCCACGCAAGGGATCCGAAAGCCTCTACGTGCTGCCTCGGAACAGCCCATGACAGCAGTGTGAGGCTCCCCCCTGCACCCTATACACATCCCCATGCTGCAGGGGTCTCTATCAGGACCCCTGCAGCACCCCCACATTAACCCCTTGCAGCGGGGGTCCCCGATCTGCATAGATCAGGCCCCCCGCTGCATTTCAAACTTTTAAATTCCCCGCCGCGGCTCCTTAAAGGGGCCGCGGCACACTATTACCCAATCCCGGCCTCGGCACTTAAAATTATCCCCCCTCTATGCTGGGGGTCCCCATCGGGACCCCCGAAGTGTCCCCACATAAAACCATTGCAGGGGGGCCCCGATCTGCATAGATCAGGCCCCCCGCTGCATTTCAAACTTTTAAATTCCCCGCCGCGGCTCCTTAAAGGGGCCGCGGCACACTATTACCCAATCCCGGCCGCGGCACTTAAAATTAACCCCCCTCTATGCTGGGGGTCCCCCCGAAGTGTCCCCATATAAAACCCCTGCAGCGGGGGTCCCCGATCGGCACCGATCGTGACCCTGCTGCAATTTAATTTTAAATTTCCCGCCTCGCGGGTCCTCAAAGGACCGTAAAGGTCCTGAAAGGACTCGCACTAAAAATATTAACCCCAGGCAACTATAATTACCCCATTAACTCATGGTGGTCAATCCAGACCACCATAAGGCCTAAATTAACCCATTAACTCATGATGGTCAATCCAGACCACCATAAGGCCTAAATTAACCCATTAACTTATGATGGTCAATCCAGACCACTATAAGGCCTAAATTAACCCATTAACTCATGATGGTCAATCCAGACCACCATAAGGCCTAAATTAACCCATTAACTCATGATGGTCATTCCAGACCACCATAAGGCCTAAATTAACCCATTAACTCATGGTGGTCAATCCAGACCACCATAAGGCCTAAATTAACCCATTAACTCATGGTGGTCAATCCAGACCACCATAAGGCCTAAATTAACCCATTAACTCATGGTGGTCAATCCAGACCACCATAAGGCCTAAATTAACCCATTAACTCATGATGGTCAATCCAGACCACCATAAGGCCTAAATTAACCCATTAAATCATGATGGTCAATCCAGACCACCATAAGGCCTAAATTAACCCATTAACTCATGGTGGTCAATACAGACCACCATAAGGCTCTATTTAACCCCATCAGTCCCATAAGGGTATATTATTACCATTATGGGCCTGTTACAACCCAACATTAACCACATAAGTGCCATGATGGTCCTCAAGGACCATCATGACACTAACTACAAACACTACACTATAACCCCCAATAAACCATTTAATCTAAACTAACCCCCCTCTGCACTAATCTATTAACACTTACACTACCTACCTACACTACCTACCCCCTAATAAACCTCCCCAACACTCTAATTACAGGGGGGGAAAAACTACCTTACCGAAAACAAAAAAACCTACAGTACAGAAAACAAAAAAATACATTACAACCCCACACCCCACTACAGAAAACAAAAAAATACATTACAACCCCACCCCCCACTACAGAAAATAAAAAAATTACACACCTGAAAAGGAAAGACAGATAAACACAATACAATACATACATATAATACATTACATACATATAATACAATACATGACATTACATACATTACATATAATATATTAAATATAATATATTACATATAATATATTACATACAATACATGACATACAATACATGACATTACATACATTACATATAATATATTAAATATAATATATTACATATAAAATATTAAATATAATATATTACATATAATATATTACATATAATATATTACATATAGTCCAAATCAAATACCCCCTATCTATCTAACATACAATCTATTTAATTTAAAATAAATCCTAACTATATCAAATACATCCCCCTATCTATCTAATATACAAAAAATCCTTGTGGGTCCTCTCGGGTAGGCTTTTTGACTCCATTTTCGGGTTACAAATTTGAACGCCAGTAGATTCGTAGCATTTTAATAGCGTTTTTCATACGTAACAGCTACAGGCTTGACACATTAAAGGAGTTCATATTTCAACATCCTATCGGATATTTCAGCCTGTAACTCGCAGATCGTTAGAGGGTTGCTTTACAGGGCCAATTTAATAGCCCTAAGTCTTGCGGGCTCCGCTACGGGCTACGGCTTTACACGTTGGGGGAATTTAAAAGGGCTGATGGTCAGACAGTACACCTTAAATTATATCAAAACTATTTATAAAACAATACATACAAATATCACACATGTTTAACATGAATATAATCACTATACCATGCTGTTACACACAAATATAATGCACCAATGAAAACAACACCTCTACAGTACAGTGAAAGTTGTTGCTGTTGTTTAGTCGTTCAGTCGTGTCTCTCCATGACACATGATTAACATGAATATAATCACTACTAGTGACTTGCCCGTAAAAAATGACAACATGATATAGTGTTATACATTGTGTTTTCTGTCTGTTTATGTACTATCTCTCTGTGCACCATGCGTGTCTCTCTGTACACCTCCTGGCTCTTTTCATATTTTTTCAACAATAAATAATAAATCTGTTAACCAATAAAAAGATATTATTTTTTATTACATCCAATTTGTATTGTTTTTCTCTCAACAAATAATGAACAATATCGTCATACTAAACTGTCCACATTTTATTATTTTTAATATACATGTAGATCATAATAATGTACCACCAATATTTTTACCTCTCATTACCTCTTACAATAAGAATACACATTTTCTATATGCCAAACCAATTTTAATTTACACATAAACACATGTCATGAACTTCCAAATCTAATAACACATGTTCAATATACTGTATACATATTCGTTTTTATTTACATTATACATAAAATTTAAACATAGCTAACATTTTGTCTCCTATTTTTATGAAATTAACAAACCCCTTCTTTTACATGGAATGTACCTTTTTTTTATATATACAATCAGATTAAACATTTTCTGTATACAAAACCAATTTGTTCTAATTTACACATAGATAAATGTCCTTAAATCCCAAATATAATAGTAACACATTGTAAATATATATTTTTTTATTTTTTCCATTACACATACTATCTAAATATACAGACTATTTTAACAAAAAAATTTTTTTTGTTACAAAACCTCATCATATACAATATTTTTAGTAAATACTCTCCCATCCCCTAATAGCTCACCTTGACTTTCTTTTTGTTTGACGAAGACTTTTATTTCTAATGGATTTTTGCATCTCGAAAATGCCACATACAGTTGTCCATGGGCAAATGCTGGTTCGTCCAAAAACAGGCCAACAGACTGAAAATTTTGACCTTGTGATTTATTACTAGTCATGGCGAATGGCAGTATGAATGGAAATTGTCTTCTTTGAAGGACAAAAGGCAAGCTACTCTCACTTGGAGATAATTTTTTCTTGGAATGAAAACTCTTTCCCCTCTATGGGTACCATTCAGAATTTCAGCATGTATGAAATGATCTTTTAAATCCTGAACAATTAATTTGGTCTCATTAAAAAGTTCTTTTTTTGCGGTTCATATTTCACAGTAACATCCTGATTGCCTCTTTTTTTGAGCTGCAAAATATGTGGTGGCATTCCAGATGGTGTTAGTGAAATTATAAATTCAGTTGCAAAGTTTGTCTCATTCTTTTTGTCATCAGCAAGTACAGAATCTGCACTGAAATAAGTTTTATTGGTTCCATCTATTAATTCCAAATGTCATTATTCAGAAGCAATGTATCTTTATTTTTAGATGTTAATATTACTTTGTGTGCAAGCTCTGAGTAATCATTGCAAAGTATTCCATTTTGGAACATAGCTGATATTATTGAATCTTTACAAATAATTTCAGGTGGAATTTCAACACTATCCTCAGGTAAATTACTTATGACTAGTGATGTCCCGAACAGTTCGCCGGAGAACTATACGTGGCGATTTTCGCATGCTCGAGTCCGCTGCGAACGGCGAACACAAGCGATTTTCGGTTCGCCCCCTATACTTTATCATTGAGGAAACTTTGAACATCATTTATTTTATTTTATAATTTTGTGTGTGTAATCTATGCCTGCCTGCCAGCGTGTGTGTGTGACAGGCTAACACCAAACAGCTTATATTGAGCTTATTTTCACTACTCATACCTAGTGGTGTAACATACATTGAAAATAACCATTTTTTTCCTGTAATCTAATTTCAGTTGCCTGCCTGTGTCAGGCTCACAGCTTATATTGTGCTCAGTGACATAAAACAACACTTTTTTTGACTGTAATAGATTAAATAGCAATTGCCTGCCTACAGGCGTGTGTGTGTAGCCTATTGCATCTACTCTGCCAACTTTTGCCAGTGCCCAGTGACACTCATATCTGGTGGTACCTTAGATTGCAAGCGCATTGCCCCAAATTTGAAGTGGGAGGACCAACCAAGCATCTTTTTCCATCTCCCGCTTCCAAAAATCCATGACATATACACGTCCCCTGATAGTGGACGTAACAGGGATTAAACCAATAGGAATAGTACTACTTAACAGTACACACCTTATAATAACGCAGACAGAGGCAACGCGTATAATCTTCCATGTGTATAATCTTCCATGCTGTGCAGTGGAAGCCCCCAGACTCTGACCTGTGTATAATCTTCCATGCTGGGCAGTGGAAGCCCCCAGACTCTGACCTGTGTATAATCTTCCATGCTGGGCAGTGGAAGCACCCAGACCCTTACCTGTGTATAATCTTCCATGCTGGGCAGTGGAAGCCCCCAGACTCTGGGAGTCTGAAGAAGAGGAGAAAGAGGAGGAAGGTGGCTTTGAGGAGGTGGAAGACCAAACACAGCAGGCGTCCCAGGGGGCTTGTTGTCACCTTTCGGGGACCCTTGGTGGCTGGGTGGAGGAAGAGACCTTCAATGACATCAGTGAGGACAAGGAATGGGACATGGCTAGCTTGGTATCCAACCTTGTGCAAATGGGGAGTTTGCGGTTGTGCAAAGGGACTGTTTGCGGTGCATTAAACGGGGAGATTGGTCTGTTACTGTGAAGCAGGTGTAACCCTTACACTACCTGATCGATACAACATTAGGTGATTTATGCTCTTTATGGCTTAAAACCAGACTCTGCATCAACTATGTAATTTTCCGTGGGAGTTTTGCCATGGATCCCCCTCTGGCATGCCACAGTCCAGGTGTTAGTACCCTTGAAACAACTTTCCCATCACTATTGTGGCCAGAAAGAGTCCCTGTGGTTTTTGAAATTCGCCTGCCCATTGAAGTCTATGGCGGTTCGCCGATGTTCACCCATTCACGAACATTTGGTAAAGTTCGCGTTTGCTGTTCGCGAACCCAAAATTTGATGTTCACGACATCATTACTTATGACCTCTGTTTTGCCTTCAACAATTTTAATTAACCAATTATTGAATTCATTTTGGCCTTCTGATCTCATATTTTTCTCTAATTTAAGGTGTGTAAATAGTTTCCATAGTGGACTTTATACATGTTTCCACAATGTCTGTTCGATTTCCATGGACAACAACATGTAATGTTTGCCTAAAATCGTCACCTAACAACATCACCTTGCCCCCAAATGGCAAATCATTAGCCATGATTTCACGTAACAACTGATTAATATATTTGAGATCATGGCAAGACATCTTTGTTGCCTCATCAATTATAATTAATATACTTTTTTTTTAGATTTTTTGGTTGAAATTATGTCATTCTAATAGTCGAAACTGCTGTTTCCAAAATGGGAACTGGAAGTTTAAATCCACTATGCACAGTTCTACCACCTTCCAGCAAAATGGCAGCAATTCCAGTTGTTGCAAAGGGAACTACTATTTCATCTTGACGTCAAATTAAACTCATCAATAAATTATATAGATAAGTTTTGCCCAATCCACCGGGTCCATCTAGATAGAAATAACGCTTCTTGAGCATTTCATCATCTAGTGGTTGTTGCATGACATTAAATGCTTCCAATTGTAATGTATTTAAAGTGGCTATTTTTTTTTGCTTTTTGTTTTTCCACATCACAGTCATACTCTTCATAGTTTATTTCCTCTATAATTCCTAGATCTGGTAGATTAAAAGTTGCACAACTTAATCCATGACAAAGAAATACCTCTTGAATTTCCATTAAGCCTTTTAATTCTGCAATGAGCTCCTTAACGTATAAGAATTCCCTTGCCTCACTGTCATTACAATTTAATGTAAACAAAGCAGTAAGTTACAAAGTTACATAGTGAAATAGTAATTAAGGTTGAAAAAAGACTTTCAGTCCATCAAGTTCAACCTTTTAAGATCTCCTCTGATCTGCAATGTGCAGATTAGTTATTAATTAATTGTTAATTAATTATTGATCAACTAGTTAATTATTTTTTTTTTTTTATTATTAATTAATCCAGAGCAAGGTAAACAGAAAAAAAAACAAGTGAAACTTAGCCAATCGTCTCAAAGGGAAAACATAAAATTCCTTCCTGACCTCAGATACTGGCAATCAGATTTCTTCCAGGGTTAACACTATCTATCTAATTATCCAGGATAACCCTGAATTCCCTTTTTTATTAGAAATAAATCTAGTCCCCTTTTAAAGTTATCTATGGAATCCACTGTCACCACCTCCTCTGGTTAGAGAATTCCACAGATTAACCACCCTTACTGTAAAGAAACCTTTTCTTTCTTTAAAGTGGAATCTTTTTACTTCTAACCTCAAGGTCAGTTGAAAACCTCTTGGCACAAAAAGCTCCCTTAGCAAATCTTTATAATTACCCTGGATGTATTTATATAAGATAATAATATCTCCTCTTAGATGCCTTTTTTCTAGAGAAAATAAGTTTAATTTGGTTAGTCTTTCTTCATAACTTAGCCCCTTAACATTCCCCTTATTAGTTTTTTTGCCCTCCTCTGTACCTTTTCCAGCTCTAAAATGTCCTTTTTATGAAGTGGTGCCCAAAATTGTACTCCATATTCCATATGAGGGCATACTAGACATTTGTTTAGTGGCAGAATTATATTTGCTTCCCTGGCTTCTATACCCTTGTTAATACATGCTAATATTTTATTTGCCTTTGCAGCTGCTGCTTGGCTTTGAGCACTGTTACCTAGGTGGTTGTCCACATGCACTCCCAAATCCCTTTCAATATCTGATACCCCTAGATTTGCTCCATTAAGATTAGAAATTGCATGTCTATTTTTCCTTCCCAGATACATAACTTTACATTTATTCATATTAAATCTCATCTGACATTTAGATGCCCATTCCTCAATTTTATGTAAATCCCATCGGAGGGAAAGCACATCATTATCTGATTTAATTACCTTGCACAACTTCATATCATCAACGAAATAGAGACAATACTTTCCAGTCCCAGCTTCAAGTCAATTATAAATATGTTAAAAAGCAGAGGACCTAATACTGAACCCTGAGGAACCCCACTTACCACATTAGTCCAATCGAAGTATGTTCCATTTACAACAACCCTTTGCTTCCTGTCTTTTAGCCAGCTCTCAATCCATGAGCAAATATTTACTGCAATTCCTGTATCTCTTAGTTTGCACAATAGTTTCCCATGTGGCACTGTATCAAAAGCATTTGCAAAATCCAAAATGACTACATCTGAGTTGCCTTGATTCAAGTTCCTACTAACCTCCTCATAGAAACTAACTAGATTTGTTTGACATGACCTATCCCTCATAAATCCATGTTGACTCCTACTTATAATCCTGTTCTAATAGACATATTCTTGTATATTATCCCTTATTAACCGTCTAAAAGCTTCCCCACTACAGAAGTTAAGCTCAATGGTCTATAATTCCCAGGATTTGCTCTTGCTCCTTTTTTAAATATAGGTATCACATCTGTTTTTCTCCAGTCATCTGGTAGAGACCCTGTGTTCAATAAATCTTGAAAAATGTAATATAATGGTTTGGCTATTACAGAACCCAGTTCCATCAGTACCCTTGGATGTATAACATCAGGAACCGGGTTTTCATTAACATTTATTTTTTCCAACCTCTTTTGGATTACTTAATGCGTTAACCAATTATTCGGCAAAGGTAGTGTTGCCCCATTATGTTGCAGTGTCCCAACCACTGGTACCTACCTTGTGTATACCAAAGAAAATAACCTATTAAGCTCATCTGCCTTTTCCTGGTCACTAATTTTCAGATGGCCTGTGTCACATTGTAATGTTCCTGTAGCTTCCTTACTCGCCTTCTTCCCATTAATATACTTAAAAAATATTTTAGGGTTAGTCTTACACTCTTTTGCAATTATTTTTTTTTCTATTTTAGCCAGTCTAATAGCCCTTTTGCAAGCCTTGTTGATTTCCTTGTACTCTTGTAAAACAGTCTCTGTCACCTCTTGTTTGCATAATTTAAATGCCTGTTTTTATTCTGTATCTTGATCTTTAAATCATTGTTAAGCCACATTGGATGGGATTTACTCCTTTTATTCCCACTTGATATATGGTGATAAGTATGTATATTTAGCAAGGATTTAAATGTTGTCCATTTATATTCAGTATTGTTACCCGTTAGTTCTCTGTCCCAGTCTATTCTTTGTATTGCTGACCTTAGAACATTAAAATCTGCCCTTTTAAAATTAAGAGTTTTTGTTGGCCCCTTAAAATTTAGCTTTTTTAATTCAATCTCAAATGAGACTGTGTTGTGATCACTGTTTCCCAAAGGTTGCCCTATTTCAACATTTGATACTATATCACTATTATTTGTGATGACTAAATCTAATATAGCCTAATTTCTAGTAGGTTCTTGTATAACCTGGGCCAGATAATGATCCCTAGAGTGTACTCAAGTGCTCCCCTTAGCTGAGCTGCTGGTCTCATTTATCCAGTTTATTTCAGGGTAATTAAAATCTCCCATTATTAGAACTTGTCTATGCTTAGATGCATTATCAATCTGTAACAATAATTGTATTTCCTCACTTTCAGCTATATTTAAGGGTTTATAGCATACTCCTATTTAACTCTACCCACAAACATTTAACTTTATCAGTAGTTCCGCCATAAATACCTTTTTGACTATAGGCTTAAATTCAGGCTTAACATACAGACAAATCCCTCCTCCTCTTTTACCATTGCTCCTATATTTCCTAAATAGGTTATAACCATCCAAATTAACAGTCCAGTTGTGAGATTCATCCCACCAAGTTTTGGTAATGCCTATTAAATCCCATTCTTCATTAATTGCTAATAATTCTAACTCTCCCCTTTTTCCTGGCAAGCTTCTGGCATACACCTTATGTTATGAGTCTGTAGTTCTGAAGTGCTTGCCACTGTACTTGAGTTACTTAGTAATACCTCCCTATTGACTATACTACCCCATCTCCTCCCCTATGAGTTGTTAATTCATCCCTTATACCCTCTACACTTTCTACCCCATTACTTATATCTAGCCCCTTCCCCCACCTACTAGTTTAAAAACTCCTCCAGCCTGTCTACCATCATATCCCCTAGCACAAAAGCTCCCTCATCATTAAGCTGCAATCGATCCCTGCTGTAGAGATTGTACCAAAATGATAAGTCGGCCCAGAGCTCTAAAAACCCAAACACCTCTTTAGTGCACCACATCTTTAGCCATGCATTAACCTCCCTAAGCTCCTTCTGCCTCCCTGGGCTAGCACGTGGCACTGGTAGTATCTCAGAAAATACTACCTTGGAGGTCCTTGCCTTCAACTTATTACCTAGTTCTCTAAAATCATTCTTTATGACACTCCATCTTCCACTATGTCATTGGTACTAATATGTACCAAGACAGACGGTTTATTTCCAGCCCATCCCAATAATTTGTCTACCCGATCCCAAGTGTTGTTTGTCTATGTTCATTTTGGGCAAGAGCATTTCTTTCTGCCCCAACATTAAAGTAAACTAATTGTCTTTGTGGCAAATGTACATCTAATCGATAAACGACATGTGAAAGATCATGCATTTCAAATTTCAGAAGTCGACACATTGCTTCTGGAGCACTTACATATCAAGCATCTACTTAACATGAAAGTTCATTGTGTAAAATGTGATTTTCTTTTTTGTTTTGTGCACATTGCACAACTACAGTTGCTGCATCATATCCTTGGACCCTCATTCAATTGCAATTTGGCCAATTGAATAGGGCCCTAAATAAGCACATAACATATATTTTTTAAAGAAGTTTTTAGTTAGCAAGCATCTATCCAAAAGAAAGGTTTTCACTAACTAAGCGAGGGCGAGGGCACTGCGCGAGGGTCTCAGTTGCTGGCATGGAGCACCGAAGGCGCTCCATGCCAGCAACTGCGACCCTCGCAAAGTTCACGTCGCAACCCAAAGAGCACGACACACACTTTACGACACTCGCTAACAACATACGACACACGTTCACACACATTACGACTCGGACGCAACTCGCGAACATTACAAAATTTAAAACACAATACATACACACAGCACATACATAAAAACCTTACCTACACCAAGAGGGAGCACCCAGGACCTCAAAAATGCAACTTACACCTTCATTTTACTCGATATAAAAGAGTTTAGACACTAAACAATTTGCTAAGCGACACAAAAAATGACCGACGAACAAAACTAAAATGAGGCTACACACGCAAACACCATACGAGACACGTTACCACACATTACGACCTCGCAAACATCGGACGCAACACGCCGACATACAAACATTTAAAACACAATAAATACACACAACACACACATAAAAAGATTACCTACAGCAAGAGGAACCATCCAGCAGCTCAAAAAAACAAGTTACACCTTCATTTAAAAAAAAATAAAACACTTTAGACACTAATACAATCGCTAAGCTAGAGAAAAAATGGCCGACGAACAAAACGAAAACCAGGCTTAAGACCTAACTATACTACACTTACTCGCAATAATTAAACACATACTATGCGGAACGTATCACAATCATATTAAACACCATTTTGACCACTACTACGCACAAAATGTCGGATGGAACGCAAATTGTAAGCTGGAACGCAAATAGCGCATGCGTATTGCGTCCTAACGGTCTAACTTTCCAGAATTTTCTACAAGTTTATAAATACTGCCTATTTTACACCAAAAAATACATTTCTCCTCAGGTGATGAACGGAGTTACTTCATAGATAACTGCTGCTTTTACTTAAGAAGACAATTCTTTCATAATTTACTACTTTACACTGTGCAAATTACAACTGAGAGGTAAGCTATAATATATTACATTTTATTATCAAGACAGGACAAAAAAAAATAATATGAACTAGGAAAATCTAATTTATGTAGTGACATCTGACACACACATTTATGTCTATCATGTATAATCACATATCACACACACATTTATGTGTGTAGGCCCACAAAAAAAATAAGGTTCATTTAACAAAACAAAAAAATAAAATTATTCAATATCAAAAAGAGGTTTATGTATAGTGACATGTGACACGGACATATATGTGTATCATGTATAGTGACATGTGACACGCACATTTATGTGTATTGCCCCTGCAACAAAATGATCTTAAAACAAAATAATTAAACAACTACATTTAAATGACATTAGAAAATAAAAATTCTAAGATTCAAATATGAGTCATGTATACTGATATGTGACACGCACACATATATGTAGCATCTATAGTTACATCTCACACACACATTTATGTGTGTTGGAAAAAACAAAAAATAAGGTTCATTTAACAATTAAAATATGATTCATGTATAGTGATATGTCACACGCACAGAAAAAAATTACATTGAACTCTGAAAATGTGCTTCATGTATGTGACATATGTGTGTAGCCCCCCCAAAAAAATAATGTTAATTGAAAATAATTACAGAAGTATATTTAAATGACATTAATTTAGTGCAATTCAATATATTACCTAAAACTCAATCTTTCTACTTCTTTAAATATTCAAACAGACTCTGCATCAACAGCGTCACTCAACAATTTGCACCGTGCATTGTGAAGCACAATCCCTTTTAAAGAACACCAACAAAGAAGAACAGGTAAGATAGAACAAGACATTACATGCTGAAAAGGCCATGCTTAGCTAAATAAAAAATAAGAAATATACAATTAACCATTTCACTTTCTTTTTCAAACAGACACTACAAGAAGACCAGGCGGATTAACAGGAGGGGACCCTCTGTCATTCGACACTTCAATCAAGGTAAAGTATTAAGTATAAAAAAAAGAAACAAACTCTGAGCCTCATTCAATTGTGAGTTGGCCAATTGAATAGGGCTCTATATAAGCACATAACATATTTTTTATACAGAACTTCTATCCAAAATCAAGGTCTTCACTAACTAAAAACTTCCGTCAAAGAATATGTTATGTGCTTATATAGAGCCCTCTTCAATTGGCAAAAATGCAATTGAATGAGGACCTATATATCTTTAATGGCCGAGGGCCTCATTTAAATGTGATTTGCCCATTTCAATAGGGCTCTATATAAGCACAGAGGATATTTTTTAAATGAAGTTTTTAGTTAGTGAAGACCTTGCTTTTAGATACAAGGGGCCTCATTCTATTATCGGCCGTAAATCGTCCGTAAGGCTGCGGGGGTTCTGTTAACTCGCGATTCTATTATACGGCCCCGCAAGGATCTCCTCTTACGGCCGGCTGCATATCTTGGGACCGGCCGTAATCTCTGAAATCTAAAAACTCAAAAATAAATTCAAGCCTGCACTGTACAGCTCTGCAAATGCTAGGGATCATATTGGGGGACATGAGGATTAAAAGTAACCCACTCTCAAGCTTGCACATCAGCCCAAACCCGAGTTTAAATTAACTGTTTATTTTCCGGCTGCGGCGTGGGCGGGTCTGAGGTGCTCCAAGCACTCTGGACTTTTTACATGGATATTTTACGGATATTAAAAATAAAATATTTTACGGATTTGAGTATAGGATAATTATGTGCTATTTTTTCTAACACCTAAAATCCCTTTATAGTCTTCTCAAAGTGCAGGATGGCTTTATTTGAGCTATTTTATGTGCTTAATTGGTGCTAGCGGGACCTCTTTCCTGCAAGTAAGCAGCGGCTCGCTTTTAGCCTTGCAGAGAGGTTTCCCGGAGCAATTGAATTGCAAATAGGAATTTCTTACGGCCGAAACTCTTGCGGCCGTTTTAGATCAAAGGCTTTCCTCTGACGCGAGCGGCCGCAAGAGATAGCAAGGCACCGGCCGCAAGCCTGCCGGAGCCCCCGGCCGTAAGGGAATAGAATAGCCGAATAGCTTGCGGCCGGTCCTTGCGGCCCCGCAACGGCTGCGGCCACTAATAGAATGAGGCCCCAGGTCACTAACTAAAAACTTCTGTAAAAGAAGATGCTTTGTGGTCATATTGAGCTCTATTCCATTGCCCAAAACGCAATTGAATGAGGCCCCGACAATATAACAAATGCATCAACCAAAGGCCGTCATTCAATTGCTATTTTGCCCAATTTAATATGGCTCTAAATAAGCACTTTAAGGCCCTCATTCAATTGCGATTTTGGAAATTGAATACGGCTCTAAATAAGCATAATATATATTTTTTAAAGAAGTTTTTAGTTAGTGAAAACCTTGCTTTTGGATAGATGCTTAATAACTAAAAACTTCTTAAAAAAATATATGTGAATTATGCTTATTTAGACCCCTATTCAATTTCCAACATTGCAATTGAATGAGGGCCTTAGAGTCTTATTGAATTGCCCAAAATGCTATTGAATAAGAGCCAAAGTATGCAACATATGGTACACACAAAGGCCCTGATTCAATTGCAATTTGGCCAATTGAATAAGGCCCTAAATAAGCACATAACATTTTTTTTTAAAAGTTTTTAGTTAGTAAGAATCTATCCAAAAGCAAGGTTTTCACTAACTAAAAACTTCTTTAAAAAAATATGCTATGTGCTTATTTAGAGCTCTATTCAATTGCAATTGAATGAGGGCCAAAGTGTTACACACAAAACAGGATTATAACAAACTCACACAAACACATAGTAAACTACATTAACTTTCTTATTCAATGTTTAACAACCTATAAGCCTTACAAAGAAGCCTAAATAAGAATAACAAAAGTGGTGCGCACCTAAAGGATTGTACAAAAACTCACACAAACACATAGGAAACTACATTAACATTCTTCTCTAATATTTAACAACCTATAACCAGTACAATGGAGACTAAATAACTTTAGCACAAGTGGTGCACACAAAACAGGATGGTAACAAACTCACACAAACACATAGCAAAGTACATTAATATTCTTATTTCATGTTTAAAAAAATATAACCATCCCAATAAAGGCTAAATAAGTATACCACAAGTGGTGCGCACAAAACAGGATTGTACAAAAACTCACACAAACACATAGCAAACTGAATTCATATTCTTAGTTAATGTTTAACAACCTATAAGACTTACAAACAAGCCTAAATACGTAGACCAGAAGTGGTACGCACAAAACAGGATTGTACTTAAACTCACACTAACACATAGGAAACTAAATTAAGATTCTTCTTTAATGTTTAACAACCTAGAACCATTACAATGAAGCTTAAATAAGTATACCACAAGTGGTGTGCACAAAACAGGATTGTACAAAAAAACACATAGCAAACTAAATTAATATTCTTCTTTAATATGTCACAACCTACAAGCCTTACTAAGAAGCTTAAGTAAGAATAACAAAAGTCGTGCAAACAAATCAGGATTGTAGATAAAGTTAGACAAACACATAGAAAAAAATAACCATAACAAATACAATACAACAAAATTAAGAAATTTTTTGTTAATTTAAAAGACATTTCACTCAAACAACATTTTCCATTTTATGTTACAACAGATACTGCGTGAAGACAATCGGACGAGGACTTTCAGCACAGGACCAGACCATCGGACGAGGACTTTCAACACAGGACCAGACCAGCGGAGAAGGACTTTCAACACAGGACCAGACCATCGGACGAGGACATTCAACAAAGGACCACAACATCGGACGAGGGTTATCGCCAGAGGACCACAACATCGGACGTGTGCTATCGCCAGAGGACCACACCATCGGACCACGACTTTCAACAGTGGACCAGACCATAGGACCAGGATTTTACACAGAGGACCACACCATCGGACGAGGACTTACAACAGAGGACCAGACAATTAGACAAAGATTTTCAACCGAGGACCAACAAAGATTCAAATTTAAATCACACTTAAACCAAGGTACAGTATAATAAGTACAAAAGGAGAAAACTAAAGAAACATGTTTCATCTGCATCCGTGTCAAGTGAAAAAAACAAATAAATTAATGAAGATGTCCCTTATTCTATTTAAATTGGCACTATGCATTACATTGCTCAATAAGCACATCAATGTTTTTTTTTGCAAAGAAGTTTTTCAGTGGTAAACATCTATCCACAAACAAGGTTTTAAATAACTTAAAAATTATTTCAAAAAACGATGTTCACTGCTTATTTACAGCAGTACTCAATTGGCCAAATTGTTATTCGATGAGGCCAGGAATTATAACTTTTAACAAAATATAACTGATACATTAATGATTTACCTTTTATTTCTCAATTGTGCACAATAATCTTTAACAGTAATTACAAAATTCAATATACCCAATTACATTTCTTTTTTGGCCTTTACAGAATAATATATCTGATAACGAGAGCAAACAAGAGAAGAAAAGACGTCAAACTAGAGAAAGACAAGAGAGATGGGCCGCCCAGCAGACACCAGAGGAGAAAGAAATTCGACGAGAAAAAGAACGCAAAAGACTTGCAAGCAAAAGACTATCAGCTGCAAAAATGAAAGATACGCCCAAAAAAACTACAAAGCAAATAAAACATTTACAACCTATTCCTCAAACATCAGATGACATTTTACAAGATACAATTAAAGACACACCAAAAAAAGCAACTACAAAAAAAAACATTTACAACCTGTTACTGAAAACTTACAGGACATTTCAACAAAACAAGGACAACATATACCAAGAAAAGCCACGAAAAAAACTAAGCATTTAGAACCTGTTGTTGAAACATTCCATGACTTTTCACCTGATGAATATGCAAGTCAAACTCCTATATGCTTTGCAAATTGTCCTTTACTGACGTCTTTAGCAGTAGAGGTTCATAGTTGTGGGGACATGACTACTCAATGTCAGTTTTGTGAGGCTTATTATTTTAAACAGGAGAGACCCAGAGATGGACAATTTATTAGTTGTTGTGAAAAAGGCAAGTTCAAACTTCCAGAAAGGAAAGAATTTACAAAATATTATGACTGAACCTACTTTTCCAAACTAATTTTCCAAATCTATGGGGGCAACATTAGCTGCTAATGTACCAGGACATGGTCCTTACTTTTTTAAAGTACAAGGACAAATTTATCATCGTACTTCACATTTACATCCAGAGGAAGGGGAGCAAAGAAAATTCGCTCAACTATATGTCCTAGATACAATGGAAGCTGTTGACCAACGTATGCAGATGGAAGAAAATAAAAAATGCTTACCCAGTGTTTTCATAGAGCTAAATAACATTATGGTCAACAATCCCTACAGTAAAGCTTACAAAAAATTGGCAGAAGTAGAAAATGAACAACTACTTCATGCACAAAGACATCAATTACCCATGCCAAAGGTTAATATGGTGCTTAAAAGAGACAGACATACTGATAAACGTCGTTATAACTTGCCAACATCAAATGAGGTTGCAATGGTCTTTCAGAATGATGAAGGAGAACCACCATTTCAAAGAGACATTAGAATATATCCCAGAAATGAGGAGCAGCCATTTATTAATATTAATATCTTAAGTCCAAATTTAGATCCAATGACATATCCCATCTTTTTCCCACATGGAGAAGCAGGTTGGCAACCAAAATTAACCCTTCCCAGTTACCCAAATGCTAAAGCCAGAATCCGAAATAATGTTTCTATGCTTGAATTTAAAGTAGCTCAAATTGCCATTAGACATGAATTTAATCCGATTTTATGTGGTGGAAAACTAACACAACAATGGATTATTAATTCATATTTGCAAGTTGAGGCAAATAATTTAAACTTTATAAAATATCAACAGGATAAACTACGTGTAGAACAATATTGTGGACTCATGGACTATGTTGCTGACGTGGCTACAAGCAGAGACATGACAGCTGGCAAAGCCATCATTTTACCATCTTCCTTTCAAGGATCTCCTCAAAATATGAGAGAAATATACGATGATGCTATGGCTATTGTGACCAAATTTGGAAAACCAGATTTATTTCTGACATTTACATGTAATCCACAATGGCCAGAAATTACACAAAATCTACTTCTTGGACAAACTGCTTCTGATCGACCAGATTTAGTAGCCAGAGTTTTTAAGATCAAATTAAATTAATTAATACGTGACTTCACTATAAATCAGTTATTTGGCAAATGTCTTGCTTATGTATATACCATTGAATTTCAAAAAAGAGGCCTTCCACATGCACATCTTCTGATAATACTTCAAGAGAAAGATAAATTAGATACTTCGGACAAAGTGGATGCAGTCATAGTTGCTGAACTACCAGATCCAGAACTATATGGTACACTATATGAGATTGTTACTCATCGCATGATTCATGGACCCTGTGGAGACCTTAATCCACAATCACCATGTATAGAAAATAATAAATGTTCAAAAGATATTCCAAAAGATTATAGAGACAAAACATATGCAAATTGTGATGGATATCCACTTTATAAAAGAAGAGAAGAGATAGTGCCATTATTCGTGGAAAAAAGTGGACAATAGATTTGTAGTACCCTACAATCCACATTTACTCATGAAGTACAACGCCCACATCAACGTAGAAGCCTGCACTTCCATCAAATCCATTAAATATGTCTACAAATATATTTACAAAGGCTATGATGCAGCTACTGTAGTCGTCAAAAGTGCAGACAACCCTGAATGTAGTGAGTTAGTACATGATGAACTTGCATCTCATGGAGATGCTCGCTATGTCAGTGCACCAGAAGCTATGTGGCGGCTTTTAAAATTTGAAATGCATGATACATCACATGCAGTATATAGATTAGCAGTACATTTGCCACAACAACATTTAGTCTATTTCCATGCTGGAAATGAAATGAATGCATTGGCCCAAAGTGAAGATCGTCACACTACACTAACTGCATGGTTTGCATTAAATTCCAATGATGCTCAAGCAACACAATACTTATATATTGAAATTCCATATCACTATGTTTTTGTGAATGGATTATGGAGACCAAGAAAAACCAGAGGCAATAAAATAATTCCACGAATTTACACAGTCAGTCCAAGAGATGTTGAACGTTTTTGCTTACGGATATTACTTTTAAATGTTCCAGGAGCCCAACGTTTTGAACAATTAAGAACTGTTAATGACATTGTATATGAATCCTTCCATTTAGCTGCAAGACATAGAAACTTACTCGCTGATGATACAGAGTGGGAAAGATGTTTAGAAGAAGCAGCACAATGTCAAATGCCACGACAGATGAGAGAACAATTTGCTTTTATTTGTATCTTCTCAAATGCTCCAAATGCATTAGCTTTGTGGGAGACTTTTAAAAGTAATATGGCTGAAGACTTTATGCGAAGATACAATGAACCCATTGCAAACTTAAAAGCGTTAATGGAAATCCAAGAAGTCTTTTTAAATCATGGATTAAGTTGTGCAAGTTTTAATTTGCCTGATCCAGGTCTTATAGATGACATAAACTTTGAAGACTATAACATTCAACTACAAGCAGAAAGAACACAAGAAAGACTTGCAACTTTAAATACATTACAATTGCAAGCATTTAATGCCATTAAAAATGCAATAGATGATGACATGGTGACAGAGCGTTATTTCTATCCTTATGGACCTGGCGGATCAGGTAAAACCTATTTGTACAATTTATTAATGAGTACAGTACGAGCACAAGGACAAATAGCAATGGCGTTTGCCACTACTGGAATTGCCTCACTTTTATTAGAAGGTGGAAGAACTGTTCATAGTGGATTTAAACTGCCAGTGCCTATTTTAGAAAATTCTGTGTCAGATATTCGCATGACATCCTTACAAGCAAAGAAATTGAAGAAATGTAAATTAATTATAATAGATGAGGCCACAATGATGTCATGCTATGCCCTCCAATGTATTGACCGTTTGCTTCGTGAAGTCATGGATAATATTTTTCTATTTGGTGGAAAGGTAATGTTGCTGGGTGGCGATTTTAGACAAACATTACCTGTTGTTGTACATGGAAATCGAACTGACATTATCGAAACCTGTATCAAGTCAAGCACAGTATGGAAACATTTTACCCATCTTCAACTGCAACAAAATATGAGATCAGAAGGCCAAACTGATTTCAATCATTGGCTTATTAAAATTGGAGAAGGCAGAACAGAAAAAATACTACATTTACCTGATGACACTGTAGAGATCCCACTTCATACGATTTGTCAACAAGATATTATATCGGCTATATTTGAAGGGAGCATAAATAACGAAGAATATTCCGAGCTTGCCAACCAAGTCATAAAGATGCATTAATGCTCAATAATGAAATATTTAAAAAAATTAATGCACCACAAATAAATTATCACAGTGCTGATTCTGTACTTGCTGATGACAATGAAAGTCAGGCTAACTTTTCGACTGAATTCATAAACTCTCTAACTCCTTCAGGAATGCCACCACAAATTTTGCAGCTAAAGAAAGGTGCAATTATCATGTTACTGCGAAATATGAACCCCCAAAAAGGCCTATGCAATGGCACAAGATTAATTGTTCAACAATTAAAGGACCATTTTATAGATGCTGGAATTTTAACTGGTACTCATACAGGCGAGAGAGTTTTCATACCAAGAATAGATTTAGCACCAAGTGAAAGTAGTCTCCCTTTTATACTTCAAAGAAGACAATTTCCCATTATTATGGCATTTGCCATGACCATTAATAAATCACAAGGTCAAACTTTCAAATCTGTGAGTATTTTCTTGGAAGAACCAGTATTTGCACATGGTCAATTGTACGTTGCGTTGTCACGGTGCAAAAATCCACAGGCTATTAAAGTTTACATTGAAAAGAATGAAAGTCAAGGTGATTTATTAGAAGATGGACGTATTTTTACTAAAATCATTGTCTACTATGAAGTACTATAACTTTGCAGGATACAAATTAAAGATATGCAAACATTTTTTAAAAGCATTCAAAAATACATAACAATTTGTTGTTTAATTCAGTCATAATTAATGTAAGTACTTTTTATGGATGATTCGCCTCACAAAATACTTGCCTTGCATTATTCAGAAAAATTATGTTAAAATGTTAAGTCACTATGTTAATGTTTCTAATGTTACAAGTTTAAAAACAATATTTTCAAGTTCTTTCATTCAACATATTATAAAGTTCATGTTAAGAGCTCAAGCACCTTTTAAGTCACAATGTAAATATTGTCTGTTATCTTAAGATTACTACCTACATTAATGTTTATCGCCAGTTTATGTGTTCAATAAGGAACTTTCATTAGGTACGTTTTAAGGAGAGTTTTTACTGTATGCCTTCCTCTACATTCAATGTATATTGAAGTTAACAATTATTCTGATAGAAATTGCATGTTAATACTGATTACTTTAAAGTTCAACGATTTTTACATTCAAATGTTAATACTTTTAATAAAAAATTATGTTTAAATATGAATTCACTATCTTACTGTTTATAATGTTACAAGTTGTAAAAATGTTTTGGAAAGTTTATTACTTACACACAGAATAAGTATCTGACTTAAACATATTACAAACTTCATGTTAAAATTGTGTACATTTAAAGGAGGGTTTTTATAATGTTTATCTTACTCTGCATTAAATCTATATTCAATTTAACAATTCTTCAGATAAAAATTGCATGTTAAAAAAAGATTACCTAAAGTTTAGTATAATGATTACTTTAAAGTGCAACTGGTTTTACATTCAATTGTTAATACTCTTAATACAAAATTAGGTTACAAAATGTATTCACTATGTTACTGTTTATAATGTTTAAAATTCTACAAATGTTTTGTCAAGTTCCAAAGTTACATAAAAAATAAAGTTCAAGTTTCAAAATATATACTTTGAAGGTTATTGCTTACATATATTTTAAACTTCATGTTAAAATTCGGGACGTTTCAACAAGGCTTTTATTTTTAGCTTTCCTCTGGATTCAATGTATATTAAAGTTAACAATTTTTCAGATACAAATTTCGGGTTAAAAAACCATTACATCAACATTTTACAAAAATACACGTTTATATCACAATACTTACAAGTGTTAAAAATCTATATTAATAACTAAACAACTTGACAAACATATACATCACATTGCCGTCATTTTTTGACGGGCAAGTCGCTAGTGTCATATATTAATTATTTTCTTTGCAAGTCTCTTACAATCTTTTTCTCTTAACCTTCATGTAGTCTCATGCAACTGTTGATCTCTCTGACTTTGTTTGAATACACTTGCCAGACGTTGTTTGTATTCTTTGCTTTTTTCTTGGTTATCAGACATTGTAATCTGTCATTTTAAATTAAAATTTTATTTTTGAGAATGTGATTTTTCATTTTTCAAACTTTAAAATGTTACTAATATGCTTATTTAGCTTACCTGAACTTTCATTATTTTTCTTACTCCACTCGTCAATTGTGTCCAGCATTTTTCAATCTAGAAGAGAAATGTAAGTCTCATCATATAAAACCTGTGTTACAATTCTAATTTTTTTTTGTTTGTTTTTTTGGGTTGTTTTCAATTAATAGTTAATTTGTGTTCTCCAAAACTATTAAATTACTAATATCTACCACATATCCCCTATCATGATTATGTTGTCTTTTTAAATACTTTCATTAAACCACAATCCCCAACATTAATTGGTGCTCTTCAAATGTTTAAATTTATGTAGTTATTAATAAACTTGCTCTTACTACTTTTTGTGGTTATTTTTTAATTATTTATTCAATTATATAATTATTGAAGAAATGAATATACTATACCTATGATATCTAAGTAGTTGAAGTTAAAATCATGCAGAGCCTACAGTCTGTCTTCATTAACAGTCAGTGTAGGCAACAAAATCTGTGACACTGTCTTCAGCAAGTGTCTATTCAAATTGACAGAGAGATTCAAACTGTAAAATCAAATAAAAACAATTACTATTCTTTCTATATATTATTTCCGTTATAAATTAATGCACATTTTTTAGTTTTTTTTTACAAAGCAACTATTTTGTTTCTTCTAAATATTGCTATACATGAATAATGTTGCTACCACAAATATTTTAAGAAGTTTTAAATTAATTCTAATATTTTTCATGTTTTTTCTTTTAAATAATAAATTAATTTATTAATGAATTAGAAAGTAATTATACTTGACCTATTCTCTGTAATTTTCTGTAATCCAAATCCTAAAGAGCTAACAATCAGAAAGTATGGCCCCAGATAAATGTCCAGTCCTGCTGTTCATCACATAAGTAAAAAGGGAGAAAGGTCTGAAAATTGTCCAGTATATATAGCCGCAGTTGCAAGACAAAACCGTTGTTGCCCGATTTTGTGTCCTAACCCCAATTTACGAGTATCAGTACGTTGAGACTCGCAATTACTCCCACTTTGCAAAACTAACAATCCACAGCTAAACCACATTTTAGATTGCTTGAGTTTCCCTCCCCTGTGTCTCCATTCCACCTCCCCCCCCCGCCCGTTTCTTTCCCCCCTCTCCCTTGTTTCTTTGGCCCCCTGTGTATCTTTTTTGATGATTTCGAGCCTTGTGATGAGCACCAAAGGCCTACGGCCTTCAGGGCACATTAAGGTCTTGAAGTTGCAATCCTCGTGATGAGTGCCTTTGGTGTTCATTGCGAGCTTCCCCCTCTTTACTTTACGGGCCTCACGATGAGCGCCTTCAACGCTCATTGCAGCCCCTGTCAAACCCATAACTTTCAGGCTTTGCTATGTGTAAACTTGTAACTTTTAACATTGCGTGACGACAACTCGCAATTACCACAACCATTATATGTGACTAGCAAATTTCCCATCAAAAAATGACGGCAATAAAATGTTAAGCCAGGCAATGCTGTTTACCACACAATGCAAGGCTTTTGCTCATCTGAGCAGCTTTGGCACTCATCAAGAACTCCGCCTTGGGCGCTCATTGCAAACCTTTCCTCCTGCCTACTGTACTGGCCGCTCATTGCAGGGTTCGTTAACCTGGCAGTTTTGTGCTTGGGAATGCCATGTGTCTCTTTTTACTATCTCCCCCCTGTACCTTCCCTGTGTGTTTCTCCTCTGTGTGTCTGCTGAGTGTTTGCGTGGTGTGCGCTGACTGCCGTTTGATTTATTTTTTAAGTCCTGAGTGCCTGGTATTTTTCGTTTAAGTGTTACTGTCTTTGCCTCTGTGTATTTTCTGTGTAAGTCCTGCGTGTCTGGCTTTGCTCAGCCTCATTTTCATGCATTTTCACAATTTTTTACGTTTTTCATCCACCATTTTTTTCCTTGCTTAGCTGATGTTGGATTGCTCTCCCCCTGTGCTTTGTGTGAGTGTGTTTTTATTTATTTTTTATAATTTTTTTAGTTTTTCGTGTTTTTCGATTATCGCGGTTCGGCTGTAAAATGTGTATTTTTCCGAGGTCAGAATCCCCCCTCTGAGATTCCGTTGCAATTTTTTGCTAATTCCCGCATTCCTCAAGTGGTTGCAGCCTAAGTCCCGCATGAATCAACTGCTCGCCTCCAGGAGCCTCTGGGCCACAAACGGCGAGGCCCGCAAGCTTGACGACAAATCTCAGTTGAACAACTATTATATGTTATTCCAAGCTGTTACACACAAATATAATACACCAATGAAAAAAACCTCTACAGTATAGTGAATGTTGTTGTTTAATCTAACTCTCCATGACTCTATGGACCATAGCACGCCAGAATCATCTCTCACACACTGCCCCTCTGAGCTTCATCAAGTTCATGTTCATTGCTTCAGTGACCTCATCTATCCATCTCAGCCTTTGTGGTCCCCTGCTTCCTCTTGTTCCTTTAATCTTTCCTAGCATCAGAGTCTTTTCTAGGGAATCCTGCCGTCTCATGATATGGCCAAAATATTTTAGCTTTAGCCTCATGATCATACCTTCTAGTGAACAGTTTGTCTTAATTTCTTGAAGTATTGACTTATTGGATCTTCTTGACGTCTAAGGGACTCTAAGTAGTTTTCTCCAACACCACAATTCAAAGGTGTCAATTGTACGGCACTCAGACTTCTTTATGTTCCAGCTCTCACATCCATATGTTACTACAGTACTGGGAATACCATAGTTTGAACTATGCAGACCTTTGTTGATAGTTTAATATCTGTACTTTTTACTAGCTTGTCCAAGCATGCCATAGCTTTACTCCCCAGAAGCAAACGTCTTTTAATTTCATGAATACAGTCACCATCTGCAGAGATCTTGGATCCAAGGAAAATAAAATCTGTCACTGCCTCCGCTTTTTCCCTGTCTATTTACCAGTAAGTGAGATTGCTGTTTGCCATGATCTTCGTCTACTTAACGTTGAGCAGCAGGACAACTTTTGCACTCTCTTCTTTTACCCTCATCAATAAGTCCTTTAGTTCCTCCTCACTTTCAGCCGTCAAAGTCGTATCATCGGCATATCTGAGGTTGTTGATATTCCTTCCAGAAATATGGAGTCTGGCTTTGGCTTCATCCTGTCCAGCCTTACGCATGATGTACTCTGCATTTAAATTGAATAAATAAGGTGACAATGTACAACCTTGTCGCACTGCTTTTCAGATCTTGAACCATTCTGTTGTCCCATGTTCGTTTCTGACTGTGGCTTCTTCGTCAACATACAGATTCTTTAGGAGGAGGATGAGATGATCTGATACTCCCATCTCTTTAAGGACTTGCCACATTTTTTTGGGATCCACACAGTCAAAGGCTTTAGAATAGTCTATGAAGCAAAAGTAAATGTTTTTTTGGAACTCTCTTGCTTACTCTGTCTAGTGGACATTGGCAATTTGATCTCTTGTGCCTCTTCCTCTGCTGAACTCTGCTTGCACATATGGTAGTTTCTGGTCCATACATTGTTGGAGTCGAGCTTGTAGAATCTTAAGCAGTACCTTGCTGTCATGTGAAAAAAGTGCAAGTGGTGAATAAGTGGTGAATAATTGGATCACTCGTTGGCACTGCCTTTTTTGGGGATTTGGATGTAGACTGATCTTTTTCAGTCTTTTGGCCACTGTTGAGTTTTCCAAATGTGTTGGCATAAGGCAAGTACCATTTACACAGCATCAACCTGTAGAATTTTTAATTGTTCAATTCTAATTCATCACCTCCTGCATCCTTATTCTTAGCAAGACATTCTAAGGCCCATCTCACTGCACTCTCAAAGATGTCTGTCTCCAGCTCATTGGACAAACTATTGAGCTCACCACTGCTGTTATGATCCTTCCTGTATAGATCTTCAGTGTATTCCTGCCAGCTCTACTTTATCTGATCTTCTTCTGTTAAGTCCCTACATTTTTTGTCTTTTATCACGCCCACTATGGCATAAAAGGTGCCTTTTAGGTTCCCAATTTTCTTGAAGAGATCTCTTGATTTACCCATTCAGTTGTCATCTTCAATCTCTTTAAATCGCTTATTGTACAATGTCTCCTTGCCTCTTCTTGCTATCCTCTGGAATTCTCTGGAATATTTTCCTAAATCCACCACCTTATGCTTTCCTTCTTTCCTGGGCTACTTTCAAAGCCTCATCAGAAAGCCAGTTTGACTTCTTACTTTTCTTTCGTTTAGCGATATTCTTTGTTGCTGTTTCCTGGATAATGTTGCAAACTTCGATCCAACGTTCTTCAGGCATTCTATCTTCCATGTCTAGTCCCTTAAATCTATTCTTTACTTCCACTGCATATTCACAAGGTATATTATTTACTTCGTATCTACTTGGTCTGAAAGTTTTCCCTCTATTCTTCAGTTTAATTTTCAACTTTGCAATAAGAAGATCATGGTCTGAGCTGCAGTCAGCTCCAGGTCTTGTTTTTGCTGACTGTATAGAGCTCCTCCATCTTTGGCTGCAAATTACAGTATATAGTCAATCTGATTTCTATGTTGTCCATCTAGTGATGCCCATGTGTAGAGTCGTCTCGGAGGCTGTTGGAAGAGGGTGTTTGCTATGGCCAGAGAATTATCTTGACAAAAGTCTACTAATTTCTGACCTGCTTCATTTTGTACTCGAAGGCCAAATCTGCCAGTTATTCCAGGTGTCTTTTGGTACCCTACTTTAGCATTCCTATTTCCTATGATGATAGTAACATCTTTTCTTGGTGTTATATGTATGACGTGTTGAATGTCTTTGTAGAACTGGTCAACTTCAGCCTCTTCAGCATCCATGGTTGGAGCATAGACTTGCATCACTGTGATATTAAATGGCTTGCCTTGAATTCAAATTGAAATCATTCTGTCATTTATTGGGTTGTAACGAGCACTGCTTTGGCCACTTTTTGATTGACTAGGATAGCTACTCTATTTCTTCTGCAGGATTCCTGACAGTAGAAGATCTGGTGGTTGTCTGATGGGAAATGTCCCATTCCAGTCCATTTAAGTTCACCAATTCCCAGGATATCAATGTTTAGTTTGCATTGGTTCATAGTTCTAACATTCCAGTTTCCTATTCTGAATTGTTCTTTGCAGCAGCAGACTTTCCATTCCCCTCCAGATACATCTGCATCTGGGTGTCCTTTCTGCTTTGGCACAACCACTTCGATTGGTGTTACTTGTGCCTGACGTCACCGGCGTTACCTGAGAATATTGATGTCTCTCGGCGTACAACGCTGTATAATATGTTTGCGGACTATTCGATAATATGATAAGTGTTTCTCAAACCTTTTCTAACTATATATAAACTAGCAACTTGCCAGTCAAAAATGACGGGGCGATAAAATTTGAAGCCATGGGAATGCTGTTTGACACATAATTGAAACCGTTTTGTACTGTGAGGACCTTCGGCGCTCATTGCAAGCCTCTCCTGCTGTGTACTTTTGGTCCTCTGAGAGAGATATATATTTCTATGTATATGTAATTAAGTAAAAATTAATGATTTCTTAAATCAATTTATATACGTTAATTATTTATAATTGATATATGCAGCGAGCAATAGGCTGAAGAGCTAACAATCTATTTGTATTTTGCGTCTGCATACAATATACATTGTGAGTGTTAGTGCCCTGCTTATAAAGTGTAATGAATGTTTGAACTGTGCATTCTAAATAGGCTGCATGCGCAAGGTAAAGCCGTTGGTTTATTGTGTAAAGCGGCATTGTATAGTCTGTAACCGTTTGCCCCCTAGGGGATGAGTAAAGTAGTAAAGTAGTGTAAAGAGTTCTTGAGTGGTGAATGGCTCTTCAGGATGCAGGGGTTACTGCACGAGAGATGGCAGTGTGTCGACCTGGAACTACAGTGCCTTCTACGCCATGTGGTTGCAGTGTACCGAATTTCCGGCCTCTCGGCATGTCGCTCAACACCATGTTGTTGAGCTGAGGGGGAGGGTATGTAACCATTTGCCCCCTAGAGGATGAGTAAAGTAGTGTAAAGAGTTCTTGACAGGAGTGATGGAGTTAAACTTCTAAAGAACTTCTAATTGCTGCAGGTGCAACTGCACTTTAAAGCCTGAAAAGCAGACATGGGGGAGTGGCTGATTAAGCTCTGGCCGGAGTGAGGTGAGGAGTCTGTGTGGAGCTGCAGTCTATGTGAGAACCTGTGTGAGACAGTCAGGAAGACTGGAACCAGGGAGCTGAGCTGAAATATGCTCTGAAGTGAGACAGGAAGACTGCTTATAATACAGATTAAAGTACAGAGAGACACTGGCAAGTAACTTGGATTGCCTGGAGAATATTGCCAGCAGCCTAAGAAGAGACACTGAGTATTTCTGTGTGACCTGAGAGGAGAACGAGACAGAGCTCCTGAACAGGACCTACCAGGACTTACAGAGCAGCAGAGGAAGTTGCCAGTAAGAGGAACAGTCTGTGTGACTGCAACAACACTTAACTGAGAGACTGTTTGCTTTAAAAGTGGAGGACCTAGAAAGGATCCATTGCAACTGAGAAGCTGAAAGGGACTGAACTTAAAAGTACCACCCCTCTGTGTGAACAGATGTGTATTTTATGCTGAAGTTAAGCTATTGTTTATTTTTGAAAGCCTTTATTAAAACAAAGCTAAAAGTATATCTTACTCCGTGGTTTATGGGAAAATCACCAGAGCAACCAGTAGCCTAAGGCCGGCCCTGTCACAAGTCATAATGTTACTAATGTGGTACGAGTCTTGTGAGCATTTTCCGGCTTTTCTAATAGTGTATATTGTAGGTCGTTGTGTAATGTGTAAAGTGCTATGCGTGTAGCAGTGTTTTGCGCGGTCTGGGGTCGTGTAGCCTCGTTTTCATTTTTTTCCGCGGCCATTTTTTTTTTCCCTTAGGCGAATTTTGTGTGGTCGAAAATCATCTAAATCATGTTAAATTTGCATTCCACCTCACTCACAGACATCCTGGCTGTTGCCCCATGCTGTTTGTGATGTTTTTGTAATTTTTGGGGGGCGAATTTAGTGTGATTTTCATGTTCTTTGTTCGGTGGCTAATCTCGTAAATTTTTGCGTCTCGTATTTTAACAGCTTGCCTCGCTTTGCGAGGCTTGCATTGGCTAAGTGCTACGGTTTAAGGGCTCGGTGTGTCGTGAGCATTTTACGGCTTTTGTAATAGTGTATTTTGTAGGTTGTAGCATGATGTGTAAAGTGATACACATTTTGCAGTGTTTTGCGCAGTCCGGGGTTGTGCAGCCTTGTTTAACTTTTTTTAGGTGGGCATTTTTTCTTCCTTCTAAGTCCCGCGTAACGGTTCGCCTCGCTTCGTGAGGCTCGCATCAGCTAACTGCTACTGTTTAATGGCTCGCCTCTCCTTGCGAGGCTGATACCGCCTAAGTCGTACACACCTCGCAAAGCGTGATGACCTCTCGCAGTTTGACAACTATTATATGTGATGCTGATGCTATCCTTTGATTATACTATGATGTTGTTTATGTGTATAACCTCTATAGTATTTATTTGGTAACTAGAATATTGCCAGTCAAAAAATGACGGGAATGAAATTGTAAGTGAGCTAATGCTGTTTGGTGTATGGTAATGAACTAAATAATACATTAAAAAAGGAATATACTTTACCTATTTGGAAGTAATAAATGCAGGAAGCATTATGCTGAAGAGCTGACAATCTGTTTTCATGTTGCTGCAGCATACAATGTGTGTTTTGAGTGCTGTGGAGCAATGTGTCAGTGTGAGCAATGTGTGCAGTGTGTAGTGTAAATAGTGTGCGTGCGCAAGGAAAATCTGTTAGGGTAGCTGTGCACTTCCGCATTATGTAAGTTAGTGTTGTAAAATGGCACCTAATGTGGTACTCGGCTGTTGGTGATTTAGCGTCCTTGTTCTTGGACCTCGTCTGTTTTTTTCAGAAAATCTGTGTGAGTTTGTTGGTGTTTTGCGTGTTTAGGGTCCTGTAGCCTCGTTTTCGTTTTTTTTCGGCTACCATTTTTTCTCTCGCTTAGGTGATTTTCGGGGGTCTAAACTCTGGAATTTGGACTTAAATGGAGGTGTAACTTCACTTGCAGAGGTCCTGGGTGCCCCCTCTTGCTGTGGGTAAGCTTTTTATGTGTTTGTTGTGTGTATTTATGGTGTTTTGAATGTTTTGAGGTTCGCGCAGGTCGGCCAATAAAGTCGTAATTTTGCAATGTCGAAATGTTTTTTTTTCTAAGTCCTGCGTCTCGTATTTGTGTGTCGTAAGTCCGTAAATGTTGCGAGGTCCGCAGTTGCTGGCAAGGAGCGTTTTCGGTGCTCCATGCCAGCAACTGAGGCTTTGCGAGGGCCACAGCGTTAGCAACAACTTTTGACAACCCGCAGTTATGACAACTATATGTGTGATAGAGTGTGAGTTGGGGATAGTTAGGATAGCTTGAGGGCACTAATTGGAAGTGTTGTGCCTTTATTTAGCAGCATAATTAATTATATAATATTTGTATCTGTTTATTTATCTAGAATAGATCATTATTCTGAATTATCATTAAACTTGTTAGAAAAGGTTACTTTTGTATAAAACAAATGGCTATTTAGAGCACCGTAGACTATACACTTAACATATAACGATATATTATCCATTCATGGTAATATATTAATTTGGCCTACTATCGCAGTACTTTTTAACATAATGGTCCTCATCATACAGATGCACTTTATATAGGTATTGGTTATTTAAATGTTTGTATTGATTCATATTGCTCTTTATAAGATGCACTTTATGTACTTTTTCAGGTATGCTCTTTCTGTATTAGCACTTTAGTTTTTGTAGAGTAGGTCAGATTTCCCTCCTCATTTAAAGGGGTAATTGGTGGATCCCCAGTTCCACCATTAGTATTAGTTTATTTAGTATATTTATTTTTATTTTTTCATTTATATTTAATTTTTGGAGATAGTTTATTTAGCATTAGTATAAAGGAGTAAATTGTGGGCTCCGCTACCACCAAACCTTTTAGGGATTTATACAACGTATGTATCTATCACTTATCAACTTTATATAAGAATAGCGACTTGTCCGTCAAAAAATTACGGCAATGAGATGTGTATATTTAGAAATTTGTTGGTTGATAATTAACGTAATTGACAGTTGTAACCTTTTTCTTATGTGTAAAGAAGTACAATTGTTATATTAAAGCTGTTTATTATTGTAACATTGTAGTTTTAAGTTGAGGAACTGTTGAATTGGTTTGTGGGTAACAGCGTTAACATTATAATGTAAGAACAGTTGAACATTGGATTAATGAGTATTGTAAAGTTGACATCATGTTTTTTTTAAAATGCAACTTGTACATTAAGAATTCCTAAATGAAACATATATTGAATTCAGGATGTTAAACAGTAAAAACCCTCCTTGAAACTTAGCCAATTGTATCAAAGCAGGATTTTTTTTTATTCCTTCCTGACCCCATTAACTGGCGTTTGGTTTACTCTCTGGATTAATATTTCACATTAAGTGATACATTAACATTGTGTAACAAAACATGCTTCTGCTGTTAACATAAACTTTGAAATATGTATAGTGAAGGAACTTCGATTTATTTGTGAAACTTGTAACCTTGTAAACAGTAACATAGTTAATTAACAGTTGAACTGCATGTTTGGTCAAATGCAAGGTAGTGAGGCTAATGAGTGTTAATATTTGATTGTACTAAGAGTTGGACATTGGCTTAATAAGTATTGTAAACTTGACTTAATGTTTTTTTTTTAACATGCAACTTGTAGATTATGAACTGTTAAAGAAAATATATATTGAATGCACAGTAAAGGCAAACATTAAAAAATGAATTTCTTTCTCACCGCATTACTCACTGCATTAATATTTAACATGAAGTGCAAAATTTACAATGTGTAACCATAAAGTTTGAAACAATTGTACAATTACGGTATTTTTTGCTTTCAAATTTCTAAATTGCTGAACAATAATATACTTAATTAATGTTTCAACTTGAATTCTGTTTAAATAGAAGGTAAGTGTTTTGTAGGGCTATTCATCCATAAACAGTATTTCCATGAAATATTAATGAGTTATTCTGTCATTGGTGCTTTGTAATGGTTGGCATTTTTTGGTTGTAATAGTTGAAAATGGCACATAGAGTTTCCTATTTGGAAGAGTGGTTTTCTAAAAAGAGTACGCGAGACATTAAAGTTGGTCCGCGATGTGTAACCACTGTTCTCTATGTGTTTTGCCATTGTATGGTGTTTATTATAGATATAGTGGTGCTATAAAAAGGTTGGTAGCGATCTAAAAAGTATTTATTGAAAAAAAAAACAAGGTTGTGAATTTTGTTTTTTGTTGTTAAATTGTGGTATCGGTCATTTTTGTCTTTTGGTTTTAGTTAGTGATGGATGGGTTGTGTTTATTGCAATGAAAGTTAGAGTACTTCATAGTAGACAATGTTTTTTGTAAAAATGCGTCCATCCTCTTATAAATCACCTTGACTTTCATTGTTTTTAATGTAAACTTTAATAGCCTGTGGGTTTTTGCACCTTGAGAAGGCAACGTATAATTGGCCATGTGCAAATACTAGTTGTTCTAAGAATATACCCAAAGATTCGAAAGTTTGACCTTGTGATTTATTAATGGTCATGGCAAATGCCATGATGATGGGAAATTGTCTTCTTTGAAGTACAAAAGGGAGACTACTTTCACTTGGTGCTAAATCTATTCTTGGTATGAAAACTCTCTCTCCTTTATGGGTACCAGGTAGAATTTCAGCATCTATGAAATGGTCCTTTAATTGTTGAACAATTAATCTTGTCCCATTGCAAAGGCCTTTTTTTGGGTTCATATTTTGCAGTAACATGACAATTGCACCTTTCTTTAGCTGCAAAATATGTGGTGGCATTCTAGAAGGAGTTAATGAGTTTATGAATTCAGTAGAAAAGTTTGCCTGACTTTCTTTGTCATCAGCAAGGACGGAATCAGCACTGTGATAATTTTTTTGTAGTGCATTAATTTTTTTACATATTTCATTTTTGAGGAGCAATGCATCCTTATTTTTACATGTTAGTATAACTTTGTCAGCAAGTTCTGCATAGTCGTCGTTATTTATAGTAGTTTGGAATATAGCCGATATAAGATTTTGTATGCAAATCATGGAATCTGGGATGTGTACAGTGTCCTCAGGTAAATTTTCAATTCGTTCAGTTTTTCCTTCTCCAATTGTAATAAGGCAATCATTGAAATAATTTTCTTCTTCAGATCTCATATTTTGTTATAATTGAAGATGGGTTAAATGTTTCCATAGTGTACTTGCCTGTATAAATGTCTGTTCGATTTCCATGTACACTGACAGGTAATGTTTGTCTTAAATCGCCACCTAACAATATGACTTTTCCACCAAATGGCAAAGTACTATCCATGATTTCCCAAAGCAAACAGTCAATACATTGTAGGGCATGGCATGACCTCATTGTAGCTTCATCTATTATAATTAATTTCGTTTTTTTTTAGTTTTTTGCCTTGTAATGTTGTCATTCTAATTTCGGACACTGATGTTTCTAAAATAGGGACTGGTAGTTTAAATCCACTATGCACAGTCCTTCCACCTTCTAACAAAAGTGCGTCAATTCCAGTAGTTGCAAATGCGAGTGCTATTTTACCTTGTGCTCATATAAAAAAAATTATATAGATAAGTTTTGCCTGATCCACCAGGTCCACGAGATAGAAATAACGCTCTTTTACCATGTCATCATCTAGTGCACTTTTGATAGCATGAAATGCTTGCAATTGTAATGTATTTAAAGTTGCAAGTCTTTCTCCAGTTCTTTCTCTTTGTAGTTGCATGTCATAGTCTTCAAAGTTGATGTCGTCTATAAATCCTGGATCTGAAAGATTAAAACTTGCACAATTTAATCCATGAGTTAAAAAGACCTCTTGGATTTCAATTAATGCTTTTAATTGTGCAATCTTCAGCCATATTAGTTTTAAATTTGTCCCACAAAGCTAATGCATTTGGAGCATTTGAGAAGATACAAATAAATGCAAATTGTTCCCTCATCTGGTGTGGCATTTGACATAGTGCTGCTTCTTCTAGATATCTTTCCCATTCTGTATCATCAGCTAGGAAGTTTCTATGGCGCACAGCTAAATGAAGATTCATGTACTATGTCATTAACAGTTCTTAAGTGTTCAAAACGTTGTGCACCAGGAACATTTAGAAGCAGTAGTCATAAGCAGAAACGTTCAAGGTCTCTTGGACTTACAGTGTATATATGTGGTATTATTTTAGTTCCACAACTTTTTCTTTTTCGCCATAATCCATTAACAAAAACATAATGGTATGAAATGTCAATGTATAAGAATTCTCTTGCCTCTAAGTCAGTTGAATTTAATTGGAACCATGCAGTTAGTGTAGTGTGGCACTGCGTACTTTGTGCTAAAGCATTTGTTTCATTGCCAGCATGGAAATACACTAAATGTCTTTGTGGCAAATGTACAGCTAATCAATATACTGCATGTGATCGATCGTGCATTTCAAATTTTAGTAGACGCCACATAGCTTCTGGCGCACTGACATAACCAGCATCTACATGAGATGCAAGTTCATCATGTACTAACTCAGTGGGTTTGTTATTTTCTGCACTTTTGACAACTACAGTAGCTGCATCATAGCCTTTGTAAATATATTTGTACACATATTTTATGGATTTTATGGAAGTGCAAGCTTCTACATTAATGTGTCCATTATATTTCATGAGTAAATGTGGATTGTATGGGACTACATATCTGTTGTCGACTTTTTTGCCGCGGATGATAGCAGTTTGGCCTTCTCTTCTTCTATATAATGGATAAACATCACAATTAGCATAAGTTTTATCTCGATGATCTTTTGGGAATTCTTTAGTACATTTCTTATTTTCCATATATGGTGACTGTGGAATAAAGATCTCCACATGGTCCCTGAATCATACGATGAGTTCAATCTCATATAGTCTACCATGTATTTCTGGATCTGGTAGTTCTGCAATGATGACCGAATCTACTTTGTCACCAGTATCTAACTTATGTTTTTCTTGAAGGATGATAAGAATGTGTGCATGTGGAAGTCCTGTTTTTTGAAATTCTATTGTATAAACATAAGCCAGATATTTTCCAAATAACTGACTGATGGTTATGTCACGTATTAATTCATTTAATTTTATTTTAAATACTCAGGCTATTAAATCTGGTCTATCGGAAGCAGTTTGGCCAATGAGGAAATTTTGTGTAATCTCTGGCCATTGTGGATTACATGTAAATGTAATAAATACATCAGGTTTCCCAAATTTGGTGACTATAGCCAGGGCATCATTGTATCTTTCTCGCATATTCCGAGGAGAAGGTTTAATTTTGGTTGCCAATCTGGTTCTCCGTGTTGAAAAAATATTGGATATGTCATTGGATCTAAATTTGTACTTAAGATTGATGTTAATGAATGATTGCTCCTCATTTCTGGGATATATTTGAATGTCTCTTTGAAATGGTGGTTCTCCTTCATCATTTTGAAACACCATTGCAACCTCATTTGATGTTGGCAAGTTATAACGCCGTTTATCAGTATGCCTATCTCTTTTAAGCACCATAATGACCTTTGGGATTGACAATTGACGTCTTTCTGCATAATGTTGTTGTTCATTTTCTACTTCTGCTAATTTTTTATAAGCTTGAGTGTAGGGGATATTGGCCATAATTTTATCTAGCTCTATAAAAACACTGGGTAAGCATTTTTTTTTTTCTTGAAGCTGCATACGTTGGTCAACAGCTTCCATTGTATCTTGGACATATTGTTGAGCAAATGTTCTTGGCTATCCTTCCTCTGGATGTAAATGGGAAGTACGATGGTAAATTTGTCCTTGCACTTTAAAGCAGTAAGGGCAATGTCCTGGCACAATGTTGCCCCGATAGATGCAAAGGATATGGCACTATTGAATAATGTTATGTTTGTTTGGAAATTCTTGAAGTTGGGGAAAGCAGGTTCAGTCATAATGCATTGTAAATATGGTGGGAATTGTTGTCTTTCTGGAAGTTTGACCTTGCCTTTTTGACAGCAACTAATAAACTGTCCATCTGTGGGTCTTTCCTGTTTAAAATGATAAGCCTCACAAAATTGACAAAGAATATTCATATCACCACAATTATGAACCTCTACTGCTAAAGACTTGAGTAAAGGACAATTTGAAGAGACTATATCAGTATCAGTTTTTTAATTGATCAGTTGAAATGTTATGTGATGGTTCAGCAACAGGTTCTAAATGCTTTTGTTTTTTAGTAGCTTTTTTTGGTTTAGCTTTTATTTTTTCAGCTGCTTGCAAGTCTTTTCGGTTCTTTTTCTGGTCTAATTTCCTTTTGCTCCAGAGTCTGCTAGTTTGCTCATCTTTGTTGTCGTTCTCTAGCTTGACGTCTTATATTTTCCTGTTTTTTGTCATCTTTATCTGTAAATGAAAATAAAGTATGATTAGTTTATTTTGTAAATTGGTTTAGGCAATTTTTGGCTTGCAACACTGTTGTGATTGTAAATGTACAGTATTCGGTTTGTATGTAATTATAGGTCATTGTACATGAACTTGCTTTATACTGTTAAATTACTCTGTGTTGTTTGTTTGTTATTCCTTTTTGTCTTCTAGGTTTTTATTTTTGGCTTAGAGGCATAGCAGAGCGAAGGTAATTGCATTATATATGTAGTAGCTTTATAGTGTTAAATAAGTATGTGTTTTTTTTTTGTGTTTTTTTGGGTTGTTGGCTGTTTTTTATGTTGTAGGTTTGTAGGGTTGCCTTAGAGGCATAGTAGAGTACCCAAAATTGTATTAATATATTAGTGTTTAAATTTGTACTGTAGGTGATTGTTGAAACAGTAGACTTATATTTTAGTTGTAGGCTTATATGGTGTGGGTGTGAAAAGAAGGTATTGTTGTTTGGTAGCTGTTAGTAGTATTTGTGGTAGTATGCTATTTTCTGTGTCTGTTTAGGTTTTGGGCTTAATGTTGCAGGTTTGGGCGCTGAAGAGAGAATTTAGAGTAGAATTTTTGATGTGTTTTCACTATTTGTTGTACTATGCTGTTTTATCTAGGGCACATTTTGTTTGCTAGATTGAAGTTAGGGTTTACTGTTAAAGGTCGTTGTAGGTAAAAGGTAATTAGTAGATAAATTAGAAACGTGTCAGTAATATTTCTTGAAGGATGGTGATTTGTTGGGATTATTGTTGTTGGTGTGTTGTTGTTTTATTTGATTATTTCTCTTGACATTGCTGTTCAGCAAACATGTTCATTTTGTTTTCTCTTTTTTTACTTGTTATACTGTACCTTGTTAGAAGTGTGATTTGAAGATGAATATCCCTGGATCCACTGATGGAAATCTTCGTCTGAGAGTCTACACACAGTGTCTGTTGTAAAGAAAAATGAAACATTTTATTTGATGGTAATTTATTTTTCATGAATAGCATGGTTTATTTATTTTGAAAGCAATGTGTTGTGCTATTAGTTTTGTTTTTTGTGTGTAAAATAGTATTGATTTGAGAGTGGTTGAGAAAGCGTACAGCGCTGGCTGTAATTCATTAGTATGGTGTTTTGTGTAGACTACTGTTATAATTGTATTATTCTTTTACTGTAGTAGTTTGTTGGGCATGAAATAGGATTTAGTCTTCTTTTATATTGTATCTGTTATCCTGATTTGTTATGGTATGGTGTTTTTTGTGCACCACTTGAAAATTGTTTGATTTTAGTTGTCAGTTACAGTTCTATTTTTTAGTACAGTAATTATTAATGTTATTTCTATTTTGCATATGTTAGGAATGTTTGTTGGACTATTCTGTTTTGTGTGCACCAGTTTTGGGATGCTATATTTGGCTTGTGGCTGAGGGTTTAAGGTAGTGATGTCGCAAACATCAAATTTTCGGTTCGCGAACCGCGGACGCGAATTCCATCAAATGTTCGCGAACGGACAAACATTTGCGAACCGCCATAGACTTCAATGGGCAGGCGAATTTCAAAACCCACAGGTCCCCGAAAGGGGACAACAAGCCCCCTGGGACGCCTGCTGTGTTTGGTCTTCCACCTCCTCAAAGCCACCTTCCTCCTCTGACTCCTCTTCTTCAGACTCCCAGAGTCTGGGGGCTTCCACTGCCCAGCATGGAAGATTATACACAGGTCAGAGTCTGGGGGCTTCCACTGACCAGCATGGAAGATTATACACAGGTCAGAGTCTGGGGGCTTCCACTGCCCAGCATGGAAGATTATACACAGGTCAGAGTCTGGGGGCTTCCACTGCCCAGCATGGAAGATTATACACAGGTCAGAGTCTGGGGGCTTCCACTGCACAGCATGGAAGATTATACGAGTTGCCTCTGTCTGCGTTATTATAAGGTGTGTACTGTTAAGTAGTACTATTCCTATCGGTTTAATTCCTGTTACGTCACCTACCAGGGGACGTGTATATGGCAGGGAGATGGAAAAAGATGCTTGGTCGGACCTCCTACTTCGAATTTGGGGCACTGCACGTGCAATCTAAGGTGCCACCAGATAGGAGTAATGTATTAAGTTGTACTACTCATTCCTATCAGTTTAATACCTGTTACGTCACCTATCAGGGGACGTGTATATGGCATGGATTTTTGGAACAGGGAGATGGAAAAAGATGCTTGGTCGGAAACCTCCTACTTCGAATTTGGGGCACTGCACGTGCAATCTAAGGTGCCATCTAAGGTGCCACCAGATAGGAGTAGTGTATTAAGTTGTACTATTTATTCCTATCAGTGTAATACCTGTACCATCACCTATCTTTCCTCCCAATAGCACATTCTATATGTCATCAACCGGCCTGTGTGTATTTAGAGAACCACACTTTAAGGCCCTTAACCTGGGACAAGGTGGCTTGGCTATCAGAATTGCCTCAGAGCCTTAAAAACTCGCCAAACCCCCTAATCAGACACTCACTATCATACTGGAAATGGGCCAAGAAACACACAGGTTTGTTCCCTGGATCCACCCAAATGACCCCAATACTTGACCACCCTCAGGCCCCGAAACACATGAGCACAACATCACAACACTGGTGGAGGTCAAGTAAACTAGATAGACTGGATGACTGGTTAGTAAAGGGCCAGATGCTCACCTATGAGGAACTGAGGGACAAGCATGAGCTATCGCTGTCAGAACATTACAATTACTGTAGGCTGAGGCATTTCACACACTCCTTGACCCAGAAACAGGGGACTCCGGTCTTCAATTGGTTCTCCAAAATTTGTAAAGATAAACCTTTATCAAGGGGGATCATTGGGTCGCTTTACAAATATAAAACATTTGTTACTGGTTGAAGCGACACTAGGGGAAGGACCAGAGTGGGGGAGCCCTGGAGACCCTTCAGAAGCAACAATCGGCAAAATCATCCCAGGATAGGAGAGGTCGCTCACTGAAGCCTGCCCTAGGGTAACCCAAGGGTGATTGCCCAGGTTAGATATTGTAAATAATAAGCTAATACTGCTAGAGGGATGATAGCTAATATGACTTTGGTGTTCCCTGCAGATATACTCGTTACTATTGTCTGTTTTACCATGTTTTAGGTATCTCTTAAATTGCAATCACAGTAAAAAATAAGAAAAATTATTAACCTAAAAAGTAAAAATAAGAAGGAATAACCAGCTAACTTTTACAAAATGTCTTTATTGTAAATATGTATTTTTGCACAACCCGAAGGGCTGTGGCGATGCATATGACTTAAAAAGCTCTGCATGTCCTCCATCAACAACACGTCTGTAAAGCGTCCTCTCCTTGCCGGCGTGGTCGTGGGAGGAGGAGGATTATGTTCACCTCTTCCGCTGTTAGATTGCCTTTGTGCTGTGACATCACCCTTAAACGCTGTGTAAAGCATACTTTTTAATTTATTTTGGTAGTGTTGCATCCTTTCCGACTTGTGGTAATTCGGTAACATTTCAGGCACTTTCTGCTTATACCGGGGGTCTAGTAGCGTGCACACCCAGTACAGGTTGTTCTCCTTCATCCTTTTTATACTAGGGTCCCTCAACAGGCACGACAGCATGAAAGACCCCATTTGCACAAGGTTGGATGCCGAGCTAGTCATGTCCCGTTCCTCGTCCTCAGTGATCTCACTGAAGGTATGTTCTTCCCCCCAGCAACGTACAACACCACTGGTACCAGATAGGTGACAACGAGCACCCTGGGATGCCTGTTGTGGTTGGTCTTCCTCCTCCTCCTCAAAGCCACATTCCTCCTCTGACTCCTCTTCCTCACAATCCTCTTCCAGCGTTGACGCAGGTCCAGCAAGCGATGCTGATAAGGCTGTTTCTGGCGGTGATGGTGACCACAACTCTTCCTCTTCTTCTTCACGCTCATCTACGGCTTGATCCAGCACGCTCCAGGAAGAAAACAAATGGTATGATGTCGCTGATGGTGCCCTGGGTGCGACTAACCAGGTTTGTCACCTCCTCAAAAGGACGCATAAGCCTACAAGCATTGCGCATGAGCATCCAGTAACGTGGCAAAAAAATCCCCAGCTCCGCAGAGGCTGTCCTATCACCCCGGTCATACAAATACTCGTTAAAGGCCTTTTCTTGTTGGAGCAGGCGGTCGAACATTAGGAGTGTTGAATTCCAACGTGTCGGGCTGTCTAAAATCAAGCGCCTCGCTGGCATGTTGTTTCGCCGCTGGATATCTGTAAAGTGCGCCATGGCCGTGTAGGAACGCCTGAAATGGGCACACACCTTCCTGGCCTGCTTCAGGACGTCCTGTAAGCCTGGGTGCTTATGCAAAAAGCGTTGTACAATCAGATTACACACATATGCCATGCACGGCACATGTGTCAACTTGCCCAAATTCAATGCCGCCAACAAATTTCTTCCGTTGTCACAAACCACTTTGCCAATCCCAGTTGGTGCAGAGTCAGCCACTGATCCACCTGTGCGTTCAGGGCGGACAGGAGTGCTGGTCCGGTTTGACTCTCTGCTTTCAGGGAAGTCAACCCCAAGACGGCGTGACACTGCCGTATCCAGGATGTGGAATAGTACCTGTGGAGCTGGGGGGGTGCCGTTGATGTGGAGCAAGACATAGCAGCAGCAGAAGAGGACTCAGCCGAGGAGGTTATGGAAGAGGATGGAGTAGGAGGAGTAGAGGAGGTGGCAGCAGGCCTGCCTGCAAGTCGTTGCGGTGTCACCAACTCCTCTGCAGAGCCACGTATTCCATGCTTGGCAGCCGCCACCAGGTTTACCCAATGTGCAGTGTAGGTAATATATATCTACCCTGACCATGCTTTGCAGACCAAGTATCCGTGGTCAGATGGACCCTTGCCCCAACACTGTGTGCCAGAGATGCCATTACTTCCTTTTGCACAATCGAGTACAGGTTGAGGATAGCCTTTTGTGCAAATAAATTTCGGCCGGGTACCTTCCACTGCGGTGTCCCAATAGCTACAAATTTTTTGAACGCCTCAGACTCCACCAGCTTGTATGGTAAAAGCTGGCGGGCTAAGAGTTCAGACAAGCCAGCTGTCAATTGCCGGGCAGGGGGGTGACTTTGTGACATTGGCTTCTTAAGCTCAAACATGTCCTTGACAGACACCTGACTGTGGGCAGATGAGCAGGGACTGCTCAGGGCGAGACACGGAGTGACGGATGGTTGAGAGGGGGCAAGCAGGGCAGCAGTGGTTGACGTGGCTGAAGATGCTGGACCAGGAGGAGGATGGCGGCTTTGACTTTGTGTGCTGCTTGTACTCATGTGTTGATCCCATAGGCGTTTGTGATGTGACATCATGTGCCTTTGCAAAGAAGTTGTACCTAGGTGGGTGTTGGACTTCCCACGACTCAGTTTCTTTTCGCACAGGTTGCAAATGGCATCAGTGTTGTCACAGGCAGACACACGAAAATTGCCACACTGCTGAGCTCTGCAATGACGGCATTCTGGTGGTGGCAACAGCATGCATTGACTGGCGTGCTGTCTGGCTGACCCCGGGTGCCGATGCATGCTGTCTGACTATGCCACTAGCTACTTTCGACGACCTCCCGCTACTTCCAACTCGTCTCCTCCTCCTCTCTGTCTCCCCATCTGAAATTTGCACCTATTCTTCTTCTCTTATAGCGGGCACCCATGTGACATCCACGGACGCATCGTCATCATCAACCGCTTCACTTGTATCTGACAACTCAACAAAGGACGCAGCACCGGGTACAACATCATCATCATCATCAGACCGTACGTCCATGTGTGTAATGCTGCCTGACCGGGACATATCCCTTTTATCTACATCCTCTGGCACTAATGTTTGTGCATCACTCATTTCTTCCAACGGATGTGTAAATAACTCTGCTGACGTATCAAGTGAAGCGCCTGTGGTGCTAGTGTTGGTGGTGGCGGCAGGCGGGCGAGTGGTAACTGGAAGCTAAGCTGGAGGAGGATGGTGCGTCTAGGTTTTGAGCGGAAGCTGTAGAAGATTGGGTGTCCTGTGTTAGCCAGTCAACTATGTCCTCAGAACTGTTAACATTCAGGGTACGTTGCCTCTGAAAACTGGGCATTATTCTAGGGCCAAAGGGAATCACAGCACCACGACCATGATGGCCCCTGCGGGGTGGCCTGCCTCTGCCTGTCATTTTTTGTATGATTAGTGGTACTATGCGTGCAAGCTACTGTGACACCAGATATGAGTGTCACTGTGAACTGGCAAAAGTTGGCAGACTAGATGCAATAGGCCTAACACACACGCCTGTAGGCAGGCAACTGATATTCAATCGATTACAGTAAAAAAAGGGTTCTTTTATTTCACTGTACACTACGGTTGCACTTGATATGAGTGTCACAGTGCACTGGCAAAAGTTGGCAGACTAGATGCAATAGGCCTCACACACACGCCTGTAGGCAGGCAACTGATATTCAATCGATTACAGTAAAAAAAGAGTTCTTTTATTTTACTGCACACTACGGTTGCACTAGATATGAGTGTCACTGTGCACTGGCAAAATTCGGCAGACTAGATGCAATAGGCCTCACACACACGCCTGTAGGCAGGCAACTAATATTCAATCGATTACAGAAAAAAAAGGGTTATTTTATTTCACTGCACACTACGGTTGCACTAGATATGAGTGTCACTGTGCACTGTCAAAAGTTGACAGACTAGATGCAATAGGCCTCACACACATGCCTGTAGGCAGGCAACTGATATTCAATCGATTACAGTAAAATAAGGGTTCTTTTATTTCACTGCACACTACGGTTGCACTAGATATGAGTGTCACTGTGCACTGGCAAAATTCGGCAGACTAGATGCAATAGGCCTCACACACACGCCTTTAGGCAGGCAACTAATATTCAATCGATTACAGAAAAAAAAGGGTTATTTTATTTCACTGCACACTACGGTTGCACTAGATATGAGTGTCACTGTGCACTGTCAAAAGTTGACAGACTAGATGCAATAGGCCTCACACACATGCCTGTAGGCAGGCAACTGATATTCAATCAATTACAGTAAAATAAGGGTTCTTTTATTTCACTGCACACTACGTTTGCACTAGATATGAGTGTCACTGTGCACTGGCAAAATTCGGCAGACTAGATGCAATAGGCCTCACACACACGCCTGTAGGCAGGCAACTAATATTCAATCGATTACAGAAAAGAAAGGGTTCTTTTATTTCACTGCACACTACGGTTGCACTAGATATGAGTGTCACTGTGCACTGTCAAAAGTTGACAGACTAGATGCAATAGGCCTCACATACACGCCTGTAGGCAGGCAACTGATATTCAATCGATTACAGTAAAAAAAAGGTTCTTTTATTTCACTGCACACTACGGTTGCACTAGATATGAGTGTCACTGTGCACTAGCAAAAGTTGGCAGACTAGATGCAATAGGCCTCACACACACGCCTGTAAGCAGGCAACTGATATTGAATCGATTACAGTAAAAAAAAGGTTCTTTTATTTCACTGCACACTACGGTTGCACGAGATATGAGTGTCACTGTGCACTGGCAAAAGCTGGCAGACTAGATGCAATAGGCCTCACACACACGCCTGTAGGCAGGCAACTGATATTCAATCGATTACAGTAAAAAAAGGGTTCTTTTATTTCACTGCACACTACGGTTGCACTAGATATGAGTGTAACTGTGCACTGGCAAAAGTTGGCAGAGTAGATGTAATAGGCCTTACACACACGCTAGCAGGCAGGCATATGCAATTAGATTATACAGAAAAAAATAATAAAATAAAATAAAAAGGGCTTTTTGGGTTGCTGTCCTTGCAGCAGATATCAAAGGAGTCCTTCAGGTGTATAGTGAAAGCTTAATACACAGCCTGGCTATCTATTTCCCTATTAAATCAGCAGAAAAAAATAATAAAATAAAATAAATGATGTTCTAGCCCTAAAATGGGCTTTTTGGGTTGCTGTCCTTGCAGCAGATATCAAATGAGTCCTTCAGGTGTGTAGTGAAAGCTAAATACACACCCTGGCTATCTATTTCCCTATTAAATCAGCACCAGGTAGAATAATATGTCCTCTCTCAACGAATGTAGCTTCAGAATTATTCTAAAATGGAGTCTGTCATTCAGATGGAAGGCTCTGGAAGGGAGTGTATCACTAGTTTAAGGTTGTTGTAGAGTAAACATGACTGTGAATTGTATTTTCTGTATGTTGAAAGTATTTGCAATACTATCCTTTTTAGCGTCCCCCACTTTTGTTATGCTTAATTTGGCTTCTTTGTGAGGGTTAGAGGTCGTTGGAGAGTAAACAGGAATGTGAAGTGATTTTTGTATATGTTGTGTGGATTTTTTGTACTATCCTGTTTTGTGACCACTACTTTTGTTATGCTTAATTTGGCTTCTTTGTCAGGGTGAGAGGTTGTTGTACAGTAAACAGGAATGTGAAATTATTTTTCATATGTTGTGGGTATTTTTTGTACTATCCTGTTTTGTGTCCACCACTTTTGAGATGCTGCATTTGGCTTCTGGGTGATGATTAGAGGTTCTTGTAGAGCAAACAGGAACAATATCAATTTTTTCTGTATGTTGCTAATGTTTGGTATGCTATCCTGTTTTGTGTCCGCCACCTATATTTTAGTAATGCATTGTGTTAACAATTATTTTTCGTATGGAAATATGTTTTTTTCGTATATTGTATATGTGTTTGTCAAGTTTCTTGAACTGCGTGTTCTTGTTTTGCTGTAATTTGTATAGAGGCTTTAATTTTAGTGTTTGACTTGTGATATTGGTGGTCAGTAAACATGGGATTGTTTTTTATTTTTATTTGTTATACTATACCTTGATTGAAGTCTTTTTGTTGTATAAATGACAGAGGGGCCCCTACTGGCAATGTAAATCCGTTAGTCTTCTTGTAGTGTCCGTTTGAAAGAGAAAGGAAAACGGTTAATTGTACATTCCTTGTTTTGGTTTTGGAAAAGCATGCTCTTTTTTCTGCATGTAATGTATTTTTGTATCTTACCTCTTCTTCTTTCTTTCTGTTGTTGAAAAGTAATTCCCTTTCACAGTCCACTCTGCAAATTCTTGAGTGACTCTGTTGATGCAGAGTCTGTTTGAATTGTGAAAAAAAGGCAAAGATTGAGCTGCAGGTTAAATATGTAAAGGTGTCATTTTTTTTGGTCGGGCATTATTTACTGTGAATTAATGTCACTTGATTATACTTGTATCATTAGTTTGAGTTAAGATGAGCTTGTTGTAGGGCCTATACACATATATGTGCATTTGACATGTCACTATACATGAATGACGTCTTGGTTGGGAATGTTTGAACTGTTTTATTTTATTTAATTTTTTTGCGGGGGGGGTCTTTCTTAATAAATTAAATATATTATTGCTTACCTCTCAGTTTGAATTTGCAGATTGTGAAGTTGTAAATTCGGAAGTAATTCTCTTCTCAAGTAACGGCAGCAGTGAACTATCCAGTCACACTGTTCATCACCTCAGGAGAAATGTAGAATTTTCTGGAAAGTGGGCAGTTTTTAAAAACTTTTAGGTACTTGAAACCGTTAGAACGCAATATGCATGCGCTATTTGCGTTCCAACATTACATATGCGTTCCATCTGCCATTTTCCGGCTAATACTTGTTTGTCTCATGTAAAATGGTGGGTAATAGCACTGTGGTACGTGCCGCATAGTGTGTGTTACGTGCCTCGTCAAGTGTTCTGGAGCTTCTGTTCCATTTTGCGAATAAGTGTAGTAGTTTGGCGTGCTTAGCCTCGTTTTCGGTTTTTTTCGGCTGCCATTTTTTCTCTCGCTTAGGGGTTTTCTGGCATCTAAACTCTTTTATTTCGAGTTTAATTGACCTGTAACTTCACTTTTGGAGGTCCTCGGTGGCCCCCCTTGCTGTAGGTAAGCTTTTTATGTATTTGTTGTGTGTATTTATTGTGTTTTTAATGTTTTCATATTTGCAGGTTTCGGGCGGTTCGTATAAGTCTGTAAATTTTTGCAAGGTTCACAGTTGCTGGCAAGGAGCGCCTCGGCTCTCCATGCCAGCAACTGCAGCCCTCGCTTTGCGAGGGTCGCAGCATTAGCAACATCTTTGGACAACCCGCACTTATGACAACTATATATGTGATAATCATAGACCAACTGTGGGTACTGTAATATTGAATTAATGCAGGTGACGGTCACTGCTGCGAATATATATATTTTTTAAATATTTTTATATTATGTATTGTTGATTGAATTGTGTATAATAAACCATTAGATTTTGTTATATTATTTTGTTTGATTACTATTGAATCCACATTTTTACGTTGTCTACCTACATTAAAGATGTTAAACTGGTATGGTATATAGGTGTTCTTTCTCCTTAGCTTTGTTACGTGCACCTGCCCTCTGATCTTCCTCAGTATTGTGGTAGGCACCTTCTAAACTGAGTGGCTCATATTCCGGTGCCATATCGTTATGTCTCTGGTTGTGCCTGCCCATAACATTTTCTTAGCATAAGATATGATTTCTTAGCATAAGATATGATTTGTCTGACCTCTCTGCCATGACCTGCCCATCTTGGCTGACCCTACATGGTATAGCTCATAGCTTCATCGAAGTACACTAGCTCATAGCTTCATCGAAGTACGCAAGCCCCTTCACCACGACAAGGTAGCGATCCAAAGCTAAACGTTGTCACTCTTATAGTGAATCCCTAAGCCTGGAGGCACAGTGACAAAGAGAATAGTTACTACAGCCCTGACTGGCACATGGTGGTTTGCGACTTTATGGATGTGGTTAAGTAAAAACAATAGTCCATTCATCAGCATCATAGCAAAAAAAAAAAATTTTGAAACTCATTAATTTAAAAGTTATATTTTGACTTATCAAAAGAGGGGCTAAACAATTAATTTCTGGAAAGAAAATGATCTGAATTCTAAACATTAAAAAAATATAGAATATGATTAAACTTTTCTATGTTGAAACAACTCTGTAATAACAAAAATCACTCATTAAAATATGTTTTAAGTTAGAAGTGTTTTAGGGTAAATAGTTAATAAAGAGTATAACATTAGACATTGTAAATTTGTTGCAATGTTGGCTTAATCTATAAGAAATAATGATGTCTACTGATGATTAAATTTTAAATTAATGCTTTATTCAATTTAACTTATATAAACTGCATGCTTATCAGTAATATAACAGGTTTATTTAAAACGGATGGTTGCATAATGCTCTGATTACATTTAAAAATAAGTGAACACTACATTTATGTTTTGCAGCTATATCTATTCAATTGATATTTTTTGTGTGTGATCACAGCGGTAATGTGAATATTAAAAAAAAAACATTCTTAACATCTCTAAACTACAGTCAGTTTTAAATAAATTGTAAGTATTTCTAGTTAAAAACCATTGCATAAAAGAGTATGTAATACATCAATAGTCTTCATACAGGGTAATGTATTAATTAGCCCCGTTTTCCTTTACAGCTTTATTCATTTTAATTGTATGTAATTTACTTTTATTATAATTGTTTTGCTTTTTATGTAATACATTTCTCAAATTCTTTACTTACTGCCCCGCGATGTCCCCGGCCTCCTCCTCTTCTTCCCCGGCTGGGCCCTGAAACAATCTGCGCTCTAAAAAAAAAACTAACGGAGAAGAATCCCTATGGGCACAAAAAGTTCTAGCAGCTTTCCCCAACGCTAAGGAGCCTCCTAGAGCCTTTTCGTAAGGAAATTGTCAATAGCAGCTTCTGATTGGCTGAAAATGATGTCTATCAAATTTCAGCCAATCAGAAGGCCGATGCCTTCAGCCAATCACAATGGGATTCTGATTGGCAGTTGTCAATTTCAGTCAGAATTACAGCCAATGAGAAGGTGCAGATGTCTCCAGCCAATCACTCCATGGGGGTGGATCCCATTTTGATTGGCTGAAGGCATATATGCCTTGTGATTGGTTTACATACAGATTGACAGGTATGTTAGCCAATCAGAGTGGAATTTTGGGGTGTATCCCATCCAGATTGTCTCATACATTGACTCCTTCTGATTGGATGAAATTTGAAAGACAGTGTTTTCAGCCATTGAGCACCATGAGTTATAGGGTTAACTAAAGCCTTATGGGGGTCTGTAATGACCCCATAAGTTATAGGGTTAATTATTGGCTTATGAGGGTCTGCATTGACCCCCATGAGTTATGGGGTTAATTTTAGTTGACTGGGGTTAATATTTTTTAGCGCGAGTCCTTTCAGGACCTTTGCGGTCCTTTAAGGACCCGTGAGGCAGGACATTTAAAAAATTAAATGCAGCAGGGTCATGATCGGTGCCGATCGGGGACCCCCGCAGCAAGAGGTTAATGTGGGGACACTTCGGGGGTCCTGATGGGGACCCCAAGCATAGAGGGGGGTGAATTTTAGGTGCTGCGGCCGGTATTGCTGATGGTGTTCCGTGGGCCCTTTAAGGAGCCGCAGCGGAGAATTTAAAACTTTTAAATGCAGCGGGGGCCTGATCTATGCAGATCGGGGACCCCCGCTGCAAGTAATTAATGTGGGGACACTTCGGGGGTCCCGATGGGGACCCCCAGCTGCAAGGGGTTAATGTGGGGGGCTGCAAGGGTCCCCCTCTTGAAAGCACTTTAGTTAGCCATTAAACACTCAAGCTCATTGCTTCAATTACCTCATCTATCCTTCTCTGCACCATCCGTATCCTTTTTGATATAGCCAATATAAACAAAATTTGCCTTGCCATTAGTGGGACTAAGCCACACCTTCAGTGGCAGACAACTTTGATGCAGCATGTAAAGTTTAAGCTGTCCGGGCATTTCTATTAAATTCACACTGTTCTAAAACTTACCCTAGAAACTTACCATGTGTGTAATTATCATGAGGGAACAATTTAGCTTTTGGAGCAATGCTGGGGCGAGCCTTCAATGCAGAAGAGACCTTTGTGGGTATGGTCAAAGGAAATATATTGCTATTGTGCTCTAGGCAGTAACTACTCCGTTTTTCTAACATACTTGGATAGTTTAAGAATATGGTAAATGTAATTTCTCTTGCAGCTGACTTGTTCAATCCTATTGTGGTTGTTTTTAAGATCTATTTACTTGATAAATTAAGTACTAGCAATTTATACATTACTGGACAATCATTATCAGGATAAACAATCTTTCCCTTTTTCCTTCCTAGATTTTAATTTTATTTATGAATCTCAACCAATCATTTTTTTAACATTGTTTCTAATCAATTCCTAATCCTCAGTACTGAATATAAATTTTTAGTTTAATTACCTTCTTTTAAAGCCAGTATCTTATTTTGTTCTGAGTATCATAAACAACATTTTTTTTTCATTAGAGGATTAAGAAACTGAAAGTTTTACTATATTTGCTTAATCTTCAAGAAGTAATGGATGATGCTATGCATGCAAATAAAAAGTGTGTGAGCTCCACATATTCATTTAGGAACTTAAAACATTTAGTTAATATGTTTATGTGTGATCACAGCAACAATGTGAACATTTAAAAATAAACCTTTTTAATATCTGTTGTTAAGTAAAAAAATATATAATAATTATAGTGATACATTTCTAAACATGGGATTGATTCCTGTGTGAAATCCAGTAAGCATGCTTTTGTGAATGCTATAGATGTGATCTAAACTAATGGTCACATTAGTAGTAAGTTACTGTAAACTGAATCATTAATTGTAAAGATATTTGAATTACTTTGATTTCAGTTTATAAAAATCTAGTATGTGTATTGTTCCCAACTGGACATTCTATAAAATGTTGACACTATGGCAAAACAATAACACAGCTTCGATAGTATTCAAATGTTAAAATTAGAAAAGACAAAGTTAGTATAAAACCAGTCCTTTGTGGTAGGTATGGGTACTTTATAGAGACATATGGGTAGATTTACTAAGATAATGCTGGGATTGTAATAATCTGTCAAGGTCAGTGGTCACCGTTTTGTCAATATAAAAAAAAACATCACAGCCTTCTGTGATCAGTAGTCCAGCTTATTAAATCTAAGGAACAGCTTTAGGAACAAATAGGTCCATATAACTCACTGGTAAAAGATGATTCCTTTAAGATTGCAGGTTTCAGAATTCCTCAGGATGATCATATGGATTCATGAGACACTGTTGATTATCTTCACTGTAGTTATCACATCACATTAAATTTAGCTCATACTGGAAATTACATTTCCTTCAGTAACAGCTTCCTTGATAAACAAATTGATATGCATCACTCTTTAAAGGACAAATGCGCAATTCTAGGATAGCACCCAGGGGGTGCAGTAAAACCCCATTACATCACAATACATACATATAGTATAAACAAAAGGTTACCAGAAGTCTTCTAATACAAAAAGGAAATTATAGGACAAAATTGTAGAACTTTTACTTTTGTAGAACTATCATAGACACCCACAATTGTATCTCATTTTCTTTGCACTGGAAGAATAAAAAAGAAAAACTAAGTTTCTTAAAAAAAACATAAAAGGAGGGGTAATGTGGGAAGAATCTAGAATCTTAAGGTGAGATAATTTTCTATTTAATGTCATCAAGTGATGGAGTGATGGGATGTCATTGTGGACTAGAAAAAGATTATTTGACCTAGAGCCCTATTCTATTAGAGCAATGTAACTTACTTTAAACTCTAAATGTGGCTGTGAGTGCTTTTTTATCTAAACTTCTAGACGTATTCTATTATCTCTAACCCGCAACTTAAGTCTCTCTGCCTCCATATGTAAACAATGCCTTCATAATTAAGATGTCAGGGGGTGTGATTATATGAGCTGACAATGATAAACTAAACCCGCAATTTACTTCTTAGACATGACCAATAGAAAAAGAGAACATTGTCATGATGTCAGTAAACAAGAGTAGTTAGACATAATCTGCAAATGGAGACTAAGCATTAATGAGAGCCAAAAAGTAATGTTTGCCCATCAGGCTAGCAATCTAGCATTCTATACAAGGAATTAGAGTATCTGGCTTAGTCCATGTGGGATTCATGATATGTATTAACCCCTTGAGTATTGGGATCGATATTACACATAAACTACAGTTAAAAATAATATTTTTTATTGCATATTTGTGAGTTTGAGACTGTTCTGCAATTAATTCTAACATATTCCCATGCTTTCACATGCTTTTAAAGTAGAGTAGTGTGTGTGTTTAATTGCTGCTACAGCTATCTAAACTGGATTTAAATTCCTTTGTGAGCCCTATTTAGTACTAGTAATATTTGCAGGTTTGACTTAATTTTTTAGCTAGACATAAAGTTCTAATAGAATATAGATTTTGTGTAACTTTCAGTATGTTGCACTCGTAATGTTTGAGATGTCCATAAGGCAATGGAGAGGCTAGCTCAAAGTTGCATTTCTGGCTTGTCGGTAGTGACTGTGGGCGTGTAACTCGCAATCAGGATGAGTGTAGCTAATAGAATATGTGGCAACTTTACTTACAACTTTAAGTATGTGTAACATTACAATCTAGGAAATAGAATAGGGCTTCTCACCTTATATTTCTGGTCTCTCTTATTTCTGGTCTCTCACCCTATATATGAGATCACACAATTCCTGTATCAGTTATTGCCTGACATACTCTACCTAGATGTAATCATATGGGGCCTCATTCTATTATCGGCCGTAGGAGATGCGGGGTCGCAAGGACCGGCCGCAAGCTATTCGGCTATTCTATTCCCCTCCGGCCAGGGATTCCGGCAGGCTTGCGGCCGGCGCCTTGCTATCCCTTGCGGCCGTGCCGGAGGAAAGCCTTTGATCTAAAACGGCCGCAAGAGTTTCGGACGCAAGAAAATCCCGGTTGCTATTCAATTGCTCCGGGAACCCTCTCTGCAAGGCTAAAACCGAGCCGCAGCTTACTTGCAGGAAAAAGGTCCCGCTAGCACCAATTAAGCACATTATAAAGCCGAAATAAAGCCATCCTGCACTCTTATGAGACTATAAAGTGATTGTAGGTGTTAGCAAAAATAGCACAACATTCCCCTACACTCAAATCCGTAAATAAATTATTTTTTAATTTATGTCAAAAATCCATGTAAAAAGTCCCGAGGGCTTGGAGCACCTTAGACCCGCCCAAGCTGCGGCCGGAAAATAAACAGTTAATGTAAACTCGGATTTGGGCTGATGTGCAAGCTTGAGAGGGGGTTGCTATTAATCCTCATGTCCCCCAATATGATCCCTAGCATTTACAGAGCTGTACAGTGCCGTCTTGAATTTATTTTTGCATTTAAAGTTTTCTGAGCTTACGGCCGGTTGCAAGATATACGGCCGGCCGTAAGGGGAAATCGCAAGGAATCGCAGCCTTGCGGCCGTTTTACGGCCGATAATAGAATGAGGCCCATGAACATTACCTGAAGAAGCATCCCCCATTAAAGTAAAATACAAAGAGTAAACCCTATATTATTAGAGGGTTTGCAAATCTTAAATTGTAATCACTGTTATTCCGAAAAGATAAAATCATTGACAGCCACCAGTTCACCTTATAAAATCATATGCAAATAGTAAATGAAACAATGGTATAGAGAAAATCGTTGAGAATAACAATGGTATATTAGAAGTAAGTTAAAAAAACAAACAAGAAAAAAAAACAACAAAGAAAACAAACAACTTATTGCAACAAAAAATAACATGTGGAGAGTTGCAAAAATAAAAAAAAGCTTAAGGGTGTAAGTACCTTATATCCAGTCCCCAAGTCTGCCTGATAGATCCAGAACTTGGTCTCCTCCACCTCAAGCCACATCCCCATTGTCATAGCAATGTAAATAAAGAGTCAAGTCAAAGAGGTACTAAATGGGGAATCCAGCCAAGGGTCCCAGATTTTGGGGAATTCTATCTAAAATACTATGGGTTCATTGCTCATATATGAGCAAATAATTTAACTTTCTAATTACGTCCTGATAATTCAGTGTCAGTGTTTTGCAGCTACTGGCTATATTATTTCATTTTTATGTAAATAAATATTACAATAAATAATAAACTCTTTTAGAGTGTGATGGTGTGCTCAGAGGCTGGGGTAAGCTGGGGAGCTTTAAGGATTTCTGTCTAGGAGGGAGAGAGTTAACTCCTAAGAGCTGCAAGCAAAAACACCAGTGGAATGTATTTAAAAACACAGAAGTGCAGAGATGGGTGTGGTTTCCCATCAGGCTTGGCTGGCCTGACACAGTGAGTTCTGAGGCAGGAGTGGAGACTGCAATTTTGATGAGAGTCTGTGGGATTGAGAGAGACAGACAGTTTGCTGGGGTGGAACTCTGAGTCACGGTGAGAGGAAGATTTTGCAAGAGCTGCAAAGACACAGAGAGAAATGTGTTAAAGCTGCTGGACACAAGAGCCTGTGAGTGAAGGCTGTTTAGACTGCTGCAGTTCCCAAAGCTATTGGAGCAAACTGAGGAGATATTTTGCTACAGAGATTGATGAAGCTTGCAAACAGAGTGAAAAGTATTTGGAAGACAGAGGATAACAGTAACCTGTGAGGAACTACCAAGAGAAGTGGCTAAGAGTGACAAGCACCGGATGAAAAGGTACTGAAGTATGTTCTATGTGAAACCCCAGGGAAACGTCTGAGAGTGTGGACTTCCTAAACAGCACAGGTGCTGCAATATAAAGGGGGCCCTGGGGGAAGTACTTGTAGTGAAGAGTGGGACAGTAACAGACACCAAAGTTGAGTATACACAACTAGGGAAGCAAGTGCAGGGTTCAAACCCACAGCCCTGATCACCAGACTCCAATGCATTAACCCACTGAGCCATCAGGGCTCTTAAAAGTGAGTGTTCAGAGTCATTTCAGATTAATCTTTCCAAGTATTGTATATGTGCTGCAGAAGAAAACACAAAATGGAATACATCATGTGTAAGGCCTGCCCAAAGTCGAAATCAATATTGCTATCGGAAATATCAAAAACCTCAGATACATGGAAGATAATACTCTGATTGATGAAAGTAAAGAGTAACTAAAGGAGGTATTGATGAGGATAAGAGAAGAGTGTGCAAAACATAACCTGCTACTCATTATTAAAAAGACGAAGATCATGGCAAACTGTAATCTCAGTTCCTGGCAAATAGATGTGGAAGAAGTTAAGGCAGTGACAGATTTTATTTTCTTGTGCTCCATCATCTCTGCAGCTAGTGACTGCAGTCATGAAATTATAAGGCATTTGCTTCTGAGGTGGAAAGATATGGCAAGTCTGGACAAACTATTAGCAATAACAAATTTGCACTGTGCAAAGGTCCACATAATTAGAACTACCGTATTCCCAGTATTAACATACAGATGTCAGAGATGGAAAATAAAGAACACTGAGTGCCATAGAATTGACACCTTTAAATTGTGGTGTTGGAGAAAACTTGGACTGCAAGAAGATCCAAAACAGAATTTCTACGGGAAATTAAGCTGTTAAATAGTGTCGCGAACATAAAATTTTCGGTTCGCTATCCACGAACGTGAACCGCCGCAAATGTTCGCGAACCGGCGAACCCGGCGAACCGCCATAGACTTCAATGAGCAGACGGATTTTGAAAACCCACAGGGACTCTTTCTGGACACAATAGTGATGAAAAAGTTGTTTTAAGGGGACTAAAACCTGGACTGTGGCATGCCGGAGGGGGATCCATGTCAAAACTCCCACAGAAAATTACATAGTTGATGCCGGATCTGGTTTTAATCCATAAAGGGCATAAATAACCTAACATCCCCCTCCATCATCATCTTCCCCTGTATCTCTTTCCCCCTGTGTCTCATCCCCCCTCCCTCATCATCCTCCCAACTCCCTCATCATCCTCCCCTGTATCTCTTTACCCCCTCCCTCATCATCCTCCCCTGTGTCTCTTCCCCCCTCCCTCATCATCCTCCCCTGTGTCTCTTTTCTCCTCACTCATCATCTTCCCCTGTGTTTCTTCCCCCCTCCCTCATCATCCTCCCCTTTGTCTCTTACCCCCCCCTCTGTCATCATCCTCCCCCCTCCCTTGATGATTAGGGGGGGAAGAGACACAGGGATAAGTGTGAGGGGTGTTAGGGTAAGGGGTGTTAGGGATAAGGGTGAGGGGTTTAGGTGTTAGGGTGAGGGGTGTTAGGGCTAAGTGTAAGGGGTGTTAGGGTGAGGCATGTTAGGAATATGTGTGAGGGCTGTTAGGTCTTAGAGATAAGTGTGAGAATGTTAGGGTTAGGTGTTAGGGTGAGGGATGTTAGGGATAAGTGTGAGGGGTGTTAGGGTTGGGTGCTAAGGTGAGGGGAGGATGATGATAAGGGGGGAAAAAGACACAGGGGTGTCCTTGCAGCAGAGATCAAAAGAGTCCTTCAGGACTGTATTGCACACTGTGTACAATAGCCTAGCTATGGTTTTCCCTATTGATGCAGTATCACCTCCACTTAGCCTCCACTCAGTAAGACTGCAAGTTAGTTATGATTCCAAAATGGCTGCTGTCCATGAGGTAGAAGGCTCTGGAAAGGAGTGTATGCTGCTGATTGGCTGGAATGTGTCTGCTGACTGTGACATGCAGGGTCAAAGTTTGCTCAATGATAAAGTATAGGGGGCGGGTCGAATATCGCATATGTTCGCAGTTCGCCGCAAACGCGAACATGCTATGTTGGCTGGGAACAGTCCGCCGGCGAACTATTCGCGACATCTCTACTGTTAAACTGTTAAATGAAAGCTCAAATATTTTGGCCATATCATGAGAATACTTTTGATGCTGGGAAAGACTGAAGGCACACCATGAAGAGGACGACGGAGGCGGAGATAAATAGATGAGGTGATTGGAGCAATAGACATAAACTCACAGAGGCAATGAATGACCGATGTGCATGTTGTGCTGTAGTCCCTAGGGTCACTGAGATGTGGACATGACTGTATAACTAAATTTGTGACTAACAGCTTGCTATAGTGATTATATTCATGATAAACATGCCTGATATTTGAATGTATTGTTTATAAATGTCTTTGTGTTAATTCAAGGAATACTATGTGACCTATTCTATGATGGTGTAAACAAATGATTAAGTCATATCTAAGAGGTACTTTGTGTAATGGACACAATGTTTTAAATGGGACAGTTTATTATTAAAGGAATCTTGTGGAGAACCAACACCTTACTAACCAGTCATATATTTTGCAACAGCTCTGAGTAATTAGGTTAACTTTGGCTTCTGATCCAGTGATCATAATTACATTACAAAGTAATAGAGCCTCATTCAATTTTAAGGCTGCAACTCACGGTTTACAGGCCGTATGTCTGAGGACCTGTTGTTTGCTCGAGGTCGTCTGCAATTCTGTTGCTATTCAATTGAACAAGAGCGCAAGTTATAGGCCGAAGCCTCATACCAGTAAAACCCTCAAAGGCCGCAAACTGTTAATGGCCTGGACGAGATGTGGTCCACGGTTACGATCCAATCACAGTATAATGAAGTGCGACATAGGCCTCTCATCCAATAGAAAGCGGTCCTGCCAAAGAAGATCAACAGAGAGAGATTATAAAGTCACACGCCCATGCATTGACTGTATTGTAGATACAAACAAAATAGCACGCAGGTCCTGGAGTTGGAGTTTTTTTGAGAGCAGTATATTGCGGTTTTGTTTTTTTCTATTCATATATTTACGAATTTACACTTAATCCTTGCTTACACATATTTACAGATTACACATAATACCAATACACATAAATTAAATTACACACATCGAAACACCTAGAGCTAGTTCACTCCATACACACACACCCCATCCCATCCTTCACACCACATCCCCCAATAGTTAATAAATACACATAAAACACACATTTTTTTTTTTCCAGACATATACACAAATTTTTGTTTATCCTTATCTTATTTTTGGGATTTCAATGGAGGAAGGAGAGAGGAGGGAAGAGGAGTGGTGAGATGGGGAGGCAAAGATGAGGAGAGGAGAGGAGGAGAGAGAGGTGGCCCTGGGGAATGGTGGAGGAGAGGAGGTGAGGAGTGTCAGAGGAGAGGAGGAGGTGGAAGAGTTGGAGGCAGGTGAGTTGGAGGAGTCGGAGGTGGAGGAGGAGTTGGAGGTGGAGGAGGAGATGAAGAGTGGAGGAGCAGAGAGTTGCGGAGGAGTTGAGGAGGTGGAGAGTGCTGGAGGAGTTGAGGAGCCGGAGAGTGGAGGAGAGGAAGATAGTAGAGAGGAGGAGGTGGGTGGTTGCAGGGTGCCCTGAGAATTAGGCACATCTAGTCAAGGGAAAAAAGGGTGGACTGATCCCAGGGGGGAGTAGTTCGAGGAGGGATAGGCCTCAGGGACAGGTGAGGGAGCCAAGGATTCCCATCCACAGTTGGGAAGGGCAATCACAGGGCCCACAACACGCACCAGGAGAATGTGGTCCTCCTGGGTGCAATCCGTGGCCGTCACCGTTATCCTTGCAGGGTGAGGGAAGTTAGGCCAAGGCCATAGGGCCCAGGCATGGAAGGAGGTAGCAGCTGCAGTAACGCCAGTGAGTACAGCGGATAAGTATGTGAGGTCTGTGAAGCATCGCTTTGATGACATCAGGGCCAAGGTGAGGAGGATGATGGCCTGGAGGCGAAGCCAGCTGCAGCACCAAATGGTGGCCCCTAATTGACTGTGAAGTACAATGAGTGGGAGAGGATGCCCTAGGACCTTCAGAGGCAGGAGCCCACCGCTGGAGCTTCAGGCCTGGTGGTCCAGCAGGATCCAGCCTCCATGTCAGGTAAATATCACATACACTAACATGCCACCACGTGTACATCACACACATAACATATGTACATAATGACCAACAAGGACACTGACATGTGAGTTCTATGGAATTAACAAGGGATAGATGGATCTGTCATTAAATCCATGAAGCTGACAAATCACTGTCATTCCTGGGCACAACAGTAATCAACCAATAGAGAGTTACTGACCGCAGACGGAATCAGGATAACGTTATGAGCCAAGAACAATCAAAATCAAGAACCAAAGAATAGATCACATCTAGCAAATCATAGCAACTCATAGCTGCAATTTAGTGAATCACCCAGGTTCAAGCCTAGATGTCAGATAGTTAGGAATGAACACTAAACAATATATTATTCATCATACTAATAAAATAACATCTACCTTTATTTTCTCTCTTTCAGCATGAAGGAGGTCTTGGTCCAGTGGTGAGCCAGAGGTGGGGGCGTTGGCTCCATCAGAGCAGGGAATCATCAAGCGAGCCCCCGTCCAGTAGAACCCGGCGCAGTGGGAGGATAGAAGGAGTGGAGCCGAGGGCCCTGTTTCGGAGGAGGAGGACGTCATGTGGGGTGACCAGCAGGACCATCAACAGTACCAGCAACATTTGACCCCACTGTCCCCTTCATTCAGAGACTCAGCATCTCACCAGGGCCCTCCTACTGGAGGGACCAGAGGGCTTGACCCTATTGCCTCCTCCCCTAAGCAGTGCCGCAGACGGGCCACCACCACCACCAGGCCAAGCAATGACACCACCACCCCCATGGAGCATGGCTCTATTCGGCCCCAGACCCTCCCCACTGGGCCACCACCACCTCAACCTCCTCACCAGGCAATGGCCCAGAGACCTTAATTCCCACCACCAAGCAGGCACAGGCAGAGATGCTGGCCATCATTCGCCAGCAGATGGAGTGTCTCCGTGGGATCCAGGCCAGCAATCATGCAGAGGTAATGCTCAGCCTGGTCAGGCACAGTAGGGAGGAGAGGAGGCACCACCTAATGACAGAATGATACCTGGCCGGGCTGCTCAGGATGAGGGCAGACCAGAGAACAATCCATAAATTGACTGCCGACGCCATGTAATGCGCTCTGGTCTCCACCTACCCATAGACCGTCCGCTCCTCTACTCCCCCCATGCCTCCACGAAGGCCACTGCCACCAGTACCACCACCACTGCTATTGCCGCTACCTACTCGGGGGATACCTCCCCCTGCCCCACCACCGCCACTAAGAACACGGCATCCGGCCACGGGGCATTTGGCCCTAATGCTAGGCGGAGGATGTAAGGGACTGCACATATGTTTGTGCCTTCTCAACAGCACTCCTCAGTGACAATCTATTGGTCCAAATGTTAACCTAATCTAGCCTGGCTACAGAATCTTGGTTCTTGGCCTATGTGATATTGATATTTTATAAGTAGATGGCTTCCTTCCATCACATGGTCCATGGTCTTCTTCTCTGTGGACATAGAGGGTTCTGTTTAACATTTCACCAATTGATGGTCACTGAGGAATGCTGTTGAGAAGAGATGCTGCAGTCCCTATCTTTGTAAGGCCTTATTTTGCATATGTTATGTTTTGTTTTAGGTACAATTCAGGTCTATGAAAGCATCTTCTGAGGTTTAAGGTTTTCACAATGCATCTCAGGTAGACATTCCTTCAATGACAGCTCCCGTTAACATGTAGATCCCACAATTGTAAAGCTATCATATAGCCAGATATCTAAGACATTATTGTTGTTATCTTAAATGTAGACTAATACCGCTATGGCGGTGGACTTCCAAAGTGCCACAATGGCATGTTAATGACAACCAGCATTAATATATGCACTATTATTATAGTTTATTTGTAATGCGCCAACATATTCCTTAGCACTGTACAAGGTGAGAGAACAGCGAAAAATACAATATTAACAACTAAAAAATGGAGGGCCCTGTTTTGAGCTTAAAGTCTTTGTAGAAAGTGCTTTTTCCCAAAGCACCCTACAAGACTGAAAACTCGCTACTTACAATCTAAAGGGAATGGAAGAGGCAGAAGTCTAGGGAAGAAAAGTAAGGAATAGCAGGGTCAGGAAGGAGGTGAAAGTTTGCTTTGGTGGGAAGATGTAAGAACTTGGAAATAAGTGGTGGAGGGTACATTTTAAACATAGATGAGCAAATTGAAATACATGGATTAAGGATAGAGTTAACCTTGTTGCTGAAAAGAGTAGATGAGAGGCAGGACTGAGTATGTGATCCTGACCTCTGTATCAGTCTGAGAACAGATCCTTGTGTCTGATGTAAGTAACATTGAATCTGGCTGCTGACCTTTATGTCCTCTCCATATCAATCAGTGTGTTCCCCTATTTCTGATGTATGTCTGTTCTGATGTCTCATGAGTATTCTTCAACATGTGCTAACACATATATAGCTAATGGATGTGATATCATTGTTGATGAAAAATATCATATGGAGTAGGCGATAGTACACCTTGACCACTGACGCTGGTCACAACTAAGCATTTATAGTGAGATGACACATCATTATTAATGGTCATGACCAGTGAGTTATCCAGAGACCTAGCTAATGGTTAGTCATGCTTGCAGATGGAAATCAAGTGAGTTGGTATATTGTTACAGTATTTAGCACTCTACTGTACATGCATGTTTTTTTATTTTTATCCTCCTCCTCCTTTTTTCTTTTGAACATTTTTTTTAAGTTTTTTGTTTTGTCAACACACTGTATGTGTGAAACTGGATTGGATTACACAGTCCAGAGTTTAAGCATCTGTTTTATTGAGCACATATAGACAAGTTGTAAGTGCTAAATGGAGGGATTTCTGATGATCTTTTTTTTCATCAGATTCCGGTTGCAGTAGTTTAGTGACCACATGTGGCCCTGGTAGGTGCAATGCATCATGCTTATTCTAGACAATGGCATTACCCCCTTTAGGTGTCCCCTTTTTCCCCAAAAGCCTCTTGCCTTCCAAGGATCTCCCCCCCCCCCCACACACCATACGCATGGTATGAATGCACAGTCTTATACAATTCTGATTGTGCTCTGTGTATGAAATAAAGCTTTGTTATACCGTTCTCACTGTGTCAATGTGTTTTCAATGCTTGGGGTTTTGGGATATCCGCATACATCACGTTTGTGTCACATTCCTATGTCAGTAAACTAATGAGCCCTAGTTACTATGCAATCGATTCATGCATATAATAACAATAATAATAGTAATAATATCATGAGATATCATATAATAATAAATATCATGTATAATAATAAAAGGTAAATACATATGCAAAGTCAAATTTGTGATACTGTGGAGTATAAACATTCCCCTGAAGGCCTTATAAGAATATGACAGGTGATAATCTGAATTGATTCATCTTGGAACATGGCCACAAGCAATGGCGTGGGACTTTCCAGGATGGGCCTAGCAAAGTATATCCCTGATGGAGGTGAGTTGGCTGTTTCTCCACATGCCTCTGCACAGCCTCCATGTGTATTTGTGGCCTTTCCTGGAGGGCTAGAGTTGATTAGTGTAGTGTATGTTCGCCTGGTCACATTCTGGATTGCTAAGTGGTGGTGGTGGTGAAGAGGAATGTATACCTGAATGAAGCTGTGACCTATACCATGTAGGGCAACTGTAAATGGGCAGGTCACAGCAGAGAGGTCAGACAAATCACAGTCCACTAGAGAAGGAACTGGCAACCCACTTCAGTATCATTGGCATGCAAACCTTGTGGATAAGCACAGACAGAGACATAAGTAAGTGTGCTGCACTCCATATGGTAACAGACAGTTGGACACAACAGAGGGACTGAACAACCAAATGTGAAATGTTTCTCTGGTACTTGATATAGGTGATATGGTAGTGTAATTTGGCCCTTATTTGTTTTCCCACTATAGATGTGATGAGTGAGATGTATATAAGAGGATCTTTGTATTTTTAGGGTCCACATTAGAGCCTCTGTGAGTGAGAAAGGGTTAATATGGCAGCCATTTCATGTATTTATGTTGCAATTTAATGAGGTAGTGTGTCTTTAATGACTTTCAGCATCTTGCAGCATTACTTTTCATATTGGCATATGCATGACAACTCAAGGTCTAGTAGGAATGCTAGGCTTCCAGGGTATTTACTACCCAATAGTTACTAATATATATACAAAGTGGGAAAAATACAACTAAAGTCTTTATTAATAAGGGGTAACAACGGCGATATCTTTAAAAACAATGGGTTAAAAAATCCCGGATTGGAAAAAGGAGATAAAAATGGGCTAATGGACGTGTGGACAAATAACCACTAAATGTTAAATAAACTCTTAATAGAGGGGTTCATAAGTCCACACCTAACAGTACTGCAGAGGAGAAAATAGATTGCTAATCCAATTTGAATAATCCTGTCTTAGTAATTAATCATAGATCTATAATACACATTTACAAGTGTAAAGGTTCTGGATATCAGTGACTCTAATCCTATAAGATCCCCAAATAAATTGCTGGGAATAATCTGACCTTTATATGTAAATATATATTCTTAATGGTATACCAGGATATGATTGTGCCATATTTTCCTGCTTTTGAGTCAGGGCAGAAGTTTTGAAAGTAACAATAAAGTTCTAGGAGTTATTTAGTCTTCTATCTTAATGGGACTATTATATGCATGTAATGACTATCCAAGGCTACTCCTCATAGAAAAGTTAAACTTCTATCTTGCCCATACTCCATTACAGAGATTAGCATAATATACAAAAGACCAGTGGATGAAAAGTACAAGGAAGCCGGTAGGCTAGTTGTTACTTAAAGCACCGTTATTAAAGTGCTTGATCTAACTCATATCCAGACAACAACATTCACTCATATGGAAACGGACAGGTAGGGTAAGCATGCAACCTCTAAAATATTATTTGCAAATACAATACTGTTAGTAGGGAAGACGCCGGCGTGCCCTTAACTGCAAGGCATGCCACGTCATCAAAGGCCGACGCGTTTCGACGTCATCAGACATCTTTGTCAAGGTAAAGTCTGCTGAGCCGTCTGGCCCTCTTTTTAAGCGCTGCCGTAACTACGGCAACCAATTGACACTCAGTGGACCTGCGCAGTGGATACAGGAAGCGCTTGTTGCGCTATGATACAGTGCAATGAAAATAGAGCAGCCCTTATGTAAATGAGAGTATAAGGAGAGAAATAACATGGAATAGCGATATGGCAAATATGCAGCCCAATTACAACCATGAAGTAAAAGAAATACGAAGTGAATGGTAGAAACCACATACACTAAAAGTGTGGGGACATATTGTGAAAAGTAATAATAATAATGTAAAAGGGAAGGGAGTCTAATGACTCGTAAATGGATGCGACTAGGATATAAAAGTGAATAATAAGAGGTGCATATGGACAGAACAAACTGATTACATAAGAGATGAAAAGTATATATAAGACATCTCAAGAGGTGTGGTAGGGGAAAACCCAATATAGTGTAAGTGAAGAACAATGTATAAAAAAGAAAAAGTGAAGGAGAAAAGGAATATGGTGACTGTATAACAGCCATAATAAGGTGATTACGAATGAAAGATAGACCATCAATATAAGTGGTACAATACATTATTTAATAGCATCTCAATGCCAATTATAGAAGGAGAAATCTATCAGTGACAGCAAACGTCCTAATTAATAAATAATGAGTTATAAAGATAATAATATGTGAACCATGCGAATAAGTGTTTACTACTTAATTCACATCCAGTGCTAGTAACAATCTATTTAAATGAAGGGTAAAAATGTGAAACCTTCATTTAAACCTTCTGGAGATAAAGCTTGTAATTTATAAATCCATTTTGCTTCATGTTGGAGAAGTTTTTTATCTAAGTCCCCCTGTCTGGGGCACTGATGGACCTTCTCAAGGGCTGTGAAAGTAAGAACTTCGCTCTTGCCACCATGAAAAGTCTTGACATGGCGTGCTATAGGGGTGTCTAGATCTTTTCTGATGGAATAGATATGTTCGCCAATACGTCTTCGTAGTTGGCGTCGTGTTTTTCCTACGTAAATTTTTTTACATAAACATGTAGCCACATAAACTACACTTGTAGTGCAGCAGTTTGAAAAATCCTTTAAAACATATCTTGCCCCATTGGACGGATGTTCATAGATTATTGTGGGTTTGATGTATCTACAAAATGTGCAATTCCCACATCTGAAACATCCTAGTGGGGGATTGAGCCATGTCTTGTTGTCTTTTTTCTCTTTAAAAAAACTATGCACTAATGTGTCTTTCAGGTTTTTTCCTTTACGATAAACAATTGGTATTTTTTGTGGAAGTACATCTGCCAAATCATCGTCACTTCTTAATAGATGCCAATGTTTAGATATAATATCTTTTATTGAAGCAGACTCATAGCCATAAGTCAAAATACATCTTGGATATGTATTATCAGATGTTTGAGTATTTGTCCTGTGTGATGTATTCAATAGCTCTGTTCAGTTGCAGCTCAATGCATGCTGAAAAGCTTTCTTTAGGCATTTCTTTGAGTATCCTCTTTCTAGAAATCTTTGTTTTAATTTATCTGCCTCAATTTTAAATGTAATGTCTGAGCTGCAGTTCCTCCTAATTCTTAAGTATTGCCCCTTAGGGATACCTTTTTTCAGGGGTGCAAAATGTTGGCTGTCCCATGATAATAACGTATTTGCTGCTGTCTTTTTTCTAAATGTAGTAGTTGATATGATTCCTTCATCATCTTTTTGGATGAGCAAATCTAGAAACGGTATCTCTTTTCTATGAATTTCATGTGTGAATCTCAGACCCATCTCATTTTTGTTCAATGAGTCCATTAGGGTTTCAAATGCTGGTTTAGTTCCGTCCCAAATCACAAAGATATCGTCTATATAGCGACGCCAAATCATTGCATGTATAGTAAGGTGCTCAATATCTGGTTCTGAGAAGATCTTCTTCTCCCAGCAACCTAAAAATACAAAGAGATGTGCAATAGGATTTTGGATGATAGATCTACCTATGAAATACTAACAAAAAATCCAAATCTTGAATATAGACTAGTCTTAAAGTCTATATTAGAAAAAGCCAAAATGGAGAAGATTATTGATGAGCAAACATACATGTTCCTCCTTCCAAAATTCCCTTGCATTTCAACTTTCTATGCACTACCAAAAGTGCATAAACAAACGGTACCTATCCCTGGTAGGCCTATAGTATCAGGAACGGGAAATCTCTCCTCCAATGCCAGTATCTTTGTAGATCACTACTTACGTGACTTAGTACAAAATTTGCCCTCTTATGTACAAGATACTAATGATATACTTAAACAGCTTGAACATCTAATAGTGCCAAAAGACACATGGTTAGCAACCATAGATGTTGAAGCACTCTACAGTAGCATACCTCATAATCTTGGGATTGAGGCAGCAGAACAATTTCTGAGCATGAAAAGCACTAACCTTGGAAAATTTAACAACTTTATTATCCAACTTCTAGAGTATGTCCTGAAATATAACTTTTTTCTATTCAATGATAAATGGTTCCACCAGACAAAGGGGACCGCAATGGGCACTCCATGTGCCCCTAGCTACGCAAATCTGTTTTTAGGTTGCTGGGAGAAGAAGATCTTCTTAGAACCAGATATTGAGCACCTTACTATACATGCAATGATTTGGCGTCGCTATATAGACGATATCTTTGTGATTTGGGACGGAACTAAACCAGCATTTGAAACCCTAATGGACTCATTGAACAAAAATGAGATGGGTCTGAGATTCACACATGAAATTCATAGAAAAGAGATACCGTTTCTAGATTTGCTCATCCAAAAAGATGATGAAGGAATCATATCAACTACTACATTTAGAAAAGAGACAGCAGCAAATACGTTATTATCATGGGACAGCCAACATTTTGCACCCCTGAAAAAAGGTATCCCTAAGGGGCAATACTTAAGAATTAGGAGGAACTGCAGCTCAGACATTACATTCAAAATTGAGGCAGATAAATTAAAACAAAGATTTCTAGAAAGAGGATACTCAAAGAAATGCCTAAAGAAAGCTTTTCAGCATGCATTGAGCTGCAAAAGAACAGAGCTATTGAATAAATCACACAGGACAAATACTCAAACATCAGATAATACATATCCAAGATGTATTTTGACTTATGGCTTTGAGTCTGCTTCAATAAAAGATATTATATCTAAACATTGGCATCTATTAGGAAGTGACGATGATTTGGCAGATGTACTTCCACAAAAAATACCAATTGTTTATCGTAAAGGAAAAAACCTGAAAGACACATTAGTGCATATTTTTTTTAAAGAGAAAAAAGACAACAAGACATGGCTCAATCCCCCACTAGGATGTTTCAGATGTGGGAATTGCAAATTTTGTAGATACGTCAAACCCACAATAATCTATGAACATCCGTCCAATGGGGCAAGATATGTTTTAAAGGATTTTTCAAACTGCTGCACTACAAGTGTAGTTTATGTGGCTACATGTTTATGTAAAAAAAAATTAACGTAGGAAAAACACGACGCCAACTACGAAGACGTATTGGCGAACATATCTATTCCATCAGAAAAGATCTAGACACCCCTATAGCACGCCATGTCAAGACTTTTCATGGTGGCAAGTGTGAAGTTCTTACTTTCACAGCCCTTGAGAAGGTCCATCAGGGCCCCAGACAGGGGGACTTAGATAAAAAACTTCTCCAACATGAAGCAAAATGGATTTATAAATTACAAGCTTTATCTCCAGAAGGTTTAAATGAAGGTTTCAAATTTTTACCCTTCATTTAAATAGATTGTTACTAGCACTGTATGTGAATTAAGTAGTAACCACTTATTCGCATGGTTCACATTTTATTATCTTTATAACTCATTATTTATTAATTAGGACGTTTGTCACTGATAGATTTCTCCTTCTATAATTGGCATTGAGATGCTATTAAATAATGTATTGTACCACTTATATTGATGGTCTATCTTTCATTCGCAATCACCTTATTATGGCTGTTATACAGTCACCATATTCCTTTTCTCCTTCACTTTTTCTTTTTTATACATTGTTCTTCACTTACACTATATTGGGTTTCCCCCTACCACACCTCTTGAGATGTCTTATATATACTTTTCATCTCTTATGTAATCAGTTTGTTCTGTCCATATGCACCTCTTATTATTCACTTTTATATCCTAGTCGCATCCATTTACGAGTCATTAGACTCCCTTCCCTTTTACATTATTATTATTACTTTTCACAATATGTCCCCACGCTTTTAGTGTATGTGGTTTCTACCATTCACTTCATATTTCTTTTACTTCATGGTTGTAATTGGGCTGCATATTTGCCATATCGCTATTCCATGTTATTTCTCTTCTTATACTCTCATTTACATATGGGCTGCTCTATTTTCATTGCACTGTATCATAGCGCAACAAGCGCTTCCTGTATCCACTGCGCAGGTCCACTGAGTGTCAATTGGTTGCCGTAGTTACGGCAGCGCTTAAAAAGAGGGCCAGACGGCTCAGCAGACTTTACCTTGACAAAGATGTCTGATGACGTCGAAACGCGTCGGCCTTTGATGACGTGGCATGCCTTGCAGTTAAGGGCACGCCGGCGTCTTCCCTACTAACAGTATTGTATTTGCAAATAATATTTTAGAGGTTGCATGCTTACCCTACCTGTCCGTTTCCATATGAGTGAATGTTGTTGTCTGGATATGAGTTAGATCAAGCACTTTAATAACGGTGCTTTAAGTAACAACTAGCCTACCGGCTTCCTTGTACTTTTCATCCACTGGTCTTTTGTATATTATGCTAATCTCTGTAATGGAGTATGGGCAAGATAGAAGTTTAACTTTTCTATGAGGAGTAGCCTTGGATAGTCATTACATGCATATAATAGTCCCATTAAGATAGAAGACTAAATAACTCCTAGAACTTTATTGTTACTTTCAAAACTTCTGCCCTGACTCAAAAGCAGGAAAATATGGCACAATCATATCCTGGTATACCATTAAGAATATATATTTACATATAAAGGTCAGATTATTCCCAGCAATTTATTTGGGGATCTTATAGGATTAGAGTCACTGATATCCAGAACCTTTACACTTGTAAATGTGTATTATAGATCTATGATTAATTACTAAGACAGGATTATTCAAATTGGATTAGCAATCTATTTTCTCCTCTGCAGTACTGTTAGGTGTGGACTTATGAACCCCTCTATTAAGAGTTTATTTAACATTTAGTGGTTATTTGTCCACACATCCATTAGCCCATTTTTATCTCCTTTTTCCAATCCGGGATTTTTTAACCCATTGTTTTTAAAGATATCGCCGTTGTTACCCCTTATTAATAAAGACTTTAGTTGTATTTTTCCCACTTTGTATATATATTCATATGCATGACAACTTACAACCTATGAGACAAATAAAATTATATTGTTTTTAACTATTTGATACTTGGGAGTTGTTGTGTAAGTAATTGTAATGCCTTCCATTGCTTTGGCCACATTTGAAAGTGCATTGGTGTGTTTATATTGTTTTGCAGTGTTTCAAAGTAGTTCCAAAGTAGTTTGTAAACCCTTTGCGGGTCCTATTTGGAACATGTAAGCTTTGGGCCGCCATTTGCTGTTTGTGGGCTTGACTGCGGGTGTGTCCTTGAGGGATTTTAGCAACTGAATAGCTATTTGGGATTTTAGCAATCAGAACTCTTGCGGACGTGGAAGATCAAAGGCTTTAGGAAGCTGTAAGTTTCGTGTTTCACAGCCGCAAAGTTTTCAAGCCCATAACATGTAAGTGTTTTTTAGTTCGCAAACAAATGCCAATTAAATAGCAATTTAGCTTATGGGCTCCATTCATGGGCTACAGTAACTTATAATTGCTCAATTGAATCAGGCTCCTAGTGTTTAATGGCACCACTGTTTATTTTCGCTATATATATGTTTTACACTGTTAATAAAAATATTGTCTGGCTAAGACATAAGAGGTAGAACTAAGTTATTTTCCTGGATGCTGGAATTTCTACTTCCTGCTGCCTTCTCCAGCAGGTGAGGTGTAGAAAGGAACTCTGTGCACTGACAGAGGCTTGATTTTAGGGGAGTTGTTTTGTTCCATATTGTAGTTGGCAATTATATGTTTTCTGCGAGGTTCCCATTGTTGGGGTTGTCCTTAGTTTAGCAACGAGTTTGCAATTAGGAGGGGTTTGACAGGCTGTAGATTCCACTTCCTTCTCATATCCCACTTTGAAAGAGGCCAGCTTTACCCCTATATATATGGTGTTTTGTTTTTAACTCCTTTTTTTTAAATGGAACCCCTGTTGGATGTTGAGGGATAAATGGGAAAATGTACTCAGAGTAGCCTAGTCAAGGATTTAGCTGTAAACATTCACCGTTTGCTCCATCCCAAGACAGGCTTTGTTGTTAGAGTTAAGGGACCACTAGCAAGTATTGGGGCTTCTAACAAGTAGAGCCCTTGAGCTAGTAGGATCTTTTAAGATCATAGTTTTCTCTCTCTTCCTCAACCAGTTGCTATGTATGTTCTTGTTCATATGGAGACTAGTAGACATTGTATTTAGGACACAGCATTGTAACCAAGATTTACTATCTTCCCGTTTTATTTATTATCACCCACCTGGATTCATATTGATTTTAATAGGCGTTGTTCTATTGAACAATAACATTTCTGATATTTGAATATAATTTTCATTAGAGTGATGTTAAGCACCTTGGAAATCGCAATATTTGTTTATAGTACACTTACAGTATCAATTAGCAATGCCTCAAAGCTATCTGAAATTGAATAAAACTTAAATTTAAATAAATGAGCCTCAGATTGATTGTGTACTTGTATCTATAGTGCAGCTAAATTGAGCACCTATTGTAATGTGATGTAGTCCATATCAGTGAGTAGTGATGTATGTTTTGTTAACATGAATAATGTTAGTGCAGTCAACATACCAGTGCTTGATGCTACTTCCATGGTGCTCTCCTCCTGAGCCACCTCTCTTCACATCTTTGCCCTCTTTTCAGTTCTCACCTCTTTACCTTTATGATGATATGGGCCCTTTCATGGACGGCACTGATAAGAACCATACACCACTGGTGATGTATTTGGGGTTTGTGTGCTTTTAATCATCCTCTCCCTCAACTGAACCCCCACAGTCTCTCCCTCTTTCCATCTGAAGAGGCAACTGGCACTCATCCCTCCTGCCTGAATGGCCGACTCTCTCCCCTCCTTTTCACCACACTCCTCCTCCTGTCTCCTACCTTCCCACTCTTCACTGCTCTCCCTCTCTGTCAAGTAATTTGGCCACCATCTGCCTCCATATCTCCTTTCCACATCTCTACTCTCCTCCTCTGCCCTCATGTCTCCTCCCACCAAACACTTGCCTATATTTAAATTTGTATTGACATTCTTGAAACTGAGAGGTATTGTTATGGGAGGCTACTATGTTTATGGTTAAAGACTCACTCATTCATACCCGTAGTGAGTGAGATATAGAAAGGTGAGGCACAATATATTGCATAAATTACGGCTGAAGGTCATAAGCTTTTTTAAATAGATGAATTTTTAGTGCGGTTTTGAGTAGGAGCAGCACGAGTAAAGTCCTGAAGGCGGGAATGAGAAGAGGAATGAAGAAGCAGAGAGAAGAGGATGGTTGGGAGAGTATTAAGAGACAGGAGCAGAGATATAATAGGGTGCATTATTATTGAGGGCTTTATATGTTAGGGTCAGGATGATACATTTTATTCTGGAGGCATTGAGAGATGAGTATGGTAGATGAGTCTAGCGGAGTCATTAATAATGTTGTTAATACTATAATTATTTGGTGAAAGAAATATTTTGATATTCCCGTTTTATAAAGATATCAACCAATCATGTATTATAGAGATATTATGTCCTTATAACTGGTTCTCCCAAGTCATGGCTTTTCCAGGACATCTCATCACACTCTTCTGCACAACTTCAAAATGAAATAACAAAAAACAAGGTTAAACTTTTAGTAAAACAAAACATTGGGGAAAAATAGAAACACAGAGGCATTTAAGAACCTTATTAAATGTAAGTTTTTGATCTTAAAGTAAAAATCTGAATTGCTTTTTAATGAGATTTCTTTCTTTTATATTTATATTCTAATTCATGTTTTTTTTTGTAAATAACACACATTGTGACTGATGCTCTGCATTTACCTACATATATTTGCACTCACGCACTCATGAATTATATCAAAGGAATAATGATGTACTAATTGTTGGGGAATTTCACCTATACACTAGTTGATTGCAGAGGTAATCCTTTAACTCCAGGATGTCCTGGAGGACCTGTCTGGAATATGCACAGATACACAGAGCTTTTCCATACAGTTTATTTCAACTTTGGTCAGAGCTTATAAAACATAAAAACAATAAATCATAACATGTCTTCTTGTACCTGGTACAAGTAAGAGATCATGTACATACACTCAATAAATGTTGGCAAAATATATAAAAGAAACTTAGGAAAAAAAAATTGGGAGATAGCAGTTTCAAGGATGCATACTTTAGAGATAAGTTAGCAGTTTCTTACTGAGCGAACACAAAGTGATTTTGAGCTAAACTGAAAAAGACAAAATGTAACCCTTCATTCCCCCCTTAGATCACAATGTGATCTCACCTAGTTAATCTTCCAACAGAAATGCAATACATTAGAACAAAAAAATGTTAGCGTGAGTATATCTGTAGCCTTTTGGTTAAACTAATTTGTGATAATATAATATGCTTTATTACCCTTGATCAGGTCACAACCCATAATACATTCCTTATAGTGTCTGTGATTCTTCCTATAAAACATTATAAAAGCATAATAAAAACATCATAAGCGGACCGGCCTATAAAGAAGTTCAAGACGTCTAAAACAACCCAGTACAGGTGAGTTTCCTTCAACATGGAGGTATTACATCACATGGAGTCCTTCGCACCCTTTTACCTTAATACATTCCCAGCAAGAAAACTTCAAAAGAAAACATAGCTAGTAATAGAAAATCAATATGTATACATATATATAAACATTAGTAAATTTCAAGTTTATTAATCCGTTATGATTTGTGAAATAATAAAATGTTTTTCAATAATGGGATCCATAACAGAATTATCACAGTCTAGATATTATAGTCTGTTGAATGAAAGTTTTTCAATTATTAGTGATTATAAAGCGGGAGCAAGGAAAGATGACATTTTGATCGTAAAGCAATACATTCAGGAAGACGGGTGAGCAACTCTTTGATGATATCCATAGAGGAAATAAATAATCCAATGGGGTAAATGAAAATGTCCATATATGAACCAATTTGCCTTTATACTTATTGTCTTATGAGGAGTTTAGATAATAGATGTGATTTTATAACCAATAACGTCTGCAGTTATATTACTAATAAACCAGAGTGTATGCATGATAACTTCTTCTTTCTCTAATTACTATTCCTTATCAGATGTTAATATGTACTAAATCCTAGCAAGGTGAGAAAATAATGTGCAAAAATGTTAGAAGCGAGAGAGCAGCAAAAAAGAAAAGAAAACAGGAATAGTACAGAGTAGAATAAATAGGAAAGTGACAATACAGTGAACACATATGCTCAGACAAACTTCATACAACCTTAGCGTCATGATTTAATTGTTTACGTACTCATTTTGTCAGTAATTTCTGAATATGTCCAAGGGAGCATGACATTGTTACATTAGAATTATGTGTTATTGTGTGGTTATATGTTGCCTGTACATGGTTATTATGTATCCTAGTTCTAATATATTATAAGAGGGAAAATGTTATATAGAACATATGTGGAATTGGTAGAAATGCTCTGCATAGAAGTTAGCTGCAGATCATTGCACACTCACACATACAGACCTTGGGTCAAGTAGGATGCATGTACTTCAAGTAGTCCTAAGCAAACACTTGAGTTTAACATAAAGGTTTGTTCACTAGATATCTAATTAATTTGATCTCAAGAGCTTTGATAGCCCAAGGTTGCAAGCCAGATGGTCTGACATCACACATAAACAAATGTACACAATGTACCCTTTTTCTTGGGTGCAGACAAGGTTTCTGTCTTGTCTTTGTCTCTAGTCAGCAAACTCTGTATCTGTTTCTTCATCTCTTATTATCTGTTGTCATCAGGATAGGTACTTGGTAGAGACTTTATCTCATCATATATTAGGGCATGGTTGCCTTTTCTTTGTCTTTACAGGCACGCACTCGCTGTCATCTTCTTCTGGGGTAGGCACGTGAGACAAAAATCCAAACATACAAGATCTATCTTACAAGAAGCTTCCATGAATTTATTTTAACTAGATACTCTCACATCATATATACCTACCCTAAATTTTCCCTAACTGTAACATAAATATAACATATGCATAACTCTATAATAAACAAGGGGTGATATAAATTAAAATTAAGTGATAATGTAAATCATGCAAAGCTAATAACCATATTAAATACTTGCAAAAGATATAATGAACCATTATTTTGTACTCCTGCTAAAGCAGCAAAAATATCATTAAAACAGTTTAAATACTACTAATTATGTCTTTATAAGGGATAAGACATTACTTAATTTATTTTACAGGCAGTTTGCATACTTAAAAGGAAAATATTAATTTTATTACTGTCAATATACATTTACTACTAAAACTAAAATCTTTTCTTAACTTATAATGTAATCCACATCTTATCTTGTTTCTGTCTTAGAGGCTTAGAAATACCTTGAAAATATTTTCATAATTCCCTACTCATTTGCACCATGGCCATCATCTGAGCTGGGGATGGTCTGGAAGAATAATTGGTACAATATTATAGTGTTTATCCAGCATGAATAAACAAAACATAGCATAAAATAATACAGAATTTGTATGATACGGTTCAGTAACCAGATAAGATATTATACACATGCAGTAGTTAGTAGACAAGGACAGTGCACAAACCATATTTATACCAACAGAGATAAATGTCAACACAAGGAGTGCTTTAATTAGCCTGAAAAAATCCTAATTATTAAAAAATGCTAACAAATTCTAAAAAATAAATAAAAGGAAACACAACTTATATAAATACAATTAAATATGTGTATATATACTCTTTTCTGTTGACATTTTTGACCACTCTATACTAGATAATTGCACCTTGTTAAACCTTAAAAAATAAATAATTCTATTGAACCTAAATATTACTAAAACATATGTACTGCGCTTCTAGTATTATCTCAAGATATTTTGGGTTTAACAATGTATTTTTGTTTTTTTTGTTTTTTACTTGCAACTAATTTTCGCAAAGATCAGCTTTAAACATGTTAACACAATTAATGAACCATCTTTTAATAAAACCTTAATTTTGGTTATACAAAAATGGCCGACGAAATAAAAAATACAAATATTAACCAGAAATTGGCGATTTTAGATTATATATTTGCTATCGACAATTTTATTATACTCTCAGACAGATAGAATGGATACTCTTTGCAAAAAAGTGCAATGATATCATTTGTGTACCGGTTTCCTGTATGAATACCAAATTCATCATACACCATTCTAGGAGATCAACAACAGATACCACAAATTCACATGACAATCAGTACATACATGATGTCCTCAAAGAGATCTCAACTAGCTCACACACTTAAAAAAACTATAAACATACGTTAAAACACAGTCAATAACAAGACAGTCAACAACAACACAGAGCAGAGGACAAATCCTCCTTTTTCTCCAATTACTTCACACAGCACTTACTGCACATGGTACTTAACGCTCAATATTCACAAGTACTGACTCAGTACTCACATTCAAGGTCCCAATTCATTCGCTGTTCACTCCTTCTTCCATTTGTGCTTACTCCAACGCCATGCAAAATTAACGTAGTAAATTTTAATTAGATTTGTCAATCATCAATAAACACGGTTACGCAGAACTTTGGTCTAGACAACACCCACCTTTAAATGGAAGGCTTACCTCTTTTAAGCTATGTATATTTTAATACAAATTTACAGCGCTTATTAAAATAATACCTCGTCAGGTACAACATCTCTATATTATTTCCTAATCCTAGTATCAGTAATTAACACCTTTACATGTACAATATTAAAATTAATTCTACTTCATATTCACTTTAATCACAGTATATAATCATATATAGAGAGAAAATAAATCAGTAAACAGAGACACACTGTTCAACTCTGTTATCCTGTATTTATTCTTTAAACCAAACCCCTTTTCCGTGCACTTGGAAAATATAATTTCTACAGAAAAAATTGTTCTTGGTGCCATAAAAAATCTGTTGATAAAAACACATAAACATAGGATTTAGACAAATACATAACATAATTTAGAGCTCACAAAATGTGCATACATTTTTAAATCACTTTGTAGAAACAAAAAATATAAATAAAAGATAAAATTAAAATAATTAACTTTATTATTTTGAAGACATTATAGCAGGGTTTAGCAATAAAATGGTCTGTCAGGAAAAACAGCTCTATAGTGAATCAGCTCTAAACATGGTAGCTTTAAGCAGGATCTACCTCTATATAATAAAGTCAGCCTCTCAAATTATATCAAAACAAAATGTACTCTTTAATTCCTTTCACCTCATACACACCTCCCCAAAAAATAATTTTATTACATTTGCAACAGAATTTGGCTAAACGCTGATAAAAGTGCAAAAACATCTACATAAGCAACTTATTATAATACATTCCTTTATCTAACACTCTGCAACTTTAAAAGTGGATGGCCTTTCGGGAAGTGAGTGGATAATAACGGCTTATTATGTAACTGTGAACAGAGAGAAAAAACACTTTAAAAAATATTTCTAAAATATAAAAACTTTTTATAAAACATGATAAAATAACAGAAACTGACAATTCAGTTAGCTTCCATAGGATATAAAAACAAACAAACACTATCCAATTTCACAACTCAACACTGACCTATTTTTTTCACACAAAAAAAAACTCTCCTTCCTCCAGGTCATCAAAGATACACCCCTGTATCTCTCATTACGCACACAAAAAAAAACACAACATTCTTTTGTTTCCTTTATTTCTTTCTGCTGACTGCATGCTAAGGGCCTCATTCTATTACCGGCCGTAGGAGATGCGGGGCCGCAAGGACCGGCCGCAAGCTATTCTGCTATTCTATTCCCCTCCGGCCGGGGATTCCGGCAGGCTTGCGGCCGGCGCATTGCTATCCCTTGCAGCCGCACGCGCCGCAGGAAAAGTCTTTCATCTAAAACGGCCACAAGAGTTTCGGCCGCAAGAAAAGCCTGGTTGCTATTCTATTGCTCCGGGAACCATCTCTGCAAGGCTAAAAGCGAGCCGCAGCTTACTTGCAGGAAAAAGGTTCCGCTAGCACCAATTAAGCACATTATAAAGCCAAAATAAAGCCATCCTGCACTCTGAGGAGACTAAAAAGTGATTGTAGGTGTTAGCAAAAATAGCACAACATTCCCCTACACTCAAATCCGTAAAAAACATATGTTTTAATTTAGGTCAAATATCCATGTAAAAAGTCCAGAGTGCTTGGAGCACCTCAGACCTGGCCACGCTGCGGCCGGAAAATAAACAGTTAATGTAAACTCGGATTTGGGCTGATGTGCAAGCTTGAGAGTGGGTTACTATTAATCCTCATGTCCTCCATTATGATCCCTAGCATTTACAGAGCTTTACAGTGCTCTCTTGAATTTATTTTTGACTTTAAAGATTTCTGAGCTTACGGCCGGTTGCAAGATATACAGCCGGCCGTAAGAGGAGATCCTTGCAGCCTTGCGGCCATTTTACGGCCGATAATAGAATGAGGCCCTAAGACATCTTTCTCTGGGTTCCTCATTTTCATGTAGACCTTCTTCATTACTTTCCCTATCTTTTCTCTCCTTCCTGCTAGTCCGCTTACTGATTATATACATTTCCTGATCTAAATCCACTTCATTTTCGTCACTGTCCTCAATCAGCACTTCTGTTTGTAAAACACTGTATCCTGTAGTGGGAGGGCATTGAGATTCCCCTCTGGGTGCCTCCTGCTTCAACTTTCCCTTAATAACTTTCTCCTTTTTTTTTTTTATAAAAAAATTGCAATATCTTTATACACAAAAAACAGCAATTTATTACAAATACCACACTTCATAACGGTACAGTAAATATCATAAATCAGCTTCTGAAAAATGCGCTCTCTGAAACAAAAATGAAACAGACAAGATGGGGGGAGCGATGCAGCACGGGCTATCTACTGATTCAGACTAACACTTGTTAAAAAATAAAAAATAAAGGGGACATGCACAGATTCTAACAAGATACAAATTAATACATTTGTTTAGCAATTACAACGAGCAAAAATAACCAGGCTGAGAAAAATGTAGTATGTGCGTTCTTAGAAAGAAAAAAAATCAGCAATTTATTACAGTGTTTGGACAAGTAACATCACACCTTCACACACAGCTCCCACTCCAGCTGTCTGCTTTCAGTAGCCTTGCCGATCTTTCTCCTGGATTCCTAGCACTTCTAATTCTTCCAAAATACAATTTATTATATTATTAATTCGCAAATAAATAAAAACATTTTTTTATCTTAAACAGCACAGCCATACAGCACATTTCATAAGCAAGCCAAAATCAATTGAGTTTGGGTACACCGGCATCAAGTAATTATTTTATAAATTTCCTGATGTCTACAAAAAAAATCCTGTTACTTATGCAGCCTACCAAAGGTCTGCCTGTGCTTTTCTAAAGCACCCAAAGTCTACCAAAGACTATTCCCATAAATTCCCCTAAATAACCTGGTTGAAATTTGGCTTAAATGAGGGCAAGAGAAGAGGTCATAACAAGAGACACTGTTCCCTTACCTCTCAGATTTCCCGTCCATCCCATGATTCTGACACCAGTTGTTGGGGAATTTCACCTATATACTAGTTGATTGCAGAGGTAACCCTTTAACTCCAAGACGTCCTAGGGGACCTGTCTGGAATATGCACGCACACACAGAGCTTTTCCGAACAGATTCTCTGTTTATTTAAAAAATGATCATGTACAAAAATGCCAAATGTTGGCAGGATATATAAACAAAACTTAGAAAAAAATTGGGAGATAGCAGTTTCAAGGATGCATACTTTAGAGATAAGTGAGCAGTTTCTTGTTGAGCTAACACAAAGTGATTTTGAGCTAAACTGAAAAAAACATAATGTAACCCTTCACTAACAATGATGACTCCGTTTTAATCTAGTGGTGTAATTTGCTTTATACAGTTAAATCTGCAGCGGGAGCTTTTTTGCGTGTCTATCCAAAGAAATTCTCTTGCAATATTAAATATTTATGACAATTGTATTGATATATATAATTGTGTTTATTTTTGTATATATATAAATATATATAAATATTTATATATATATATATATATATATATATATATATATATATATATATATATACTAGGGAATTGCCCGTCAAAAAATGACGGCAATGAAATTGTAAGTGAGCTAATGCTGTTTGGTGTGTAATAATGAAATATATAATACATTAATAAATGAATATACTTTACCTATTTTGAAGCATTGTGTTGAAGAGCTGTCAATGTGTTTTGATGTTGCTGCAGCATTAGTGTTGTGGAGCTGCTGTGTAAGCGTGGTGAATGTGTGCAGTGTGATACTGTGCGTGCGCGAGACGAAACCGTTAGCGTAGTGGTGTACTTCCGCATTGGCGTGAAAATGGCGGGTAATCTGTGGTATGCGCGGATTATCCCTAGGTGCTTAGTGGTGTTTTGCAAGTTTCTTGTGGTGTTTTGCGAGTGTGTAGTGGTGTTTTGCGTGTTTAGAGTGCTGTAGCCTCGTTTTCATTTGTTTGTCGGCCATTTTTTCTCTCGCTTAGCGATTTTCTTAGTGTCTAAACTCTTTTATTTTTATTGAAATGAAGGTGTAACTTGCTTTTTTGAGGTGCTGGATGGTTCCTCTTGCTGTAGGTAAGCTTTTTATGTGTGTGTTGTGTGTATTTATTGTGTTTTAAATGTTTTTATGTTTGCGTGTTGCGTCCGATTTTTGCGAGGTCGTAATGTGTGCTAACATGTCTCGTATGGTGTTTGCGTGTGTAGCCTCGTTTTCGTTTTGCTTGGCGGCCATTTTTTCTGTCGCTTATCAAATTTTTTAGTGTGTAAACTCTTTTATTTTGAGTGAAATCAAGTGTAAGTTGTTTTTTTGAGGTCCTGGATGCTCCTTGTTGCTGTAGGTAAGTTTATTATGTATGTGCTGTGTGTATGTATTGTGTTTTGAATTTTGTAATGTTTGCGAGTTGCGTCCGAGTGTTGCGAGGTCGTAGTGTGTGTTAACGTGTGTCGTATGTTGTTTGTGTTGCGAGGACAAAGTTTGCGAGGGTCGTAATTGGTGTGTCGTGTTGTTTGCGTTGCGACGTAAAGTTTGCGAGGGTCACAGTTGCTGGCATGGAGCGCCTTCGGTGCTCCATGCCAGCAACTGAGGCCCTCGCCCACTGCCTTCGCTTTGCGAGGCCCGCGGCCCGCTACGCGAGCCCGCAAGCATTAGCTACAATTCGCATGTTTACAACTATATATGTGATATATATATATATATATATATATATATATATATATATACAAATGTATACATGCATACAATGCATTACAGCATTTGTTCCTAGTCCACCTGATGGAGTACTGGATTGTTACTCTGGATGTTGTATAATGACCTGACATAATAATAACATAACATATGGTTTAATTACTTATATGTTTATATTGGAATGTTAAGTGTCAAATAATGATGAATATTTTTTTTGGGTGCTATACTCTATATATCGTTTTAATTGCTGCTTTGCCACTCAGCAATGATTTTAAAAAGATTTGGTCTTTAATACACATGATATTTTTTGATATTACCACACTTAACTAATTTGCTAGTTATCTGTAAAGTCTGATTAGAATAGGGTTTTGGTGTAAAAGTCTAACAAAGTAACTTGAAATCTTTTGGCAGTGCAAAACTCAAAAGAAAAGTTTGCTGTAACTTCCAACTAGTGCTTGCCGAAGTGACTTGTAGTAATTCTCTCATAATGTTTCTGAGGTGGGTGATTAACATAGCTATGTAGACATTTCTGTGCTATTATGTGACTCATAATTGCTTTTGTCAGGATTAGCATAGGGCCCTTACTTTCTACAGCCTTTGCATAATTCTAGACCTAAACATAGGCATTACTGAACTGTATGAATACATTGCTAGCAAAAAAAAAAAGAAAATTAATCAGCAATAAACTTATTTCAGTAATTTTATACTGGGTTACTATTACTGTGATTTAATATGCTTAAATATATCTGCATTCTGTATGTTTCGTTTTCTTATCTTCATAGGTCACTGGTGTCTATGATTAATTTCCTAATAATATGATTAAAAAAAATATTGTAATAATGCACTAAGGATATAAGCATGATAACAACCTTGTTCACATCTTGTTGTCTGCCTGTAAAACATTGTACTTGTAATAAAGAATTTAACAACATGCCAGCAACTTCCATGCTTTATACAATATTGCAGTTGTACGCTGTTGTAAAATATTTATTAAACTATATTTTATTTTTTTTTGTTTAAAGATTAAAAAGAACTAGTCAATATTCCATTTGCAATTCCATTATAATCTTGGAATGGAAATATACTTTTCTTTAAAGAATTTAAACTACTACAAATGATTTTTAGCAGTGAGATTGATTAATCTGATAGTCTCTAGTAACAGAAATTAGATTAATTAGTTCCAAAATCGTATTTATCAATTATACATTATTCTAAGTCAAAAGTTAAAAATGCATTAGTTCTTCTTAATTACAGATTAATGATTAAATGAAAAAAACTGTTCCTTACATAAAAATATCTGATTTTTAAACAAGCATTAATGTAGCATAAACATAACTCATATAAATATATGTGCTTCAACTCTAAAAGTACTTTTAATTACAGACATTTCAGAGGAAGTCTGGTCATGTTGTCATTAGACCAAATAAGGACATTGGTTAATCTGCCAATCATTTAAAAATATGATCATAAATCATGACTAGATGAATTACCCAAACCTTTCAGTTTCCATGTCACAGAATAGGTCAGGGCAAGGGAAGAGTCAATCAATCTCCTTGGAAGTAGTTTTAATATTAACTTTGTAAATGATCGCTTACTACTTATTCATGAAAAATTACATTTTTATAACATGTATTTTCTGGTAGACAAATTGGTACAACTGCTTTGAGCATCTTTGCTTTCTATGCTTTATGAAGTACATTTTGTTTCTATTGCCCATTTTGACGTCCTGATAACTGTTTTGCCAATCAAGTTATTTTGAAGGAAAAAATAAGCTAAAATATCTACTGACTGAATGTGTTAATCACAAAACCTGCTGAAGCTAAGGTAATAAAAAACAAGATGAGGGTCATTTAATATTTTGAAGCTTAATGCATACACATAGTAGAATGTGATAAGAATGATGAAATACTTTATTACCGAGCAAGATCCAAGATCCCAAAATTATTTTTTCTGATTCAATTTTGGATTAGAAATTGTTAATAAAATACATTTTTAGACATTATATCCACAGAAACTAAATTGAGCTTCTTCACACTGTGATTCATCTTACCTTTTAAAGCTTACATTGGTTAAACAAGCACCTATCAAAAAGAAATGGCCATTTTGTGAGCTGGTAAACGATTTTATCAAGAAAAAAATATAATAGAATCTTGTGTAAAATGTAAAAATGTATGGATAAAAGACAGTGTTAAGGATATTAAGATGCTCTCTTCATGTGAATATTAAGATGTCGCATTTGCATTACGAAAGTATCCACCTGCCAGAAATAATTTAGTTCTCTAATTCAATCTGTTCTTCTTGTCAGAGAACAGAAATAAGTAGCACTATAACTAAGGTTTCGAAAAGTAATTTTTTTTATCAACCAGACTAGAATAATGTAAAATAAATCATGAATTGGGTTTTTATTGCTTTATGCATATTATAATTACATGCACTAGATTTAAAATAATAAATCTTAATTAACAATCAAACTATTACACAGAAATTGGTTATTTTTGGACAATCAAAGGCCTTAAAAAGGAAGGTAAAACTAGTAAATAAAATAAGTGTACTGGTTTACATATAAATATACTAGTATACTTATAATGTTTACTTATGTTCATAGTATAAATATATTACTATACTATAAATATACTAGTAACAGAATCAACTTGAAAGCTGAATATTTTATAGCAAATGATTCCATGTGATATTTTTTTTTTTCACAACAGCAACCTACTGTACAATGCATTTGGGTCATTTGGACAGTGCTATGTCAATACATTTCCTGCCACTACAGGCAACCATGCAGAAGGTTGTAATTTATTTACTTAGTGGGAGCTGTAAATAACTGCCTACTGTGGCTGATGTATTGTGGCAGATGGACATGAAAACATCACAACATCAAGGGCTAGCTTTGTAATGATTGTAAACCAAGACTGATGACAAGGTTATAAGATAAACTTATTATATACTGCATTGTATATACTGGATTCTAAAGTTATTATGTAATGCTTTTAGAAACATAACTGTAAATTAAAAAAAAATACATAGTTAATTTGCAAGTTACTGTAACCACCTATCAGTATTCATTTAATCAGTACATTGCTACACACTGTATTTTTTTGTAGATGCGTTCAGTTTAATTGCAAATATGAAATATACTGACAGCATGCAGCAAACAATCATTGTGATACACAAAAAGCTCTAAAATCTATCAATTGTAAATGTTAAATGAAATATTTAGTCATATTTACAAAAACAGCCTTTTAAAGAGTTGAATTTTTTAATAGCAAAACAATGATTCTAGAACATAAACAAGAATATAAATTATAGATTTAAACTTAGTACCTACCACATGCAACTATGCCTTAGTGTAAAATACAATTTTTCAGCTGATCTGCTATGAGCAAAAACATTACATTCACATAAAGCTTTTGTCCGAGACAACTGTGACAACTGAAAATGCCAGTGCTTTTAAACATTTGAAAGAAATCAGCGTGAATGTAGGTAATTCAAAAAAAGAAAATGGGGAAAATAGAAAACCACAGTAGAGTATTTGTGTGTAAAAGTTAATTATTTAAAAGTTACTGAGTAAAAAATGCATTTCTTTGTTTTCTATAGTGCTTTCTCCTCTTATTTTTTTACATTTATCTGTTATAACAACAATGTTAGGATATAAAGCTAAACTTCTACCTCTATCCCTTCCCCTAATAATTTAAGTGACCCCCTTTACACCTGGCTACTGCTGCTACCAGGGTAGTGCTACTCTTTTGTGAGATCCAATACTTTGCACCTGATGCGCCTGCATCAGTTTTACATATACGAAAAAAATGACATAGGTTTAGAGGTATACATTTCATGGATTAAGAATGCATCTGATAGAGGAGAATCAATAGTGCATGCAAACTTTTTTTGCATGAACAAATCCCAAAATAAACATTAATAAACTTACGCTAACATCTGAATTGCCCTAGAGTTTCATGGTAGGGGCCGATGGTGTTAGACAGAGTCCGTCAGTCAGTGAGTCTCTCTCTCTCTTGCCGATCAAGCTTTTGGGCTGTGATGTCGCTTGAGCAGTTAATTTGGTGCAACAGGGAAATAAGACTGCACTGGCATTAGGTGAGTAAAAAATGGGTTCAAATCTGTACTTGAAAGCTCTGCACGTATTGGGTAGTAAGTTGTGCCTACATAGGTGAGTGAATCTGGGGAACTATAAACTTAAATATATCAGTATATGTTCTCAATTTTTTCAACAAATCAGTTTGGTCTTGCCACTCCACATTCTGAAATATTGGAAACTCAGTAAATATTCATATACATTTAATATTGGGCCAATAAAGAAACATAAAGAAAAAAGTTAAACAGCTGGATGGCCTAAAAATCCAGATCTTCATTGGAACCAGCAGGACATTTTCCATGTGCATTTTCCATGTGATTGTAATTTCTACTTGTTCTGTCCAAATTCACCATCTCCCCCTCAGTAAGCTCAAACCCCTCCCACCCCTCTTCCCATCTCTGTGATACAAGCCAAACTACAATGCTTCCCTCCTTCTCTTTCTCTAGATACTTCAGGCTACAATTTCCATTCTTTCAGTACCTTTCTGGCCACTTCCCTTCCACTTACAATCACCCAGCCCTGATTGTTGTACTTTATAAACAGTCAATTTACATGATATTCCCATTTGCAGGTTATATTATCTGACCGCTAGGCAGAGATACCATACTATGTACTCGAGCCATTTACCTCACACTGATGTTCTATAACAGGGCTGTCCAAGTTTGGTCCTGGAGAGCCCCACAGAGGCCTGTATTTATGAATATCCTTTCTGTGCACAGGTGAGTCAATCAGGGTGACTGAAGAAATTATTCACTCACCTGTGTGAAGCAGGGATATCCTCAAATCCTGGCATGTGTGGGGCTCTCCAGGACTAAACTTGCCCACCCCAGTTCTATAAGATCCTTCCGTTTCCTACTATATGATAATCCTTTCTTCAATTGCACACCTTCCTAACTACTAAACCTGTACTTCCTCCCTGATCCTTGCTATTCTGCTTGATTATCTGATATTCTCACCCAGGTTTCTGCATTTTCCATTCCCTTTAGACTGTAAATTAACAAGTTTTCTATCTTGTTGGGTGCTTTGGTAAAAAAAAAAAAAAACACTTTCTAAATAAAATACTAAGCTGAAAGACCGGGCCCTGCATTCTTTTGCATTTTCTAAATATTGTATTCTGCCTCACATACCCCTGTACAGCTCTATGGAATATGTTGGCACTTTACAAATAAAAGATAATAATAACAGTAATAACAATACTAAACACATCCGTATTGTAAACAATAACATTTTTTTTTTAGCTTTTGTCCTTCATTTAAAATCATTTTGCAAGATAAAAATAAAGAAAATGCAGTCATAAAGATAATTTGCCCCCTCCCCCGTGTAGCCAAACAGTTTGTGTATTTTGTACTTTTTGTCTTTTTAATCACTTGAGCAGCAGGAAGTGAAATGATATACTGTACCTTAATAATTACAAAAGTGTAAAACACTGGTGTGCTCGCCAGCACTAATTAAAAAGGCCAGGCAGGATGGACATGATATGAGTACAAATTAGATATAATAATTGCCCATTAAAACATATTCCACCAAGTTGAGTTTTAAGTCTGTTAAGTCTACAAATTTAAATAGCTAGTTTAGTTAAAAAAAATGCTGAACATTATTCAGACTTAATAATAATAATACCCTTAATGTTTAACTAATATTTTCAAATTTCCTTCTTGTGAAGATGACATTTGTTTTTCTTCCTTAACCTGATTAGTCACCTAGGATGAGCTTGGATGCAGATAAGAACTATATTCAGTTGGCACTCTGACATAATGTTTAACTTACAATAAGAATAAATGAAAGTGAGATGTTTGATAGGATTACAATCAAGGAAAGCAATAGAGTAAAATTGCATTTAACAGTAAATATTTAACTTTCCAAAAGTTTAGAATAGTACTTTAAAATATTATGCTGTAATTGTAGAACTTCAGAAGTTCTTTAAAGTGGTCATTGTAATGGTACAAACATTTATCCAGTTTAGTGTAATTAAAAGGTTAGAATACTCTTGGTCATCTTATGCATCATATAAATCACACTTTAATAATGGAAAAACGTTCTAGTACATTAAACGATAAAGTAGATACATTTAAGAGGACATGGGCACCATGGCTTTGGTCAAAACATGCTAGACATCTGATTCCTTTTCTGGACCACGGTGGGGACTTGTTGGAAATGTTATAAGTTGTATACCTTTATAATAAAAACATGAATTCCTTCCTAACCCCAGAAACTGGCAATCAGATTGCTCCCTGGATCAATAATCCCTCTGCAATTTACCAGTATAACCCTGAATTCCCATTTTATTTAAAAATATATCCATTCCTTTTCTAAAGTTATCTATCGAATCTGCTGTCACCACCTTCTTTCGTAGAGAATTCCACAGATTAACCACCCTTTTTTTTTTACTTCTAACCTCAAAGGATGTCCTCTTATCAGTTGAAAACTTCTTGGCACAAAAAGATTTCTTGACAAATCTTTTTTCTTGCCCTGATTGTATTTACAGTTGTGCTCAAAAGTTTGCATACCCTGGCAAAAATTGTGAAATGTTGGCATTTGTTTTGAAACCATGACTAATCATGCAAAAAATATATATATTTTATTGAAGGATAGTGATCATGTGAATCCATTTAGTATCACATAGTTGTTTAAGTCCTTTTTAGTTCAAAATGATAACAGAAATCACCCAAATGGCGCTTATAAAGAATTTGCATACCCTTAGTTTTTAATACTGTGTATTGCCCCCTTTAGCCTCAATGACAGCGTGCAATCTTTTGTAATAGTTGTCTATAAGGCCCCTAATTCTTGCAGGTGGTATAGCTGCCCGCCTTCAGGTCATTCAAAGTCTTTGGTCGTCTTGCATGAACCGCATGTTTGAGATCTCCCCAGAGTGGCTCAATGACATTAAGGTCAGGAGACTGTGATGGCCACTCCAGAACCTTCACATTTAACTGCTGTAACCACTGGAGGGTCAACTTGGTCTTCTGCTTAGGGTCATTGTCATGCTGGAAAGTCCAACAGCGTCCCATGCAGAGCCTTCGTGTAGAAGAATGCAAATTGTCTGCCAGTATTTTCTGATAACATGCAGCAATCATCTTGCCATCAATTTTCACAAGATTCCTCATGCCTTTAGAGCTCACACACCCCCAAAACATCAGTGAGCCACCACCATGCTTCACAGTGGGGATGGTATTCTTTTCACTATAGGCCTTGTTGACCCTTCTACAAACATAGCGCTTATGGTTGTGACCATAACGTTCTATTTTGGTCTCGTCACTCCAAATTACAATGTGTCAGAAGCTGTGGGGAGTGTCAAGGTGTTGTCAAGCATATTGTAACCAGGCTTTTTTTGTCATTGGTGCAGTAAAGGCTTCTTTCTGGCATCTTGACCATTCAGCTCATTTGTATTCAAGTATTGTTGTATTGTGCTCCTTTAAACAACCACACCTTTTTTTTCCAGAGCAGCCTTTATTTGTCCTGAGGCTACTTTTGGGTTTTTCTTTGTATTCCAAACAATTCTTCTGGCAGTTGTGGCTGAAATCTTTCTTGGTCTACCTGACCTTGGCTTGGTATCAAGAGATCACTGAATTTTCCATTTCATAATTCCACTTAGTAAGTGATTGAACTGGCATTTGTAAGGCTTTGGATCTTTTGACAGTTCTTTTCTGCTCCCCATGTCTCAGTATCTAGCCTGTGCAGTGCTTTCATGTGAGAGCTAACAAACTCATTGACTATTGATATACAGACACCAATTGCCATTTAAAAAGCCACAGGTGTGGGAAATTACCCTTTAACCTGTGTGTGTCACCTTGTGTGTCTGTAACAAGGCCAAACATTCAAGGGTATTTACAATTTTGATCGGGAGCCACACAACTATGTGATAATAAATGGCTTCATATGATCACTATCCTTCAATATGTTTTTATTTATTTTTTGCATGATCAGTCATATTTTCAAAATAAATGCCAAAATGTCACAATTTCTGCCAGGGTATGCAAACTTTTGAGCACAACTGTATATAGGGTAATCATATACCCTCTTTTTTCTAGAGAAAGTAAGCCTAATTTGATTAGTCTTTCTTCATAACTTAGCCCCTCCAATACCCTTATTAGTTTTGTTGTCCTTCTCTGTACCTTTTCCAACTCTAAAATGTCCTTTTTATGAAGTGGTGCCCAAAATTGTACTTCATGTTACAAATGAGGGCGAACTAGGGATTTGTGGCAGAATTATATTTGATTACTTTGCTTCTATACTCTTCATAATACGTCCTAATATTTTATTTGCTTTTACAGCTTGGCATTGAACCCTGTTACCTAGGTGGTTGGCACAAGCACTCCCAAATCAATATCTGATACCCCTAGATGTGCCCATTAAGATTATAAATTGCATGGCTATTTTTCCTTCCCAAAAGCATAACTGTAGACTTAATCATATTAAATCTCATCTGCTATTTAGATGCCCAGTTCTCTAATTTATGTAAATCCCTTTGGAGGGAATGTATATAATTTTCTGATTTAATTACTTACACAACTTTGTATCATCAACAAAAATGTAGATACTACTTTCAAGTCAATAAATATGTTAAAAAGGAGAGGACCTAATACTGACCAAATTGTCCAATCTGATTATGTTCCATTTACCACAACCCTTTGCTACCTGTCTTTTAGCCAGCACTCAATCCATGAGCAGATATTTACTGCAATTCCTGCATCCCTTAGTTTGCACAATAGTCTTTCATGTGGCATTGTATCAAAAGCCTTTGCAAAATCCGAAAAATACTCCTTTCACTTAGTTGCCTTAATCCAAGTTCCTACTAACCTCCTCATAGAAACTAATTAGATGCGTTTGACATGACCTATCCCTCATAAATCCATGTTGACTCCTACTTTTAATCCTGTTCGAATAGACATATTATTGTATATTATCCCTTATTAACCCTTCTAAAAACTTTCCCACTACAGAAGTGAGGCTCACTGGCCTATAATTCCCAAAATTTGCTCTTGCTCCTTTCTTAAATATCCGTATCACCTCTGCTTTTTGCCAGTCATCGTAGCGACCCTGTGTTGAGTGAATCTTGAGAAATTAGATCTAATGGTTTGGCTATTACAGAACTCTGTTGCCTCACTACCCTTGGATGTATTCCGTCAGGCCCTGGGCCTTTATTAACATTCATTTTTTTTAACCTCTTTTGGATTTCTTCCTGCGTAAAAATTTGGTGAAAGTAGTATAGCTCCATTATGCTGCAGGTACCTCCCTTGTTTATACAGAAGAAAAGATCCTATTTAGCTCATCTGCCTTTTCCTGGTCACTAATTATCAAACGTCCTGCTTCTCCTTGTAATCTTCCTATAGCTTCCTTCCTCGCCTTCTTCCCATTAATATATTTAAGAAATATTTTAGGGTTATTCTTACGCCTTTTCAACTAACTCTTCATTTTCTATTTTAGCCAGTCTAATAGTCATAAGTATTTTTTGAGTGCTCAGTAAAGTAAGAATTGAATTCCGCTGAGTGAGTAAAAATTAGTGGAAAAGCATCTCATAATGTTACATATATGGTATGTTCTAGAGCATTTTGTTTGACTCACAGACAATAAAAGAGTGAGTTGAATAGCTCTTTTTGAGCATTTATGAGTGGTGTAACTATACAAAATAAAGAATTCAATAGGATTAAATGGCTTTGTAAATACCCTCTGATTTGATGGAGTGGAGTCATTAAACTGTTTAAGGTTTATCATTAGAGGCATCTGTGTATAAAACATATAGGAAATTGTTGCTCTAAACCTGGGAAATTTAGTAGACTCATGCTACCTATATTTTTAAATAAGCAGGAATAAAATGAAGCTGTTTTGCAACAAGCAAAATGATGATAGATGGGATGGAAAGAGTTGATTAAAAAAATGTTTGTAATAACAAAGTTTAATCAAAAATAATTTTATACCAGAGATAATGTTTATTTTATAGCTATTTAAGCAATTTTTTATCTCTAAAGGGATCATTTTAAAAAGTCTACAGTGTTCAATCTACTCCATATTAGCTTACAAATGGTCTTTTGAGCATATTTGATGTGCTCTAATAAACTTCAAAAAAGCAAGCAACAGAAAATGACAAGGATTGCTTCATATACTGAACAGCAAAGCATGGGAAGATGAGCTATAAAATATTAAACAGTTGTATATTCTGCTCAGGAGTAGCAATTGCTCTATTTAACTGTGCTGACATTGAAATAACATTGGAGAAAAGGAGGCAATAAAAAAAAATTAAGTGATGATGAGAGTCCTTGAAGAAGGAGGCCTATATTAAATTAAATCCTAAACAGAGCTCTTCCATGAAAAAGAGTGTACAGTACTACTCATGAAGGTTAAATAGTCAATATGTTATAATGTAAAAAGCAATCTTTAACCTATTTTTCTGACAATTTGAAGCTAATCTGTAAAAACAATAACATTTAAATTGGGTAGAGCAGATGTTACATATTTATAATTTAAAACTACTGTTATTAACAAGTAATCTATCAAATGGATTTTGTTAAAAATGCATTTTCTTACAGTAAACATAAAAAAAGTTTGTAATTTGTCGGTTAAGCTTTTTCAGTTTTTTCACTAAGTCCTGTCTCTACAGTTTAATAATCACAATTGTTGTAATCTTCTCACCAAGCCCTGGCTCTACAGTTTATTAATAATGAAATACTAATTTAAACATCCTTAGTTAACTACATAATATATGCTAGTAGTGTTTTCAGCCTCTAAACCATCTGCTAGAATCTGAATATAGAATAATTAATAACTAGTACACACATATATATATATACTGTATATCTAGTGATGGTGTGTCACCAGAGGGCAGTAGAGAACCCTTCAAGACTTCTCCCCAGGAGTGAGATGGTTAAGGAGATCCTTAAAAAGCTTGGCTGTGGCTGCAATCAAGACCACCGGCTGCTGTCTCCAGGTGGAAAGCTGTTTGACAGTGCTGGAGTGTTGTGGAAGTGTGCAGGGCCGAAGTCAGAGGCCACACTGAAAACTAATGGACCAAAGCCAGAAGCTTTGAAAAGTGAGCATGCAGAAAAAAGGAACAGAAAGTCAGTGAAGGTGATGACCAGTGGGAGGGATTTGCTTCGGAAAGAGAGGCCGGAGATAAAGAACCTGAGAGAGAGGTGAGAGGGAAAGACACCTCTGCAACCTATGTTTGGACTCTATGTTTGCACTTCTATATAAGATAGTAAGGGAACTACAGTTTAGTTATGCAGGGCTTCAAGGAGAAGCTAGGACTTATTTTCAGTTTGGTTTATTTTCTGTTGTATGCTGACAAATAAACAGCACAAATCTTCTAAACATTTAAAGGGCTCCTGCTTTCTCCATTTTGGTGCTGGATATTAGGACATGGATCCTGAGAGTGACCGTGAATCTGTCACATTTATGGTGGCAGTGGTGGGATAGAAAACTGTCTGTGTATAAGAAGACAGCCCACAGTACAGTACAATAATGGAGGAACTATTGAAAGCCCTGGCAGATGCTACTACATGCCAGAAAGTAGGCGGAGCTTGTCAGCAAGGAAGTCAGCAGGAAGGGCTGAAAGAAATTGCAGATGACAGAGCCCTTGCTGCAAATGATGTTCAACTAAGAGATGCTGCTGCATGTCTGAGAGAGGTAACAGAGAAATGGCAGAGACAAGTAGAAGAGAATATAATCTGCATGAGTGAGGCCACAGAAAAAAGGCTGAGACAAGCGGAAGAGGACAGAGTCCAAATAAGAGAGTTTTTGGAGGCACAGAAAGCGCCGCAGCAGAAACTGTAGTCTGCAAATAATACTGTGGTTACAGAAGCAAGTGGAAGCATGAATCCTAATCACTTCCTAAAGAGGATGACAGCTCAGGATGACGTTGACACATATCTCCTGAACTTTGAAAAGATTGCCACTAGGGAAGGTTGGCCTAAACAGCACTGGGCCATAGTCCTGGGTCCCTATCTATTTGGAGAAGCTCAGAGAGCATATTGTGACCTGCCTGAAGAAAAGGCTTCAAATTATTGTATCCTGGAGGAAGAGATCCTTTTCAGACTGGGAGTGAAAACAGTACAGAGGTTGCACTACTGGGATTTTTTTGACAGATCGGCTTATTGCTATCCAACGGACATGCTTATCTGCCCAAGTTTAAAAAGCAATTTCCCTGTTAAGGGAAGGCAAACCAAGCTTGATGCAGGAGGAAATCAGGAGTTAGAGACCTGGTGGATAGCAGAGAGAGTGCAACAAGCCACCAAAAGAGAGACAAAAAAGACTACAGAGAGCACAAGAGAGACTGCAGAGAGCACAAGAGAGACTGCAGAGAGCAGACGAGAGAGACTGCAGAGCAGGCGAGAGAGACGGCAGGAGCCGCTGCGAGTGAGACGGCAGGAGCCGCTGCGAGTGAGACGGCAAGAGCCGCTGCGAGTGAGACGGCAGGAGCCACTGCTAGTGAGACGGCAGGAGACGCTGCGAGTGAGACAGCAGAGAGCGCCACTGTGACGGCAGTGAGCGCGGCAGAGAGCGCCACTGTGACGGCAGAGAGCGCACCAGAGAGCTCCACTGTGGCGGCAGAGAGCGCAGCAGAGCGCACAAGTGAGATTGCTGAGAGAGCGAAAGATACCGTTGATGCTGATAAAGTCATTTACCCAAACAGATGCGGAAATCTTATGGACAAGAGCGATGAGAAGGCCTCCATAAGAGACCTGGACAGAGAAAGAAAGTGCCTGACAAAGATCTCTGACCTAGAGAAAGGAGAGACCAAGTGGAAGAATATAGCCAGTGTTCTAAGAAAGGAAGAATGTCATAAAAATGATAAAGAAACTGGAAATCTTTCCAAAGTAAAAGATAAGGACGAAAAGAGTCTGGAGATTTAGATGGAGAAAGACAAACCACTGTCTTTGAGAGAACATATGAAGCAGGGCATGGAGATGTGTCCTTCTAAAACTATGAAGTGTCCCGAGAGCGTTCTGTCTCAGTTTGCCATAGAACAAAGTGCTATGGATAAAGAGAAGCAAGATGGGAAACAAGTAAAGCAAGGAGTACAGTTGAACTCTATCCCAGTGGGTTTCAAAAAGCCTGAAGTAAAAGACAGGCAAGTTGCTACTAAAATCAAGGGGATCAGGATGATATCAGGTTATATTCCTGAATGGAGAAGGAAGCACAAGTACCCAAATGGGTGAGTTAAAGGAGCAAATTAACTCCAAGCATAAAGACGCCGTAGTGAGGAAGCTCCAGTCCCAGGCTCCCGGTCTACAGATGAGGCATAAAGACTTTGAACAGACGAAAACACAGCATCTAGCCACAAACTGGCAGGGAGTATGCAAGCTGGAGAGTGAACTGGTGAACGTCAGTCCTTATATTAAAGATATAAAGAGGATAAGTCAGAGCTGCGAGAATAAGATGACGGGTCTAAAAGAAAAGATACATCAGCTGGAACGCAAGATCACAGAAACCTGTGATGTACCCCCAGGGAAGCGACTGTATGGAGAAACATATTCTCATACCAAAGTACAAGACGTACTTTTCAAGGGTCCCTGGGGCAGGACACTCTGAGAGATGGGCGGGCCGGTGTCCTACCCTCAAAGTTTAAGTGACAGCAGGCGGAACGCCAAAGAAAACAGGAAATAGAGTGAAAGGAAGAGCGGGAAAAGGAATCGTCTCTTCACCCAGAAAGGAAACACGGTCCCAAGGAAAGACAAAGAAATTTGAAAGCAGTGATGAAGAAGGTAAGCTGCGAAATGAGAAAAGTCCTATAAAGGAGATTAAGATGACAGTAGAGACACATGATGTAGATGCTCCTAGAAGTACAAAGAAGAGAGCGCCAACGGATGGTGCAGCTGGAAGAGCTGTAGCTCTGATGAGTAAAGTAAAGCTTCACTGGTGTCACTGTGATGAGAAGAGTGCGGAGAGAACACAGATGGTACAGAGTATGTGTTGGATCGCAGGTATGGCCTCACGGCGTTGGACGCTCAACCCCATTGGATGTAACTGCAATCAAGACCACCGGCTGCTGTCTCCAGGTGGAAAGCTGTTTGACAGTGCTGGACTGTTGTGGAAGTGTGCAAGGCCGAAGTCAGAGGCCACATTGAAAACTAATGGACCAAAGCCAGAAGCCCTCGGTCATCAGTGAAGGTGATGACCGAGGGAGGGATCTGCTTGGGAAAGAGAGGGTGGAGATACAGAGCCTGAGAGAGAGGTGAGAGGGAAAGACACCTCTGCAACCTATGTTTGGACTGTATGTTTGCACTTCTATATAAGATAGTAAGGGAACTACAGTTTAGTTATGCAGGGCTTCAAGGAGACGCTAGGACTTATTTTCAATTTGGTTTATTTTCTGTTGTATGCTGACAAATAAACAGCACAAATCTGCTAAACATTTAAAGGGCTCCTGCTTTCTCCATTTTGGTGCTGGATATTAGGACACGGATCCTGAGAGTGACAGAGAATCTGTCACAATATATATATATATATATATATATATATATATATATATATATATATATAAAAAATCAGGGGTGGCTGGTGCATTGGGGCAAATGTGCAGGTGCCCCCCAAAAAAAATATCAACCACTTTAACATTGTACTTTAAATTTATATAGATAATACAATTTAATTTTATCAGCTTTCGTTGTCTTTTTTAATATGATTTCGTTAAAAATATGTATCTATCACTTTAAATCAACCCTTTGTGTGCCTTCCTCCTTGCCTTGTGTCTCTCCCGAGTCCCTAGTGCTGCTATAGTACAGTGAAAGCATCAGGCTGTAACGCTTAACTTCTTTTTTTTTTTTTTTTTTTGAAAAAAAAATGTTTATTCTTCATATAAGTCAATACAAAAAAATTACATACTGACATATTCTTACCAAATCTGTTACAACATCAAAACATTACATTACTTAAATTACCATTCATCCTCATTCGTTCCTCATTCAACCCTTAAAGATTTTGACCTTTAATTAGTTATTCCCTGTTTCTGGTCCCATAATTTCTTTTTTAATGAATCGACCTTAATTAGGCCTCTTTGTACATAATTTTTCTCCAGTTCTCGGGTATGCTTTATTTTCCAAACAATGTCAGCAAAGAGTGGAGGAGTCTTCTCTTTCCAGTTAGTATTTATTAAATTTTTTGCTATTGAAAAAATCAAAATAGCAAGTGCTATTTCCTCAATGGTGACATCGCTTGGAAAAATATGTAGCAAGCTGCATTCTAACCTGAACGGGAGTTGGTTCCCCACCATTTTACACAAAAATTCATAACAACCGTCCCAAAAGGATTTTAGTTTAGGGCAATCCCATAAAATATGCAATAAATGGGCAGAATTACCGCATTCCCTCCAGCACATTTTGTCCGAAGGGGAGTGGGAAATTTGTGCAATTTTGATCGGTGTAATATACCAATTGTTAATTATTTTAAAAAACATTTCTCTATATGATGTTTGTTTATTAAATCTGTCTGTCAACTTCAAAGCTGTGTCCCAGTCTATTACATTTATTTCTAAGTTTAAAATCAACTCCCATTGTTTCATACCCTTGGTTTTAGGTTGTTCTCTGAAGGTTCTTGTGATATTAAAGCATTTGGATATCAGGTGTTTTTTTTCCGATTTAAGGAGAATTTTTTCCATAGGGTTTAAATCTTTGCTACTTTGTACGTTAGTTAAGCCACAAGCAGCTCTATAAGCTTCTTATGTTAGCCATCCTTCTGCTGAGATGTTAAACTTATTTTTAATTTGATCAAAGGATGCTATTAACCCATTGATCAAAGTGTCTCCAACAGATAATAACCCCTTACTATTCCAATCTTTAATAATACCTGTCATATTTAAATGTACAAGTGATTTCACCGGGGTGATTAGACTGCCCATGGGAATTAATTTATTTTTCTTATTGATCTGTCTCCAATTTTTTAAAATTTCCTTCATAACAAATGATCCTACCGCAAGGTCCTTATGAGAGGGTTTTTCCCCAAAAACCAAAGCTGATAAATGGTAGTTTGGGGTTAGAGCTTTTTCTATTTGTATCCATGGTAGTTTATCTGCTGTTTCTAGCCATTTTAAAGCATGTACTATACAGTTAGCTTCCTGATAAGGTTGCAATAAAGGATATGAAATTCCTCCCTTTAAAAAGCGCCTTCCCATAGTTGTTTTTTTCAACCTTATATACCTAGAATGGTGTATAAATACATCAATTACATGTTGCAGTTTCTTCATCCAGTATCTAGGAATCTTAAAGGGAATACATATTAAGATGTAATTAACTCTGGGGAGTAGCATCATTTTGACTACCGCAATTTTCCCCGAAAAGGAAAATCTATCTTTTCTCCAGTTTCCTATAATGTTTTGGAACTTAAAATATAAATCCTTATAATTTCTACGAACCATTTTCTGTAAATTTCCCAAAAATTTAATTCCAAGGTGTTTAAATGATTTTGAATTCCAGTCAAAGGGATATCTGATCTTCAGTCGGGACAACAAGCCCATTGAAAAATAAAAAAAAAATGTTTCTGATTTTCTATAGTTCAACTTATAATAAGAAACTTTACTGTAAATTTGCATTAGCTTTAATAGATGACAAAGAGATTCTTCTGGACGGGTAAGTGACAAAACAACATCATCTGCATATAGACTGATTTTATGTTCCCTCTCCCCTATCCTAATCCCATGAATTTGTGGGCATGATCTGATAGCTTCCGCCAGTGGTTCTATCATTAGCGCAAATAAGGTGGGGGAGAGGGGGCAACCCTGTCTAGTACCATTTGCAATTCCAAAGGGACTTGCCCTGTAACCCAGACCTGTTACTTCTGCTGAGGGAGATTTGTACAGGGCCCCTATCGCCTTGGCCCCAAATTCCCCAAATCCAAATTTAGACAGCGCTAATCGCATGTACTCCCACCCTACTCTGTCAAAAGCTTTCTCAGCATCTAAAGACAAGAATAGAGTGGGGGCACCTTTGAGTCTCGCAATTTCACCCAGGTTCATAAGTTTTCTAATGTTCTCTGCTTCCCTGTCTACCAGTCACAAATCCCATTTGTTCTATTGCAATTAGTTTCTCTATGAATTTTTGAATTCTAAGGGCCAGAATCTTCGCGTACAATTTAGTGTCTGCGTTTAATAGTGAAATGGGTCTGTAATTGGCGCAAGACTGGCAGTCTAAATTGACCTTAGGGATCATTATTAATGCTACTTTTGTCATTTCCATTGGCATAATTCCAGTAGTTTTGATTTCGTTAAACATTTCTGTGAACTGTCAAAATTTGGCAGAATGTTTTTTTTAAAAAAGATTAGTATATCCATCTGGCCCTGGCGTAGTATAGGGTTTCAGTTGTTCAATTACTTAAAGAACTTCCTGATTTGTAATTGGGATATTCAGTTCTGCTCGATGGTCTTTTGATAGTTTAGGTAGTTGGATACCATCCAAAAATGCTTGTATTTCTTCTACTGGTGGTTTACAAAAAGAGGCGTCTTTTTCCAGGTTGTACAGGTCCTGGTAGTAAATAAAAAAAGCTTGACCAATTTCCTGCGGGGAAGAAATATATCTTCCTTTTTCTTTTATAACTGTTATTCTTTTCTTTTCTTTTTTCTTTTTAGCTTGAGTGGCCAGTAATTTGCTGTTTCTATTATTTTGGTGATGGTATATCTGTTGATAACACCATATTTCTCTATCTGATCTTAGCTGATTGATTTTGTTTATACTGTTTCGTAATATTTTAATCTTTGCCATTGTTTGTTGTTGTGGATCTACAATGAAATTGGATTCCAATTTATTTAAATCTATATATAATTTTTTTAGTGGAGCTACTCTCTGACTTATCAGTTGCGCTTTAAGTTTAATAATCAAACCTCTTGTGAAAGCGTTTTGTGTATTCCAAATCGTGCAGTAAGAAGGAACAGTGTGAGTATTAATATCGAAAAATTTAGAAATTTCTTTACTTAAAAATTCTTTATTTTTATCCATTTTTATTATAGTGTCATCTAATCTCCATTGTGGTCTATCTAATTTTACTTTGTTTATTTCAACTATTAGTGTATTATAAGAGTGATCGGAAATAACAATCTTACCTATTTCCGTGTGAGTAATCTTATCAATTATTTGAGAGTTTACTAATATTAGATCAATTCGTGAGTATATATTATGTGGATTTGAGTAGAAAGAAAACTCCTTTTGATTTGGGTGTTGAACTCGCCAAGCATCAAATAAGTTGTTTTTAATAATCCATTTGGTAAATGTCTGGGCAACTTTGCTCACTTTTATTAAATTTTTATCTACTGTTTTTTTGGACCTGTCTAAGTTTATGTTTGAAACCATATTAAAATCACCGGCCATCACCAGCGGGCCCTGTGCGAACCTCTTAATTAAATTACCTATTTGCTTTAAACATTTTCACTGTTTCTAGGTTATTAGAAAAAAAAATTGAAACTCGTCTTTTTTTTTTAACCCCTGTTGAGTGATGTCTAAAATCAAAACTACCTGTCGCAAAACCCGGTATTTTACTTTTCCCCCAATGCTTTCTCTTTTGTACAGTGTCTATAAACCGTTTTCCTTTTACTGGGAGAATTTAAGCCCTTTACATTCCAACTTAATATTTTTAACGGCATTAACTTTGGGAGAATTCTTTAGCAATGCTATATTTTATTGCACAGTTAACTGGAATTTCTTTCTTTGTTATAAATTTGTAAACCATGGATTCAAAATCTTCCTTACTATCATTCATACAAACAATTAGAACAGAAGAGGCTATAATCTAGACTTTCCCAGCTTCTGTTCAGCAGGGATTTAGCCGTTGTTCAGAAATGGTTAGCGGATCAATCTGGAGATGACGCTAGACTTTACTTCAATTTTCAACATTTTGTTTCGCCCTATATATCTACCTCTCTTTTCTGGGTACTGTTGTTTGTTAGAAAGTATCGTTTCTAACATTTTACCTGAACACTGATTTGTCTTATGTTTCTATTAATTTCTTTATGTTGTCAGGTACTGTTTAGTACTTAGTGTTTTTGGTACTATTTACTATCTTTCATCTGTGCAAACTTTCTGTGCCCATTTTGTCTTTGCTTTCCTTTCTTAATCACCCCCTTTACCAGGGGTTGATATAAACAACTCATAGCTTTCCCCATTCTTTCTCCACCCCTTCCTCTACCCCCTTCCCTCTCTCCTTCCCCTCTTCTATGATAACTTATAAAGTAATCCACAAAAGGAAAAGAAAAAAGAGAAAAAAAAAGAAAAAACAAAGAGAAATCTGGCGTTGGAGCTTGCAATTTAGTCAAAGAGTCTTTAGGATCATGAGCATTAGGAGTTAAAGTACTCAGGAAGATTTCTCCCTCTGCAGGGGACTTAATCTTATGCCAGGAGGATCCTTGTAATACCAGTAATCCTACTGGAAAGGTCCATTTATATATGAGGTTGTTCTTCCTTAGACCTTGCGTTATAGAGTTGAAATCCTTTCTTTAGCTGATTGTGGCTTTTGAAAAATCTGAAAATATTTGAATATTTTCATATGGAGGTTCGAACGTCTTCTTCGTATAACTTGCTTTAGATATTGCCTCTTTTGTAGGTAAGTGGTGAATTCTGACGATCACGTCTCTGGAGCTTTTATTTTGTAAATGACCTGGTAGAGGAATTCGATGAACTGTGTCAAATTTCTGGTCCAGTTGTGAAAAGTTGGGGGTGATATTAGAAAACAATTCCGTGATATATATTGGAAGATCTTCTTTTTTTATAACTTCAGGTATTCCTCTTATCCGGAGGTTATTTGTCCATGATTTGTTTTCCATCCTATTCATTTGATCATTCAATGTAGTAATTTGAGTAGACATTTTTGATGATTGCTCCAGTAGCATATTATGATCAATAATTAACTTATCGAATTTATCTTCCAAATCAGCGGATTGTTTATTCACCTCTCTTATTGATTTGGCATTTTCCATAATTTGGACCTTAATTTCTGCCAAAAATTCTACTTGAAAGTTCTTCAAGATCTCTTTCGTTTTACCTATAGTAAGAAGGTTTTCCTCCTGATCTTCAGAGTCTCTACTTGATGAATTTATAGAGGGCGGAGCAATGCTTTGATCCAGAACTTCTTTCGGGGTTTCTTTTTGAAGGGAATTTATAGAACTTTTAGGCGTGAAAAAGGGAGATGGCTCTGAGATCGGGCTTTTCCGCACTTTGGCTTTATTTTTTGTCGCCATCTTGTTTTACGTTTGCAGTGCTCTGTTTTCCCTTTCCCTCTTCTTTCTCCTCTCTCTTCACCTTTCCCCCTTCTTTTCCCCTTCCTTCTCCTTCCCCTCTCCTTCCTTCCCTTCCTCCTTCTATCTTTTCGACCTTCCTTTCACCTTTCTCCTTGGCCGTTAATATCTCTCAGCCTGTGGGAAGTTATTGCAAAGATCTTATGTCCTTTTTCCTCTTTCCCCTCCTTCTCTCTCCTCCTGCCCTCTCTTTTAGTGGATTGTTTACTGACCTGTACCACAGGTTCTATTATAAAAATAAGTCCTTTTTAAAGTTAGTACTTTCCCAGGTCTTAAGGTTGTTGAGATGTTATAACCTTATAGTATATGTTACAGTGTAATCTTCTGCAGTTCACTGTAGCTGTTACTTGTGTCATGTCTTTGTGAAATATGTACACCAGTCCTGGTCCCAGGGAAATAATGTTGCAAATGCCAATTAGATTCCTCTTATTAGCCAAACGTAACTTTCTTACAGTTTAAGTCCTGCATCAAACAGTCTTAAAGCTAAGTCAATACTGGCCACAGGGTCTGCGTGTTGGTTTACCTGTGTTTATATCACCAGGATCAATGATCTTTAAAGTTAGTCCTTTCCAAGGCCTTAAGGTTATTGAGCTGTCATAGTATTATAGTATATGTTACAATGTAGCCTTCTGCAATTCCCTGTAGCTATTACTTGTATAATGTCTTTGTGAAATATGTACACCAACTCCTGGTCCCAGGGAAAAATAATGTTGCAAATGCGAATTAGATTCCTCTTAATAGCAAAACATAACTATCTTGCAGTTTGTGTCATGCGTAATATAGTCTTAAAGCTAAGTCACTGCTAGCCTCAGGGTTTGAGTGTTGGTTTACCTGTGCTTATGTCACCAGGATCAATGCCTTTAAATTGTATAAAGTTTCTTGTAAAAGTCTCAGCCTTCCATAAGGATTAAAGCAGCAGCTTTATTATCCGTTCTTATAGTAAAGGTAAGGGTGGGCTTTTCCCTTATTCCTTACCTTCCTGTCATGGAGCACCGCTGAGCACCTCTAGTGTCCCACACCTGGAGTCCTCGACCAGCACACTCGGCCTCCACTCTTTCCTCAGCTGTGCAGTCAAGCCCTCCTGGGTAAGACAGACCTTCTGGTTTGACTCTCCAGTCACTGTAGGGCCGTTGGGATTTAACAGCGCCCCTCAAATCGCCAGCGCGGAATTCCCCTCCGTCAATCCGGCGAGGGGTCCACCTCCGCCGCTGTCCAGATCACCTACGCGGTTATCAGGCGGTTATCAGGCGTTCTCCCTGGGCTAAACAGCTACCTCCAGCTTGGTGTACTCAACACTCGCAACACTCGCGGCATGACACAGACGCCATCTCCATCCGCTAATCGACAAGTTTCGCGGCTAGGCTTCCATTTCCGGTCACTCCCCCGTGTCAGTGTAACGCTCAACTTCAGTGAATAGAAATTCAGTGTGCCATGAAATGTATCAATTTTCCTGACTGGCAGCTTGCAGCATCAACCAATCAATGCTGCAGGCTGTGTGGTTGCTACAATAGTGGTCCATATTGGACCCTCATAGAACCTAATTAATAAACACATAACACAAACACATAACCCACACCCCCAACCCCCCTCCCCATATTGTTAATTAATTCTTCCAAAGGACAGACAATGTATCTTTAACATTGCAATTAAAAAATAAGGATACATTGCCTGACACTTTAAAAAAAAAAAAAAATAGGGGTGGGGGGACATTCAGTGCCTTGCAAAAGTATTCACCCCTTGGCATTTTTCGTGTATTGTTGCCTCACAACCTGGAATTAACATGGATTGTTTGAGGATTTGCATCATTTAATTTACAAAACATGCCCACAACTTTGAAAATGTTTTTTTATTTTTTTTTATTGTGAAGCAAACAACAAATAGGACAAAATAACCGAAAAAGTAAATGTGCATAACTATTCACGCCCCTAAAGTCAATACTTTGTAGAGCCAATTTTTGCGGCAATCACAGCTCCAAGTCGCTTTGGATAAGTCTTTATGAGCTTGTCACATCTTACCACTGGAATTTTAGCCCATTCCTCCGTGCAAAACTGCTCCAGCTCCTTCAAGTTGTATGGTTTGCACTTGTGAACAGTAATCCTTAAGTCTGACCACATATTTTCTATTGGATTGGGGTCTGGGCTTTGACTAGGCCATTCCAACACATTTACATGTTTCCCCTTAACCCACTCAAGAGTTGCTTTAGCACTGTGTTTGGGGTCATTGTCCTGCTGGAAGGTGAACCTCTGTCCTAGCCTCAAATCAAGCACAGAGTGGCACAGGTTTTGCTAAAGAATATCCCTGTATTTAGCACCATCCATCTTTCCCTCAACTCTGACCAGTTTCCCAGTCCCAGCTGCTAAAAAACATCCCTACAGCATGATGCTGCCACCACCATGTTTCACTGTGGGATTGTGTTCTTTGGGTGATGTAATTTGTTGGGTTTGCTCCAGACATAGCGTTTTCTTTGCTGGCCGAAAAGTAAAAATGTTGTCTCATCAGACCAGAGCACCTTCCTCTATACATTTTGGGAGTCTCCCACATGCCTATTCGTGAACTCAAAATGTGCCATTTAGTTTTTTGCTGAAAGTAATGGGTTTCTTCTGGCCACTCTGCCATAAAGCCCAACTCTATGGAGCGTACAGCTTATTGTTGTCCTATGTACAGATACTCCAGTCTCTGCTGTGGAACTCTGCAGCTCCATCAGGTTTACCTTAGGTCTCTGTGCTGTCTCTCTGATTAATGCCCTCCTTGCCCGGTCCGTGAGTTTTGTTGGGCGGACTTCTCTTGGCAGGTTGTGCCATGTTCTTTCCGTTTGGTTATGATAGATTTGATGGTGCTCCTGGGGATCATCAAAGATTTGGATATTTTTTTTTATAACCTAACCCTGACTTGTACTTCTCAACAACATTGTCCCTTACTTGTTTGTAGAATTCCTTGGTTTTCATGGCAGTGTTTGGTTGGTGGTACTTGTGGCTTAGGTGTTGCAGGTGGACAAGGTAATTGGTTGCACCAGAGCTTTTTATGGGCTTCAAAACACAGGGGGTAAATATGCACATGCCAATTTTCTGTTTTCTATTTAAAAAAATAGTTTTATGTATATATTTTATCATTTCACTTCACCAACTTAGACGATTGTGTTCTGATCCATCACATTAAATTCAGATTAACAAAACATGGAACTTAAGGCTGTAATGTAACAAAATAGGTAAAAAGTCAAGGGTGGTGAATACTTTTGCAAGGCACTGTACATACAGTATACACCCATGGTATGGTTGTGGCCTATATTGTTCCGCTTGGTAAGGTTTTTTAGGTACGTTTGGGCCTTTATAGTCCTGATTGGTTTAATGTGGGTTTTTAAGGTCCAGTTGGGGCCTATATAGTCCCGCTTGGTATATTAAGGTTATTTAGGTATGGTTTGGGTCTATATAGTCCTGCTTGGTGTAATGTGGGTTTTTAAGGTCCTATTGTGGCCTATATAGTCCCGCTTTGTATTTTATGCTTTTTATGTACGGTTTGGGCCTATATCTTCCTGATTGGTGTATTAAAGTTATTTAGGTATGGTTTGGGCCTATATAGTCCTACTTGGTGTAATGTGGGTTTTTAAAGTCCAGTTGTGGCCTATATAGTGCGGCTTGGTATTTTAAGGTTTTTAAGGTACGGTTTGGGCCTTTATAGTCCTGATTGGTGTAATGTGGGTGTTTATGGTCCGATTGTGGCCTATATAGAGCTGCTTGGTATTTTAATTGTTTTTAGGTATGGTTTGGGCCTTTATAGTGCTGATTGGTGTACTGTGGGTTTTTAAGGTCCATTTGGGGTCTATATAGTCCCGCTTGGTATTTTAAGTGTTTTTAGGTATGGTTTTGGCCTTTATAGTCCTGATTAGTGTAATGTGGGTTTTTAAGGTCCAGTTATGGCCTATATAGTCCCGCTTTGTATTTTATGTTTTTTAGGTACAGTTTGGGCCTATATAGTCCTGATTGGTGTAATGTGGGGTTTTAAGGTCCAGTTGTAGCCTATATAGTCCTGCCTTGTATTTTATGTTTTTTTAGGTACGGTTTGGGCCTATATAGTGCTGATTGGTATTTTAAGGTTTTTAAGCAATGGTTTGGGTCTATATAGTCCTGCCTGGTATAATGTGGGTTTTTAAGGTCTGGTTGTGGCCTATGTAGTCACGCTTGACTTAATAGGCTTTTTTGGGCCTTTATAGTCCCACTTTGTATAATATGTTTTTTTTAGGTATGGTTGGGGCCTAGATAGTCTCTCTTGGTTTCATGAGTGTTTTTAAGTACAGTTGGGGTCTTGCACTCTCTGATTTGTTTGCTTATTTATATCAGGCCCAGGTCCAAACACTCTGTGGCTGCAGACTATTTTGGACTACTACACTTGAAGACACCCTGAGGAGGAGAGTCAACTGTTGGTCCGCATTCATGCAGAAGAGAAAAATTATTATTTGCCTTAATCCCAAGATTCTAGAATTTTTGAACAGTATTAAAAAAGCAGTAGGTAGAGTCTATTTCAGTGGGCGGGGCAAGTATAAGGTCATTGGGCAGGGCATATAAAGGTCAATATTACAGCAGGGGGAGGAATTTTAAAATGGGTGGGGTATGTGTATGGGGAGGAGCCCAGTCTTGCTCTGGCACCCCTCCAACTTGAAAGTTCACCAGCCGCCACTGACATATATATATATATATATTAATTTAGTAATTATTAATCTATATAAAATATGTAGATTAATAATGAGTACTGCAGTGTATGATACCTTTTGTATTGGACAAATGTTTTCTTTATATTGATGTGCTTTTGAGAGGTTCAACCTCTCTTTATCAAGTCTCAAGCGAACCTCTTGAAAGCTTGTTAATATAAATAAGACGTCTGTCCAATACAAAAAGTATTATAATATACTGAAATACTGCTTCACTCTTCAATATATATATATTTTTGGTCTGGGTTTTCTCTCTTGTGATAGTAACTTGAGGTGTGGCATTTTTAGCTACATCGTCCTAGCCTGAATAGAGGGCAAGGGAGAGTAAAATAAAGCTAGAGAGAAGGGGTGGGTGGGTAGATTGATGCCAGCTTGGGGTTAGATTAGGGTAGGAGGTATTTATAGGGTGAGGTGGAGTTCCAGCCCCTCCCACAACTTCAAGTTACTTTTTACTCTGTTATATATATTTTATAAATAGTACATTTGTGTTCACATTTGAATGTCTAAAAAAAGTTAAAAACACTTGTTTACTGCTCAGAATAAAGAGAAATACAGTTATTACACTGCATTCTAGAAGCCTGGGCAGCAACATGCAAATGTGCCCATGAAGGCTTTGCTCTTGCAATCCATAACCATTTCAAACATGACTTCCTTAAAACATATGCCCGCTGTATTACACAGATTTTTTGCATAGCTCAAGATAGATTATACACAAGCCAAGAATCCTACTAACGTACAGCCAGGGCTGTATCCTAGCTCATGTAGTAGATTTTATGAGGAGGTAGTTTACCACAACAATCATTTAATTTATAGTGGGCAAAAGAGCAATAGAAGCCTTCCACCGTACAGTAGTACAGCAAATAAATAGAATATTTGTGTTTACATTTGAGCATCTTAAATAAGTAAGAAAACATATTTCCTGCTCAGAATTCCGAGACATACAGTTATTACACTGCATGAAAGAAACATATTTCAAATTAAAATGATAACACTTTTTGATACTAAAGATACAGCCCTAACTTTATTGCTGTTCTTGCTTAAGATGCAAAGATATTTTTATGGTCCTATTTATTACTAAAACCTGATGCCGACACCCACAGTTGACTGCACAGATCATTATTTATGATGCAGATCACTTTCTATTCCTTTCTCTAGCTGCTCAACTAAAAGTCAGTACTGCTGTGGACTTGATAAAAGGAGGTGGCTCTCTAAAGATTGTCACTATTATTATCAATATGTTTGTTCAATAAAAAAGGCACTATACTGCAATACTTTACAAAAACCTTGGTGTTCTTCACTTCCAGGATAAATCAGAAATAAGAGTCATTTTTAAGCCAGACTTTAGATGAAGCTTAATGGTACCAGCATAAATACATACATCTGTAATTTATTAGTATTGCATATGTGAAGAGACTACTATTTGAGGGATTTTTTCTCTATATTTATTTTGTTCTTGTAACATATGCATTTCAGTTTCAATCCAGTAAATGCTAATCCTCATAATGAAAGCTCTACCAAGTTACCTTTCTTTCTCTCTCTTTTCAATAGTGCATTATTAGCAAGGTTTATATGTATATGACTTACTGCATTTAAACCATGGCTTATTCTTCACCACTTTCCTTAACCCACAGAGTTTCCTTCCACAATACTGAAACTGTGTTACTAATAAAATAGCATAAAATAAAATAGTATTTTATAATGCATATTCTTTGCTCCACAATCTTTGTCTCCATCTCTGGTATTTCACATCCACCTATTTTGGCAAAATAATATGCTCATTTGGGGTTTTATGATAATTTCTATGTTGATGGTATCAAAGTCGATCTCATCTCTCCAGATCTAACCCCATCTCTACTAACTTGTAGCACTAGCTGCTTATGCAGCTTTTCCTCCTCGGTTGTTTCCCTCTAAAAAGACTGTAATTCTGCTAATTCCTCATGCTACCACAACCTCTGTGCCTGAACTCTTCATCATTGTCAGTACATCAATTAAACCAACATCTGAAGTAGCTTGTCCTGTGACTATTCTCAAATCGGTTCTCCTCATTCCCACATCTAATAACTCACCAAAGAATGTTACAGTCACTTATGAAACATTTACAAAATCTGTATTTGTTCTCAAAATATAGTTAAAATCCTAATTTATTTACTCAATATATCCATTTCTGATTGCTGCAACACTAAGCACTAACACCTAAATCAACTTCCCTTGATCCAGCTGTCCAAATTTCAATCCATCCTAAATGCTTCAGACAGACATTTCCATGTCACCAAATATACATCATCTACTTCTGAGCTTTGACCCAGGCCTTCAATATTTTTCAAGATTAAGTTAAATCCTCACCTACAGTTATCTTGAGTTTTAGTGTGCTCAGCCTTTTTGTTTAAACCTTACCATTGTCTGTACCCTACTGCTTACAGGTTCAATAATAATAATAATAATAATAATAATAATAATAATAAGAAGAAGAAGAATAATAATAATAATAATACTAGAGCATTGTATTCACTTACTACCTAGAAATCGTTTTGTGAGCCTTTGCTATGAATAGAGTTAATAATAGTCGGATTTGGTATATCCAGCTATGGGTTTGATCATATATATATATATATATATATATATATATATATATATATATATATTCAATGTAGAACATTTGTTTTAATAGTGCAGGGCCTCAATGATATGGTGAGCAACTACAATATATAGGGCATTTGAAACAATAAAGTAGTATGCAATGTTATGTAGTTCTACTCTAACCAAATTATATAGCTTCTTAATAATGTGTTTTAATATTTTTGCACATGAGGGTTATAGATTTACTCCTCAGAGATGAATATGAGATTTGTAAAGCTTCTATAGATATGGGATGTTTGTGTAATTTATGTTCTGATTTCTAAAATCAACATTAGATTTATTCAAGTTTAGTAAAATGCTATCTATACCCATAACGATATTTGCAAAGTATATTATAAATGCAAGTACATAACCCTAGTTTCCATGAAAATTAAATGATACCTGCTTATTACATCTACCCAATTAAATGACACATGTCAAACTTGTTTGGCTCTCCTAATTACATGATCCTTATATGCCTCATCTATTATATAGTTTCATATCTAACTAAATGAACCATATGTGTCAAATAAGCAAAATTTAATAAGACAGCTCCTAATCAATGTGATATCAGTTAGACAGGCCACAGCGGATGTCATGAAAAGATGCGCCAATTACTAACGATATTACTTTACTTGACATACTTTATTGGATGTCTTCGTCATCTAAAATTGTCAGGTACTGCATGTTTGCAGCAGTAAGATGGTATAAATGTTACAAATAAATAAAATTATGACTCAATGCTCCTAATATTTGTCTGTGAATTTTTATACTATGCCAAAGTAAACATGAATAGCCAGTTTGTCAAACAGTAGCTAATCTTGCTAAAACTATTAACTTGTGTAAGGAAAACTTGCTGAATGCAGAAAAATGTTTACAATGAATTACTGTTTTTTTTCTTAAAGATATACTGTAGATTTATAGCATGCTTCATATCAGCATCATATTTTTGGGAACACAGTTTTAAATATTGAAATAATTATTTAAAATTACGGTGTAATTTGGATTTCTTAAATTATTTGAGCCAAGTAAATTACATTTCTAAGTAATTTTGTTGGGGGAGCTTTTTTCAGTAATGTTACACACGTATTCAATACTCCCCAGCCATAAAGTACTTATCCCACCTGCAACTTTTAAACCCATGCCTTGTCAGTAAAGCACAAGGCATGTTTTTACGCAAAATGCTGATATTGATCAAATTTACTTTGCTCAATTTCCACATTCACAAATGACAATCCCCAGGGATTCACTTCATCCATGCATGCGCTGAAGAGGATCACTGGGGATCCCCTTCTCAGCTCACTCCCATTCCCCATTCTCCAATCAGCCCATCTACATAACAATGGGGGTCCTTTGAGACACCCATGGAATTGGTTAATATTAACCAAGAGTCACAGGGATCCTTAAAGAACCACTGTGGTATCCAAATGTTATCCCCCACAATGCGAGTAACTAATGAACCCATCTATAATTATCTATAAAATAAACCCAATACATATTAACCCCTAATATACCATGGGGGTCTCTACAGAACCCATGGTACCAAAATGAACCCCTAACTACCCCAAACAATTACCAAAAATAAAAAAAACTAACATTACAAAACATAATAAAACCTGAAATTACCATAAAAAATAAATGCATTTAAAATAAAAAATACATATAAAATAAAAAAGATCACAATAAAATTAAAAAAAATAAAAAAATAAATAAAAAAATTAATAATACCTTCACCAAATGATCATCTACCGATGATCATCAATGTCCTGATCCTCAAATCCAGCAATGATCATTGACGCTTTGATCCTCACTCTTCTGCTCTGGACTAAACAGGCTTTCTGTGTTGATAGTAGAAGGTCTTCTAGAAAGTCTTCTTCTTTCTTGATTTAAGACAATTATCCTAATCTTCTGGGTCAGAAAAGGGTCCCTCCCCCCAAAAAAACCTGAGCTCTAAAATACCGATTTACTATAAATGCTTCGCTTTCTGCAGCTGAAATATGATTTTTTTGTGCATTCTGATTGGCTGAAATACTGTAGATGCCCATCATATTTCAGTCAATCAGTATAGGGTTTGAGTTGTCATCTGCTCAATATTAATTTTAAATCTAATTTGATCAATCGGATTAATCATATTTTAGGTCCATCAATTTGATCAATCTAATTGGTCAAAAGAGGACTTCTTTGCTACAAGGACATTCAGTGAGATTGTATTATTACTTTCCGTGAAGAGACAAAACACAACACAGATAACCCATGTTTAACTGCCTCTTCATTGTTGTTTTTTTAATTGAAGTATACAACAACCCCAGGACAATGCTTATGATTTTGTCCATATAAGATCAGTATTCCTTCTTCCAGACTTCATATGATAGGAGGATTGGATTTACATGACTACCATCTCTCTCTGGCTAGGTATACATTTGATGCCAATTATGCTTTCAGGTAAATATTTGTTTAGTATGATCATATGTTTTCACAATATATCAGTGGTGTTCTTCCGCTCTCTTTTGTATTTACTATAGCTCCTAGAGTTGATACAGGTATAGATGCAACCATAAATTAAGACTGAAACATTAAAGTGGGCTTTGAACATTTTTTCCTTAACCCTTGGATCTATTTCTAGCTATTCAGTACCTTACTTCAAGGAAACCTGAATCCAAAATGTGTATTCTCTATTTTTTCCATTAAGGATAGTGCTTCAATAATATATATTATTAGGGAATTGAACGCCATTAGTATATTATGTTCTCAAATAATAATAAAATAAAGGGATTCTTCAGATTTTAAAACTTAAAAAAAATAATTAAAGTATAACTGCATTTATCACTTGCAAACAAAATAAACGGTACGACTAAGGAATAGCTTTTGATGTTTCAGCAAATAGTATTAAATGTTTAAAATAACACAGGGTTTTGAAACTTTGTTTAATCGAAACAGTTATTAAATGGTGCCTTCTGTGAGTATTTTCATTAAATACCTTTTGTTTATAAATACATTTTTGACAATTAATAATTCAAGTTTCAGAGTTGAACTTGTATTTACTAGCCAGCAAGCATATTTGACAACTGTCCAATTTTTATAAGACATCATAAATGCTGAATAACTATTATTTTGTTTTTGAAAACATTTTCACCTGGATAAGTGGAAGTATTCTTTAATGTAATGTACTGCACATTTTGTACAGAGACAGTATACACAGGAGGTGCAGGTTAAAAGAAATGCTTATGATTTATGTGCACTCAGTTAAACACGTGCACACCCTAACAGGCATTACCATGCACAAATGTCCTTCCTCTATGCTATTTTAGTCATGCTTAGAGAAAGTAATATGTTGATACTAATTGTTACATACCAAATAACAAATTAAGATCTAGCTACTGCTTAGACTACTTAAAGTGTGTAACCAAATAAAGGCATGTATTACATATTGAAATTACTCAAACTGTAGCCGGCAGTAGACTTTTTTCTTTCTGCTACTTTATACCTGGAAAATAGTAAGCTTTGAAAAGCATGTCAAATATTTAGTTGTGAGGAATTTTAGTATAACCTTTGGTATTGTCCCTCAAGCGCCTCCATAGATAATGAGGACAGAGAGTTAGCCATACAGTTTTGTTAAAACAACCCTTAGAATATACTGAATGGTCAAAAGTTCTCCTTCTCTCATCAGTATATAGTGTGATGCAGATAGTTTGATGTATCACACATCAGCTCCTTTGAAGAGAAGTAAAAGAGGTGAATAGTGTGATGATGTAAAGGTGTGTAAGGGATCATGGGACTGTGACTGTCAATGCATTGCAGGGCCCATAGCGGCACTATACCTATTATTACAGTGTCATAAAGTTTGTTCTCTGTTTGTATTATCCTGTGAACTCAATAAAAACAATATCAATAACTTTTTCCATGCCAAGAGCTCAGTACATTTTCCTAACATACAGCCCTATTAAATTCCCCTAACAAGTAAAACCATAGCCCTTAATGTAGCCAATAAGACTTACGGCTATTCAATTGGCCCAGTAAAGCAAGGCGCTGCCGATCTGCGGGTTTGGAACGAAAAAAAGCCTACTGGACGTGGAACGTGGAACTTCGCGGCTGCAAATCCTTTGTTCTCTCAAGCCAATAAACTCTACGTTTCCAATCATGCTATTAAATTGCAACAATTTCACTTGCCTTCAACCCCCTAACATGCAAATGGAGCCAGCAAGGGCGGTAAAGTCCAATCTGTAGCACTTTAAATGCACATATCACCACACTACTGTACTGTTATTAACAGGGAAAGTGATGTTCGGTCTTAGAATGAATAGCACAACATTCTCAAGCTCATAAATCGGCAAAAAAAAAAACTTTATTTCATGTTTAATTTACGTTTTATATCGATCCTGACAATCAATGTTTTAACACATATAATGGAACTCGCATGTAATAGAATATCATATTTACGGCTTTATCATTATTGCATTATATCTGGAATGTGGGTCTGATCGTAACTTATAATTGAACCCCGTAAGACTTTGAAATCCAACCTCCATTTTTCTGTGACGCAATGATGACGATCTCTGTTTCCATTGGCTCCATCTAAACCCTTAACGACAGGTTTGACTAATTGATCACCTTTATCCAACGTTCAACAAATGGTTTAAGGGTTTGCATCTCAAGCCCTTTACTTGCAGCCTGTTCTAATTTAATAGCTCAGTAACTCTGCCAAATTTCAAGTCTGCAGCCCTTTTGAGCTTCCCGATGCTGCTACGGGCTTCAAATTTAATGTGGCTGATAGAGGGGCAGACATGCATCCGTTTAGACATGGATCCCTGTCAAGTTATTTGTACATACATGGGGAAAATTATATATTGTTGCTTCAGCAGAGGTTCAACTTATAATCAATAAAGTGCCGTCCTTTTTAATCAGTCTGTAGTATTATGTTTAGAATTTGCTGTGCAACATTGGGATTACAGCCCAACCTAACTTCCTTTCTACAGTGTCTACAGTGTTCAATTAGCAGAAATGGGTGGTCATACAAAAAGAACCATGGGGCAACCATGATTTACACCTCTTATACCAGTAGAATTTACTTCCTCTGATTGTTAGAGAAAGTCACATTAGTTGCTCTTATATATGTAATGTTTTGTGGTGCTTAAATTACTTGTGTATTAAAGAAAATATTGATTTTATGAGTAAATCTTCAGCACCTTGTAAGCTTCTGTTAAAGCTGGGTGAATTATCCTCCACAAAAGCAGCAACAAAATGTCCCAAAATACGAATACATCAGATCTGTCTGTGTGTTTTGTTACAATCTCATGGTGTCTGACATCACTGTACTTCTTTACATATAATTCCTCCTGTGGGATTTTCTTCAAAAATTGTCTGAGGATGTGCTGTCATGTTATTCAAGCAAAATGTGTTATAAAGCACTGTGGCAGCAATAACTATAACTACTGAATGAAAATCAGTTTCAACAAAGATAAGTGCAGTATAAGAATACGATACAAGATGTTTAATATGAGGAAAGAAGTTTTTCACATTTGCGTATGGTTGGGTATAAGGAAATTGATTTTTTTTTTCAAATGTTGGATCTTAATAGTAGTTTGAATTCTTATTTTTTTTTTAAATAGCCAGAATCATTGTACAATTCTTGAAGATATGCTTTTATACAAAGGGATGATAAAGTCAGATTTCATCCAGCCAAAAACTTATGCATTGTAAGAACTGTTGCTGTAACATGAAAAGGTGTTGAGGCAGGAAATCCTGAATGACATCAAACACACCTGACGCATAGCAGTGCAGAAGCTGGTGAGGCTGAGGGAGACTGGGGGATGGGGGGCGAGATGGAGGGGGCCAGGAGGGTCTGATATGGGGGGGGGGCAGGGGGGACAAATAAATAAAATATATAAAATATATAAAATATATAAATAAAAACAAATATATACAGAGTTCAGTGTAATAACTGTATATCTCAGAATTCTGAACAGGAAGCAAGTTTTTTAACTTGTTTTAGACATTCAAATGTGAACCCAGATGTACTATTTATTTTCTGTACTACTGTACAGCGGAGGGCTTTTATTAAAATGTGAACACAAATGTCTATCTATCTATACTGTATATATATATATATATATATATATATATATATATATATATATATATATATACTTAGACTGAAGAGTGAAGTAGCCATGTAAGCAGTATATAGTGATATCTTTTTTTATTGGACAAATGTTTTATTTAAAGTGGTGAGCTTTCGAGATGTTTGTCCTCTCTTTATCTGAAGCAGTACTGACATGAATGTAAACAGTGATATAGAGAGAGAGTGGAGACAGCATCTGACATCAAAACGAAAACAGTTACTATTGGCATCATGTTGCACTGAATGATCACTCCATCCAAAACCTGAAAATCCAAATAATCAGAGGCAATTTCAAAAATATCCAGGAGTTTTCTTGTGATTCTGCTTTTATCTTTCTCCTGTTTTTGATTACCTTGTAGCAGGCTTGTCACTATATAGGAAGGGTATCACTGTGAACTCCAGTATTTTTTCATGTATATATTGATATATGTATGTACATAGTATGTGTGTGTATGTTTCCTATACTTCCAATACTGTTAATTCCCTTATATCTCTTAATTCTCATGTATTCCATGTCAGATGCTGTTTCCACTCTCTCTGTATCATTGTTTCTATCCAAACTGAAAGTTCCATTTCATGTCTGTATTGCTTCAGACTTGAAATAGAGAGGTTAAACCTCTCCAAAGCTCACCTTTATAAATTAAACATTTGTCCAATAAAAAATGTATCATTATATACTGCAATACTTATTACTCATCTAGATTACTGGATATTCAAGGTTACTTCATTCTTCAAAATGCAGTGGTACCTTGGTTTTCAAACTTAATCCATTCCAGACGGCAAGTTGAGTACCAAATAGTTGAGTACCAAACTCCCATAAGGATTAATGTGAATTGGTTTTAACAAACACGATGAGTACCAAGGTAGCGCAATGTGTACCGAGTTTTTTTCCTCATCCAGACAGGATGAATATTAAACATTTTGAGTTCTGATGAGGTTTAGAATCAAAGTACCACTGTATATATACACAGTCAGGTAACATTATTATTATGACCACTAGCTATTATCCAGAATAATCGATGTATGCTGCATTGACAGCAGCTAGATGGCATGGTAGTGAGTCAGGAAGGTTGGCAAGGGTATCTGGAGCCATGCAGAGTGCAGTTCATCCAACAGCTAATGAGGAGTCCATGGTGGAGGATCCATACGCGAACTTGGCGATCGAGGTGGTCCAAATGGTGCTCAATGTGGTTGAAGTCCAGGGAATTTGGAGGCCAGGGAAGTACTTGAAAGTCTTTGTTGTGTTCCTAAAACCAATCCCGGACAATTCTTGCCATATGACATATTGAACTGTAGTTGATCTCCAAGGATGGAAAGAGGTAGGTTGAGAATGCCTTCCAGAGATATAAGTTGACCCAGACAATTCCAAGAAAGCATTCCCAAGACCATAACACTGCCACCACCAGCTTGTGTTCTTCCAACAGTAGTTGCAGAATGTTTTTTTCAGTCGATGAGCAGAAAGTGTGACTCATCAGAGAAGGCAACGCTTTGCCAATCAGAAGAGGTCCAATTTTGGTACTGTTGTGCAAATCAAAGCTGTTTTTGACAATTAACCATCATCAGCATGAGTACAGTGACCAGCAGTTTGCTTCAGAGCGCCATATACAACAGGATTCGCTGTACTATGATTTTAGACATATGTCTGGTAGACCTCTGTTTTGTTTGGACTTTGAGTTTCTCAACTGTAGCATGTTGGTTGGCCTTTACACACCTTCACAGCCGACATTAACCTCTGACATCAATGGCAAGTTGTTCTCCACAGTTTCAATGCTGTTTATTCAAAATAGTGTGGTGTGTCCAGTAACAGTACACTTTAACCACAGCACCACGCGAGCAGTTCACAAACTGTACTGTTTTAGAAATACTGCCCTTGGCCCAAAAGCAGATAGTGGGAAGTGCTGCTGATTAGGCTTTGGCCCAAGTGGTGTGAGCAGAGTGAGGAAGCTGCAGCCAGAGGCTCTGAGGCCTAGTAAAGGACACAAGCTGTAAAGAGCCTGGAAAGTACACCTAGCAGAGAGAGCTGTCAGCTGCCTGGATTGCTGCAAGGAGAGGACTGGGTGATAATTTGCTCACACAGGGCCTCATTCAATTGCAATTTGGCCAATTGAATAGGGCTCTAAATAAGCACATAGCACATTTTTTTTCAAGAAGTTTTTAGTTAGTGAAAACCTTGCTTTTGGATAGATGTTTACAGAATACCAGAGACAGTTTTGTATCCTATCCACAAGGTGGCACTATATTGGCTAATAAATACCCGTGACAGTTTGTAAACTATCCACAAGGTGGCGATACTAACATTAACATCAAGAGACTGTAATACCTACTCTCCATAATAACACGAGACTCAGGGAAAAGACAAACCCTGCTAACCTCCACTGGAAGTAGTGTGACAGGATTCATTTTGTGAATTATATTTCTCCGGAGCAGAGAAGCTGCCCAGGTGTAGTCCGGGTGTTCGTGAATGTCTAGTAAGAACGTTTACGTTGATTTTATTTTTATTTTTATTATAGTTAATTACTACATCTGGATTCTTGTTTATGAGCCCTATAATAAACAAGTCTCCTGCATCAAAAATCTACGTATTGCAGAACCTTTTGTTAAAAAATCCCAGTGGTAGACGACCATCCTTATCACAATATATATATATATATATATATATATATATATATATATATATAAAATATATGAGTTGGCATGGGGGTTGCAGGGGTGGCTGAGCAACACACAAAAAAAAAGAAAGTTTCACTCCAAAATTTGTTTTTTGCACTGAGACCGTCCATCCACTAGCTCCGCCACTACGTCTTTATTAATAAGGGATAACTGATAATGGCTAATGAGAAACAATTACCTATGACTCGTAGTTTGAAGTTACTGTATATTTGAAAGAGAATAAAGACACACATTAAACTCAATAGAGTTCACTTATCTTTAAGTATTAGCAAATCATTGTTGTTGTTTAGACGTTCAGTCATCTCAGACTCTCTGTGACCTTACGGACCACTGCATGCCATGCACATCTGTCAGTACTGGCACTCTGATATCCATCAAGCTCATGTTCATTGCTTCAATGATTTCATTAATTCATCTCCGCCTCTGCCTTTCCCTTCTTTGAGTGCCTTTAATCTTTCCCAGCATTAGAGTCTTCTCTAGGGAACCATATCTTATCATGATATTGCTAAAATATTTGAATTTCAGCCTTATGATCATTTCTTCCAGTGTACAGTTTGTCTTGATTTCCTGTAGTACTGATTTATTAGTTCATCTTACAATCTAAGGGACTCTAAGCAATTTTCTCATATACATATGTCACTACTGGAAATACCATACTTTTTACTATGCAGACCTTTGTTGATAATGTAATATCTTTTTACTAGATTGTCCAAGTTTGCCATAGCTTTCCCCCAGAAGCAAATGCCTTTTAATATTATGGCTACAGTTAGCATCTGAAGAAACCTTGGATACCAGAAAAATAAAATCTGTCACTTCTTCCCCATCTATTTTCCAGGAACTGAGATTGCAGTTTGCCTTGATCTTTGCTTATTTAACATTGAGCAGCTGGCTAGATAATATGACTCGACCCTGTGTATATATATATATATATATATATATATATATATATATATATATATATATATATATATTAATAAAAGAGTGAAGCCACCATGAATGTCCAGTAATCTAGTAATTTAGTAATTATTAATCCATACATACATATATATATATATATATATATATATATATATATATATATATATAATGAGTATTGCAATATACTCTTAGTGAGGTGTTTGTCCAACAGGAAAGATATATCTGTGGACTACGGTGCTCTGCTTTTTCATGTATATATTGATGTATATGTGTATATAATATGTGTATATATGTTTCCTTTGCTATGTTGTGTTTATTCCCCATATATGTATTTACCTGATGATGTCAGATGCTGTCTCCACTCTATCTGCATCTGCTGTTATTATTCAAACTGAGGGTTCCATCTCATGTAGTATTGCTTGAGACTTGATAAAGGGAGGTTAATCCATTATAAATAAGACGTTTGTCCAATACAAAAGGTATCCAATTAACCACTAAGAAGGTTAAAGAACTTGCCACATTTTGTTGTGTTCCACATAGTCAAAGTCCTTACAATAGTCTATGAAGCACAATGAAATGCTTTTTTGGAACTCTTGTGTTCTCTATCATCCAGTGGACTTTGGAAATTTGATCTCTTGTGCCTCTTTCTCTGTGGAACCCAACTTTCACATTTGGTAGTTCCCGGTCCATATATGGTTGGAGCCAAGCTTTTAGTATTTTAAGCATTACTTTGATTGCATGTTAATTGAGTGCAATTGTTCAATAATTGGAGCAATCTTTGGCACTGCCTTTTTTAGGATTGGGATGTAGACTGACCTTTTCCAGTCTAATGGCTATTGAAGAGTTTTTCAAATTTGTTGGCATAAGGCAAGCAACACTTTCCCAGAATCAATTTTTTTTTTGAATAGTTCAGCTAGGATTCCATCACCTACTGCAGCCTTATTATCAGCAAGACATCCTAAGTCCCATCTCAATTCACTCTCCAAGATGTCCAGCTCCAACTCATTGGACAAGTTATTGAGGTCATCGCTGCTGTTAAGATCCTTCCTGTATAGATATTAAGTGTATTCCTGCCACCTATTCTTCATCTGATTATCTTCTGTTAGGTCCCTGACATGCTTGTCTTTAATCACAACCACTTTTGCATGAAAGGTTCCTTTGAGATCCACAATTTATTGGAAGAGATCTCTTGACTTTGCCATTCTGTTATCATATTTTATCTCTTTACATTGCTCATTGTAGAATATCTGCTTATCTCTTCTTGCTATCCTCTGGAATTCTGCATTCAGTTAAACAAATACTTTCCTGTCTCCACTACCTTTCGCTTTCCTTCTTTCCTGGGCTACTTTCAGGGGATAATCTTGTTAGGTCTCCAGAATAATGTCACAAACTTTGGTCAAAAGTTCTTCAGGTATTCAATCTTTAATGTTTAGTCCCATAAATGTATTTGTTACCTCCACTGCATATTCACAAGGCATATTCTTTATTTTGTATCTGCTTGGTCTTACAATGTCCCTCTTTTCTTTAGTTTAATTCTGAACTTTGCCATAAGACGCTCATAGTCTGAGATGCAGTCAGCTTCAGTTCGGGTTTTTGTTGAATGTATAGAGCTCCTCCATCTTTGACTACAAAGTATATTGTCAATCTGATTTCTATATTGTCCATCTGGTGATGTCCATGTGTAGAGGAGTCTCGGAGGCTATTGGGGGAGAGTGTTTGCTATGACCAGAGAAGCTACACTGAAATAAGCAAAATAAGGCTTGTATAGTGATCCCTGAAATATCAATTACGAGAGCCAGAGCTGCACAGTAAGCTATTTTAATCACACATCCCTAAAATATTGTGAGAGAACTCCTACAGGTCCTACAGGTGAACTTCAGAACAAAGCCGAAAATCAATGCAAAAATCTCCATTGATTTCTGCACTGACAATAAATTATGAGTTACTCCCTTACACTCTGACACCCAAACCCTATGCTAATACGATTTTACGGATCACTTGGCAAAAAAGGGCACTTAGTTCCTTTTGAAGCATTTAAAGTATAGCACAAAAAGCACTACAAAACGATGACATTTCAACATTATTTGACACTTAATAATCTGATTTCAACATATCTGTAATAAAAAAATATGATATATTAGTATTAAACCAGTTTTATTATACAAAATTCAGGGTAACACACACCTTAGTACTCACAAGCTTAATACAAGTAACAAAACCATGTTGCCTACGAACAAGTGCTCTTTTACATTGTCATTGTCTGTAAATATATACAAATCAAAAAACAATTTCAACACAAAATAAACACATCTTTATTTATTAAAGCTATAAATACAATCTGTGCATCTTTTTAATCTGAAAATATATTAAGAAATAAACAATTACTTTATATATATATATCTCTGTTTCCTTGCCTCGGCCTACTTACGGGCACTTGTTACTGCACCTCCCACTCATTATTCCTATTGGCTCCTAGGGCGTGTCTCATTCGTAAAGTTTATTTTGGCTACTCCCTGCACAGAAATCTGTTGCGGCTAAGGCAAGATTTATGGCTGTGGGCTGAGTGCTTTCTCTTGGGGGAGTGAAAGATTTACATTAGTGTGGAACTTAGGGACAAAAAGCTCCAGCAGCCAATTTACTGCAGTGCCCTAACTTAGGGTCTCATTCAATTGCAAGGCTGCAACTCACGGTATACAGACCGTATGTCTGCGGGCTTACTGCAGGCTTGAACACTGCTACAATTAGGGAGTGATTAAATTGAACAAGCCCACAAGTCACAGGCCGAAAGCTGAAACCGTAAACCATGCAATAATATGTAGCATTTCAGAGCGTGAACATGATAAATTAAGCAAGGCCATAACTACCCATTTAAAAACAGCCAATAAAAAATGAGTCATCATTACGTCAGTAAAACATGGAAGTTACATAGCAATCAATTAGCATTTAGGGGTCAGATATGCGACCAGACCTGCAATCCTGCAATGTGCAAAATAATAAAAATGAATGAAGGAAATGTTCTACTCCATGTGGGTGGCATGATATCATTGATTTCGGAGATTGATATAAAACCGAAATGACACATACAAAAAAATAATTTTTGATTGCAGATTTATGAGCTTGAGACTGTTGTGCAATTAATTCTAATGTCTTTCATCGCTTTCCCTATCTTTTAAAGGGCAGTATTGGTTTTTTAATTGCATTTACAGTGCTATTCAATTGGCGTCTTTTTTCGGGCTCGGAATGGCTTCTGTGTTACGAGCTTTAAAGAATGGCGACTGTTAAACTTGTAACTTACAGCTTCCAGAAGTCTTTGATCTGTCACTTTCACATTCGGCTGTCTGTGACCGAGTTGCAGGCTTGGAATTGAATATGGCCCTCTGTGTTTTAGCTCATTTTCTTTAAATGTTTGTGCTTGTTTTCTTGGAGACCTCTTTTCCAATATTGAATTTAGGAAATATTGCCTTTGAGCATTTTTTATGAATCGTTATAATCTTACTTGTTAAATTCTTACAGAAGCATTATTTTGCATGCATCCTAATGATCAATTGACATATAACAGATTAAGAGTTTATTGTTTAGATATTTGGATACAAAAAAGGCAGGAAGAAGTTATACCATATATTGACATGTACTTTTAACATTATTGAATGGTGTATTGTATAATGTTGTTATAATGTTTCTTAATATTGTCTCATGTTAATAGCTATGTTTGTTTTCCTTCACTTGCTCGGTATCATTAGCTTCATTATATATCTTTTAATGGACTTGGACTAATCACACCTCATCTATTTCATTATACTCACTGATAAATGATGTTTACTTCAATGATGACCTGTATTTTGCATTTATAAGTGTGAAATAGCTATGATTCACTTTCTGTATCCTATATCATTAACCTTTTATAGGACAAAGCGCTGTTTAATGATTTCTTAGCAAAGACATTTATTATTTGTCAATGCAGCTGTATTTTATTGTTATTGTGAACATAGTATAGAATAATGAATTGCAAGCATTTATTACTTGTTCAATTAGGATATTATTGATGTCACAGTTAGAAACAAGCGAGAGAACTTTTGTGATGCATTAGGGATATGAAATTGACTTGGACAGAGCTACAGGGACCTGAAGGTTACAGGAAAAGAAAAATAAGCAGAATCCTTTAATTATTCTATTTAGTTCCTAAACAAATCACATACATTATAAGGTCACAAGTAATTTTACAAATAATAATGTATTATATACTGCATGGAAATTGAATATTATTGACATTTAATGAATATATTGGAAAAAGTTCTAAAAACATATTGCTTTCTACTTTGTATATCTAACACAGTTGAAATGATATACAATAAGTCTGCTGAAATCTAACAATATGGATTGGAACAGGCTTCAAACTCCACAATATGTTTAATTCCTTAATACAAAACATTGTTTTACATGGCTTCTTTAAAGCCTATATTGCTTATTGTAACACAGCTTTTAACAGCTTGATAAGGCAAATTAGAGCCAAACCTACACCACATATTTGTTTGGTTCTTTTAGAAAATCCCTTCTGTAAGGACAGCAGACCTTGGTTGGACACTCCCTAGTTGGGACAAGTTACCAGTAGCAGTTGGACCAAGTTGCAGGAACAGCTGGGCTGTAAATAGGCACTTAGTTGAGCAGAGTAACCAAGAGTATAAGAGAGATGTACTCATAAGAATGAAGACACACCAAGTGCTTCAAACATATGCATGCTTTACTTATTCCACAACCACAGTTGTATACCCAAAATACAATACAATAGCAGCGGTCAATCATGCAATAGGGGTATTGTGTTGTAGCCACCTGTCAATCACAAGGAGATAATACCACCGTGGGTGTGATGTCTCATGGGTGTTAACTAATAAGGAGGTGACTCTCAGTCTTCTGATGCCTGACCTCCTCTCTTCCTGAAGGGATTAGCCATTACACATGCTAATCCTATTAGACAGCTACCTAGGGGTCATTACAGGTGTAGCCCCTCTAATTAACACAAATCAGGTTATGTGACCTAGGAAGAGGTATTTGAGGTCAGTCTTTAAAGTGATATACACCAAATAAACATTAGTAACCCCAGATCATACAATACACATCACACAGACATTAAACAAGCCTAAAGGTAAAAATGAATATCCTACTGAACCAATCCCTATGTGAGTGGGTCAGAGACTTTCCCCTCAGCCCAATAATGCCCTATAGTCCAGAACAAGGGGATTCCAGATGTACATGCACAATAAGCCCATAAAGTGTCCAACCAAAAGCCCAAAGTCCAGGGCTACCGTGAAACACAGAATGTTTTTTATAACTCATAACCAAACCTGAGCAACCTTATCTATATTTGCTTTTCATTTTCTAAATGTACCTCTCCAAAATGTGAATGGTACTCTATAAAAGGAGAGCAATTCAGTTAAAAACAGTATGGCAATGCACAACAACCCAGTACAACACGTTTGTGTTATCACAATGAACATCCATAAATGTACTAGACAGAGTGTGGAGTCAATAAAATCAGACAGAAGGTTAGAAAAGCACAAGATAATATTCCTGTGAGCCATTCAGTGTCAAATATAACAGTTCAACATGAAAAATACTTTTCAAGTGAAATTTGGACAAATGTTCAAAGAACCTGGAGATACTAACAAACAAGCAGTATGTACTATATAATATTCTAAAAAAAAATCTGAAGTGTGATCTTAATACCTACAGTAATCGGGTGCTGCAGAACCTTTCTTTCAAGCTGAAACTCCAACTTTATAAAATTTTTCAGATGTTATATAAAGGTTTTTGAAAATTACAATTGACAGCTATAGTAGTGGAAGACTCCATGTGACAGAAATGTTTTTAACAACCAACAGTGATTTCACATTTCTCTCATTAGAATACATAATGTCAAACCAATCTTTAGGTCATGTTAAAGTTCAGGAAATTAAAAGGCATGCACCATTCACAATTATGAATATGAAATTTTAGTTCATGTTCAATATGCCAAACTTTGACAAAATATATATATGTATTTGTAATCATGTATCAATACATTTTCATTTAATATTTTGTTTTTATTTAAACTATTGTATTGTAATTGTTATTTATTTTACAAATAATTCATAACACATAGTATATGAATCATAAACTAATAATAATAATTATACTGTAAATACTGAGACTTTTTTCCCCTCTGTGCTAGAGAGTGTTGTTAGATTAATTATTATAATTGATTGTATTCACTAATTATGTATTGGTAAATTGTTGCGGTCTGGCATACTGTATTGTTGGCGCGATCATATTTGAGTAGATAAGTGTCAGAAAAAAAAAATCATTACTTTGCTAATAAACCTTGTATGTAAATATGATTGCATGATTTTTAAATTTTTTGCCTAAATAACAACAATAAAATGATAGCCCAAAACAGGAAAATAGTTGAAACAGTACCTTGTGTATTGATTCATCATGTCATCTGACTTAGTAACAGTAATTTTGTGCAACAAGAAAAAAGTGGTAGATTATCAAACTCTGTGTATTTATTGGCAAGTGATTGAAGTAGTATACCTACTTAAACTTAATATTTATTCTATTCTTATATAAAAATAAAATATATTTAAGAAAGAAAAAATGTAATATTGGCACTGAAACACATATGTACTTGCATATACTAAAATGTAAGGTTTATAGGGGATGACAAAATAGCTTGAGTAGTGACTTCATCAATAGACCACAACTGTGTAAAATAGAAATTGAGTTTCTCATACAGTGGATATAAAAAGTCTACACAACCCTGTTAAAATGTCAGATTTCTATGCTGTAAAAAAATGAGACAAAGATAAAAAATGTCAAAACTTTTTCCACCTTTAATGTGACCTATAAATGTTCGGATTTCCTAATCAGTAGTTGGCAGCTTGGAAACACAGGGCCCAAACAGAATTCTGTGGAACCCGTACTGGATGTAACACACACAAAAAATCATTTTCAGTACTAATTCCGTTTATTGCCACGTCATTGCATAGGTTATATACTTGCAAAATAAGGTGGATATTATAGGCGATTTTCACAGTTCATGTTAGTCAGTTGCAAGGACAGATAATCAGGTGTTTTTCTGTTTCTTAGAACAACTAGAAATGTTTTGTGTTTTAGTAAGGTTGCAAAACATCCCAAGGATAGGAACATGATATTATGGTTAGGCTATGTGTCAGCAAAATATGTTAACCCCTTCATCAGCAGAATATGTTAACCCCTTCATTCCCCTCTTAGATCACAACGTGATCTTTATTTGGGATGTAAGCAGTGGTGTATATATATGATAGGAAGCGAACTGAGACACTGGAAGGTGATAGACCCTCAAGGGTATCAGTACATGAGATATACCTGTGACCAGGTCGTGTTAAGTCACAGTATTTAGCTGAAAATTCTTAGGAATAAAGCCTTGCAGCATGTAATAAAAACACAAAGGAATACAAGGGAAGCAATGACAGAGTAAACAGAATTATCATCAATATAAGAACAACATTCTTTACCTATTAAAGCACACACACCGCCTTTGGAAGCTAAAACATAATCTAAAGCCATTCTATTCTACAAAGTGACCATTCCAAATTTGCACCTGCTCCTAGTTTAGTTTCTCAATTGCTTCAGCAGAGCTATTCAAGGCCCTCTGTATTAGTAGAGAAAGGATTAGGGGACAGCCATCGATAGGGGTTCCTGCCACAGATAAAGTATACATCCGTGGCTGGAGAAGGTGGCATAAGGTAGAAGAGATTAGACACGGATCCATTAGTGTTGCTACAACCAGTACCATTAATTGATATATTATGTAAAAGAGTAAATAAGTAGGGACATCCGGGACCACTACAGCTCCAATGTGTACAACTCTTGTACAGGTCAGAAAGGGAGGAGGTCCTATAAAAAAAATAAGTGTGGTATCGGAGCAAGTGGACCAACCAACAGATTTACCTTTTCCTAGGGCCCTAAAACAGTTATACCCTGTGTTAGTGTGGGTTAACATAAATTATACATTTTTATAATATTTTGATGGGAAATACGTGCGTATGAGGTGTTGCATCCATATAGAGTTAAGTGGTGTGTCTGATTGTACATAAGTAAAGAAATTCCATTTGCGGGGTTGTGTACTGCCATTGTAATATACTGTATGTGGCTTTGAGTGAAGTTTTCTGCTGTAAGGCCAAATAGAGGCATACCCATTTCCCCATGTGTAGAGACGTGTGCACATACCCAGCAATTGGAAAGGTTAAAGGAGTGAGCATATCCTTGTAACATTATGGAAAATGTATTACGTTCCCAGGGATGATTTTGTATAATTGTGTTATCACGTGTGGATCTCTTGTGCCTATGAGGTGAACTAGTATTGGTGTGAGTGTTATTGTGTTTGCCACAAACAGACTTTAATGGTCCCAGTTTGTCTGGGTCATAATGGCAATTAAGAAATGTCCATCTGGGCAAATAAATCAGGAGCATAATGCACATCAACAGGAGAAAGTTCTTCCATGCATTCTGTGGATGCAGGAGTAGGTTTGACATTTTTATTATCACTGTCTTCAATCGCTTTCACGGGGACTTTGTCACCTGCTTCACCCCTCTTTGGACACAGCTTCAGACGAGATGCGTGGATCCAGATATCCTGTGAGTCAGTGAGGACGGCAGTCCTGGTTACTGCTACAATGTTAGTCGGTGGTCCGAATGGGAAGCCTCCCTTCTTTGCTCTGTTCAGTTGTCGGACACAGACGAGGTCACCTGGCTGGAACGGATGTGTTGGTTCCTGTGAGGGTAAAAGAAAGCGAGAAGACACATCACCATAGATGCCATTCAATTTATCAATCAATTGTTGCACATATTGTTCTCTTATAAGATCAAGATCACCAGACATAATTACAAGTTGGCCTTTTACCCAAGGAGTTGGAAATGGTCTTCCCATTAGAATCTCAAAAGGGGACAATTTAGTAGACTTATTAGGAGTCATCTTAATTTCTGCTAGAATGGCAGATAAGTATTTCTGCCAGTTCACCCATGTACCTGTAGTGGCCTTTGAAAGTTTCTCCTTAATAGTGTGGTTCATTCTTTCCACTATGCCTGAACTCTGAGGATGGTAAGGGATATGGAATTTCCAGGTTATCTGTAGCCATTGTACCAGTTCCTTAATTATCGCACTAATAAAGGCTGCTCCATTATCAGAGTTAATTTGCAATTGGCATCCATATCTCAGTATTATCTCGGTAGTTAATATTTTAGCTACCGTCTTAGCATCCTCTCTTTGTGTTACAAAGGCCTCAGGCCACCGTAAGAACTGGTCTACTATCACCAACAGGTACAATTGCTTTGATCCTGTCTTTGGGATATGAGTAAAATACATTTTTAAATGGGTGAATGAAGCTGTGGGTGGAGACAAATGATCATGTAATGCTTTGTTAGGTACTGTAGAGTTATTCTGTAGACACTGTATACATCTTTGTATGTATGTCTGGCAGTGTGATTTAAAGTTTTTGATGCAAAATGACAGTTGCAATTGTTTGCTACTCTTTCAGCTAAAGCATTACCTCTAGATATAAAATCATTGCGATTCTTTGTACTTGCTATGTGTTATCAGTTCTACTAGTTTCATTTTCAGTACTGGATGCAGCAGGGGGGGGGGGGTTGTGCTGCGGTTTGTGTTCTCTCTGTCCCTGCTCTTGAGCAGGGGAAAAGGGGGGGAGAAAGGGGGGGGGATGATTTCTGTACGGCCACATCGCAAGGAGCCAAATGTTTGGAGACACGCTGGCATCCCCTGGACCGGAGTAGGGACTACTTTGGAAAATAATGCAACCGGACACATACTACCTCCGTGATCTTGGGCACAGACAGCGGCCATGGTTTTACAGTTGTCCCTTGCATACAAATGAAATGGTTTACAATAATCAGGTAGTCCTAAAGCGGGGGCCTGCATAATGCTAACTTTTAAGGTCACATAAGCTTCAGTCATGCCTTGAGTCCACTGAATATGTTTTGGGCTGTCCCCCTTAGCAGCCGTACATAAAATGGAGTCATAGTGTGAGCTTTCAGGGATCCATTGCCTGCAATAATTAATCATCAACATGTGTTGCCCCATTTGTATTTTGTTTTTAGTTGCCTTGTGACCTACAGCTGCTAGGTGCTGTAGCAGACTGAGTGAATCCTGTCTATTGGCTTCCCCGGTAGGACTAGACAACAAACAGTAGGTCATTAACGTACTGAATGGGGACAGAACCATGACACGGGTCCATGACCGCAAGGTATTGTTGGAGCACCAGTGAGTAAGCAGCTGGTGAATCCACGTAGCCTTAGGGGAAGACGGGTCCATGTTAATTGGCGCCCATCAAAAAATGAAAGCCATAAGTAGTTGTGTCTCAAAGTCCAATGGGACCAAAAATAATGCGTTTGATAAATTAATAATAATAAATATAGTGGCGTCATGGGGAATGGCCGGAATGAGAGCAGTGATATCAGGGACAATCGGGGCAATTGGGATGACTAAGAAATTAATTGCCCTTAAATCCTGGACAAATCTAAAGTCATTGTCACGTAATGGAAGGGACGTTAGTCCAATTCCATCCTGACTCTGTATCAGAGTCTAAAAGTCTGTATATCAAGTCTGATGTCAGTCTGAGTCATGGTGTCCTTGACACATTCACTTCAGATACATCATATATGTAGAAGGATTAATTCGGGGGTTAAAGGCTGCCTGTTTTCTATTTCCATATTTACTATTTGCAATCTATTCAAAAACAAACTCCATTTTGGATCAAATTCACATACAAAATCTCTCTTTCAAATCACTTGCTATTTCCTTTCAGTTCCGCACTTAACTTGAGAACTCTCCACAAACAATTAACTACAAATACTAGAATCCACCTTAAAAAGTTTAACAACAACATTCCATGACACACATGACAGTTTTTTTATCCAAACTAAATACGACCTTAAGAATTTTCTGTCGGGAGAAAGAAATTCACAGCCTTTTTTTTTCTTTTTTTTTTTCGGGATGCAGAGATAAGTGTTTGCAAGTTTTAAAATAGAATAAACACAGTCTTACACTTAGAAACAAGATAGACCATAAATCCTCCACTGTTACATATTTCTGGAAAAAGATTTCCCTTTTATTATATATATGCCGGCTTTAGAAATATATTTCAGTGGTGGACACGATCTCTACAGCCTTAAAGACACAGATGAAAATTCTCTAACCTGCATTTCTCAATTGTATTGCAAAGAAAAGAGCAAAGTACAGCAAACACTTACAAATGTATTTGCAGCAAAACATCTACTTTATAAACAAAAGCAATCAGAATATTATATAAATGTATGTAAAGAAAAAGTTAAATTATATTTCTGTGTTCCTATTTCTTTTATTATCCCTTATCTCGTTTGCTTTTTCACGGGACATGATGTTGCGCTGTGTATATAATTACATATGACAGCTTTGCATGATTCTCCCGGGTTGGGAGGTGGGTATTGTTTAGACTGGGAAGTACCCATTTCCAACTATCCTTCTAAAAAAACTTTAGGTGGTTGTCTCAATAGACAATGTAACCTTATTTGCTATCACGGTTGTTTAATCAGAGAACAGGATTCGTCTGTACTGAGCTGAAATAGCTCAGACAATTCCGACAGATATTCTCGAGTTAACGGGTTGCCCCTAGACACAGAGATGGTGCGTCTTACAGTGTCCAGAGACCATACTTCCTGTTTTTTACACAGAATAACAAAACATTTCTTATCTTAAACAGCACAGCAATACAGCAAAATTCACGAGCAAGCAAAAGCGGATTTTGGGCACTGTAAAACATGCCGTCAAGTATATATTTATATAAATTTTATCCTTTCTATTCCCACCTTAGGAATAATATATATATATATATATATATATATATATATATATATATATATATATATATATATATATATATCTCCTTGATATATATATGGCCTTCCAGAGGCCTAATTTTACACTCTCTTCCTTTGAGAGTCTCCCACCTTTAGGGATTATACCTACAGTCTAGAAAAGACTTAATTCTTAATTCTCCCTACCACAGGTAGTGTGTGCCCAACTTATTTACTTGTATACAGTTTATAAAGGACGACAAGAGTGGGAGCAAAGGAAGGTGCAAATAGACACAATTCACTCTACTCACCCACTCCGTCGTACTTCGATCTCTGTATCCCACTTCTGACACCAGTTTGTTGGGGTTTCCTAATCAGTAGTAGCAGCTTGGAAACACAGGGCCCAAACAGAATTCTGTGGAACCCTTACTGGATGTAACACACACAAAAAATAATTCTCAGTACTAATTCTGTTTATTGCCACGTCATTGCATAGGTTATATACTTGCAAAAGAAGGCGGATATTATAGGCGATTTTCACAGTTCATGTTAGTCAGTTGCAAGGACAGATAATCGGGTGTTTTTCTGTTTCTTAGAACTACTAGAAATGTTTTGTGTTTTAGTAAGGTCGCAAACATCCCAAGGATAGGAACATGATATTATGGTTAGGCTATGTGTCAGCAAAATATGTTAACCCCTTTATCAGCAGAATATGTTAACCCCCTTCAATAAACTGTACAACTCAATTGAAAAACAAACTGAAATCTTTTAGGTAGAGGGAAGAAAAAATATAAAAAAAAAATATATGGTTGCATAAGTATGCACACCCTTAAACTAATACTTTGTTGAAGCACCTTTTGATTTTATTGCAGCACTCAGTCTTTTTGGGTATGAGTCTATCAGCATGGCACATTTTGACTTGGCAAGATTTGCCCACTCTTCTTTGCAAAAACACTCCAAATCTGTCAGATTGCGAGGGCATCTCCTGTGCACAGCCCTCTTCAGATCACCCCACAGATTTTCAATCGGATTCAGGTCTGGGCTCTGGCTGGGCCATTCCAAAACTTTAATCTTCTTCAGACCTGAATCCTTTGTTGATTTGGATGTATGCTTTGGGTCATTGTCATGCTGAAAGATGAAGTTTCTCTTCACGTTCAGCTTTCTAGCAGAAGCCTGAAGGTTTTGTGCCAATATTGACTGGTATGTGGAACTGTTCATAATTCCCTCTATCTTAACTAAGGCCCCAGTTCCAGCTGAATAAAAACAGCCCCAAAGCATGATGCTGTCACCACCATGCTTCACTGTGGGTATGGTGTTCTTTTGGTGATGTGCAGTGTTGTTTTTGCGCCAAACATATCTTTTGGAATTATGGCCAAAAAGTTCAACCTTGGTTTCATCAGACCATAACACCTTTTCCCACATGCTTTTGGGAGACTTCAGATGTGTTTTTGCAAAATGTAGCCTGGCTTGGATGTTTTTCTTCGTAAGAAAAGGCTTTTGTCTTGCCACTCTACCCCATAGCCCAGACATATGAAGAATACAGGAGATTGTTGTCACATGTACCACACAGCCAGTACTTGCCAGATACATTACTGTTGCTGTAGGCCTCTTGGTAGCCTCCCAGACCAGCTTTCTTCTCGTCTTTTCATCAATTTTGGAGGGAGCTCCAGTTCTTGGTAATGCCACTGTTGGGCCATATTTTCTCCACTTGATGATGACTTCACTGTGTTCTTCACTGTGTTCCATGGTATATCTAATGCCTTGGAAATTCTTTTGTACCCTTCTCCTGACTGATACCTTTTAACAATGAGATCCCTCTGATGCTTTGGAAGCTCTCTGTGGACCATGGCTTTTGCTGTGGGATGCGACTAAGAAATTTTCAGGAAAGACCAACTAGAGCAGCTGAACTTTATTTGGGGTTAATCAGAGGCACTTTAAATGATGGCAGGTGTATGCTGACTCCTATTTAACATGTTTTGGAATGTGATTGCTTAATTCTGAACATAGCTACATCCCCAGTTATAAGAGGGTTTGCAGACTTATGCAACCACATTATTTTTCTTTTTTTGTTTCTTCCCTCCACCTAAAAGATTTCAGTTTGTTTTTCAATTGAGTTGTACAGTTTATAGGTCACATTAAAGGTGGAAAAAGTTCTGAAATTATTTATCTTTGTCTCATTTTTTACAGCACAGAAACCTGACATTTTAACAGGGGTGTGTAGACTTTTCATATCCACTGTAGGATATCAGGTTATGTATATTTCCATTATCTTAGTAAATTTATACCCTTAATAGAGGGTCTTCATTATTTACCTTACCTATTAATTTTAGTATTTAGTATTAGGAACACCAGATTTATTGTGTGGTATCGATATTTATTTAACTCACTGTTCGGTAACAATTAATTTCATTCACAAAGTCATTATTTGTTACTTACTACTCCATAATATACAAGTGACAAAAGATCCTCTAGATACTCAGCAACATAGAGTGAAACTTTAGATATCCCTTAGCTACTATGGTAATAGGAAAAACGCATGCAGTATTTGTTTTCCCATTATTATTTACTATATAATAATTTCTCAGCTGTTCAGAAGACACAATCAAGTCAACAGGTGTAACAAGCAAACCTACCAAAATGTAGTAAACATTTGTAATTAAATAACTAAACTGTTCAGTGATAGAACACAATAATGTCTTAGCCAGTGATTTACATACATGTTCTGCTCGACAGTTGGCCAATTCACCTTGAAGTTGCACCAAAGTAAAGATAATTAAGCCTTTTGTGCAGCTTTTTCCCTTGTAGTATATCCAGTAGCAGTTATTAGACTGCTCTGTGAGTGTCTGGGCGATGTGACTATTGAAATCAGAATCATTCATCGCCAATCGCTATGAGCCTAAAATGTTGTGACATGCATAGGTAACTTCTTATTTTCTTTTTTCAATATTTTTTTAAAGGATGGACTAAATATTATTTTTTAATGGTGTGTACTCACCAGTCAATGAATCACTTGTGAAAGACAATTTGCAAGAGAGTCAATGGTCAAGTTATTTCAAAAATACAGAAACACATTTCCAAACAATAGTTCTTGAATATTGTATCTGGTAAAAAACATATAAGCTCATCATTAGAGATGTCATGGACAGTTCGCCCGCGGACTATTCGCAGCGATTTTGGCTCGTTCGCGCTCACAGCGGACGGCGGACACATGCGCTTTTTGGTTCGCCCCCTATTCTTTATCATTGAGGAAACTTTGACCCTGCACCTCACAGTCAGCAGACACATTCCAGCCAATCAGCAGCATACACTCCCTTCCAGGGCCTTCCATCTGAAGGACAGTATCCATTTTAGAATCATTCTGAAGCTGCATTCATTGTGAGAGGACAGATAGTGTAGCTGCTGGAGATTTAATAAGGAAATAGATAGCCAGGCTGTGAATTTAGCTTCCACTACAGACCTGAAGGACTCATCTGATATCTGCTGCAAGGACAGCAACCCAAAAAGCCCTTTTTAGGTCTAGAATATCATTTACTTCATTTTATAATTTTTTTCTGTGTAATCTAATTGCATATGCCTGCCTGCCAGCGTGTGTGTGTGACAGGCTAACACCTAACAGCTTATATTGTGCTTATTTTCACTACTCATACCTGGTGGTGTACCATACATTGAAAACAACCATTTTTTTCCTGTAATCTAATTTCAGTTGCCTGCCTGTGTCAGGCTCACAGCTAATATTCTTCTCTGTTTCACCAGTCATAGTTGGTGTACCATACATTGAAAAAAAAAAAAACCCTTTTTTCCTTTAATCTAATTTCAGTTACCTGCCTGTGTCAGGCTCACAGCTTATATTGTGCTCAGTGAAATAAAACAACACTTTTTTGACTGTAATAGATTGAATAGCAATTGCCTGCCTACAGGCATGTGTGTGAAGCCTATTGCATCTACTCGGCCAACTTTTGCCATTGCACAGTGATACGTTATATCTGGTGCAACCGTAGTGTACAGTGACATAAAACAACACTTTTTTGACTGTAATCGATTGAATATCAGTTGCCTGCCTACAGACGTGTGTGTGAGGCCTACAGCGCCTACTCTGCCAACTTTTGCCAGTGCACAGTGACACTCATATCTGGTGGCACCAGATTGCACGTGCAGTGCCCCAAATTTGAAGTGGGAGGACCGACCAAGCATCTTTTTCCATCTCCCGCTTCCAAAAATCCATGCCATATACACGTCCCCTGATAGGTGATGTAACAGGTATAAAACTGATAGGAATAATTAGTACAACTTAATACACCACTTCTATCTGGTGGCACATTACATTGCACGTGCAGTGCCCCAAATTCGAAGTAGGAGGTCCGACCAACCATCTTTTTCCATCTCCCTGTTGCAAAAATCAATGCCATATACACGTCCCCTAATAGTGGACGTAACAGGGATTAAACTGATAGGAATAGTACTACTTAACAGTACACAACTTATAATAACGCAGACAGAGGCAACGCAGAGAGAGGTGTCTGAAGAAGAGGAGTCAGAGGAGGAAGGTGGCTTTGAGGAGGTGGAAGACCAAACACAGCAGGCGTCCCAGGGGGCATGTTGTAACCTTTCGGGACCCTTGGTGGCTGGGTGGAGGAAGAGACCTTCAATGACATCAGTGAGGACAAGGAACGGGACATGGCTAGCTTGGTATCCAACCTTGTGCAAATGGGGAGTTTGCTGTTGTGCAAAGGGACTGTTTGCGGTTGTTTGCGGTGCATTAAAGGGGGAGATTGGTCTGTTACTGTGAAGCGAGTGTAACCCTTACACTACCTGATCGATACAACATCATACCTGATGTTTTAAAGCATGTTATTCCAAACAATTTAGGAATGTTAGGTGATTTATGCCCTTTATGGCTTAAAACCATACTCTGCATCAACTATGTAATTTTCCGTGGGAGTTTTGCCATGGATCCCCCTCCGGCATGCCACAGTCCAGGTGTTAGTCCCATTGAAACAACTTTCCCATCACTATTGTGGCCAGAAAGAGTCCCTGTGTGTTTTGAAATTCGCCTGCCCATTGAAGTCTATAACGGTTCGCCCGGTCGCCCGTTCCGAACATTTGATGAAGGTCACGTCCGCGGTTCGCAAACCGAAAATTTTATGTTCGCGACATCACTACTCATCATCACTCCCACCTCCCAAGCCCGTTGTCTTGGGGTTCTACTGGACCCTGCCCTCTCTTTCATCCCTCACATACAGTCTCTAACCAAATCTTGTCTTCTCCTTTTAGAAAAACATATCGAAAATATGCCATTACCTTACACAAGACACTACTAAGATTCTAATACACTCTCTCATGATTTCTCATCTCAACTATTGCAACTCGCTCCTTGTTGGACTGCCCACCACTTACCTCTCCCCACTTCAATCCATAATGAATGCCTCTGCCAGACTCATCTTTCATACATATTGTTCAGTGTCATCATCTCCTCTTTGTCAATCACTCCACTGGCTTCCCTTAGCCTCCGGAATAAAATTAAAAATCTTGACCCTAACTTATAAAGCCTTCAACAACAGTGCACCCCCATACATCTCTGCTCTCATCTCCAAATACTACCCCACATGCCCTCTTCATTCTGCTAATGACCTTCTTCTTTCTACCACTCTTGTCACCTCCTCTCACTCCCGCCACCAGGACTTTTCTTACAATGCCCCTATTCTCTGGAACTCCTTGCCTCAGAAATACTTCAGAACTTCAATAAAAATGCACCTCTTTAAAGAATCATATAACCTTCCACCCTAACATGCTCAGCACTACTCTCTCCCTACTGTACCACATACAAACTTCAACCTTTAAGTATGCAAGTTTCAATCCTGCAAGGTGCTTTAGGGAAAGCGCTATGGATACTGGATTCCAAGCTCAAACACATGACCCTCCATTCTTTGCATTGTATGAATCTTGAACTTGTCATTGCCTGTAACTTAACTTATGTATAGATCTATGGAATATGTTACAAAATAAACGATTACAAAGCGCGTTACAAATTAACGATAATAAGAATAATAAGCTGAACTCCTCAAATTTATCTCTAACACCAAAGAGATAAAAAATCACATATAATAGTTGTGTTAATTCAAAGTTTGTCGGTAACGATATGCTAAAACTTCCGACAAAATCGCCATTACTACAACTAAAATTTGAAAGTTACGAGTTGCGCATGAATGTTGCACCGCGGGAGTACATGTGCAATGCGTGGCATGCTTGCCAGGAGAGGGACGGGAGTGGGAAAAGAGACACAGAGGAGGGAGAGGGAGGCAGAAAGGAGACATGAGGAGGAAGATGGTGGGAGAAAGGAGACACAGGGGAGAGATATGGGGGAGAAGGTAGACACAGGGATGGGAGGGGGAAAGGAGACACATGGGAGGGAGAGGTGGGGTGAAAGGAAACACAGGTGGAGAGTGATGCAGAAAGGAGACACAGGGAAGGGAGATGGAGTGGGAGGAAGGAGATACAGGGGAGGGAGAGGGGTAAAGGAGACACAGGGCAGGGAGAGGGGAAGAGAAACACGGGGGGAGGGGAGGAGAAAAACAGGGGAGGAGATACGGGGGTGGGGGAAGAGAGACAAGGGAGGGGGAGGATGGAAAGTGTGGGGGGGAGACACAGAGGAGGGAGAGGGGGAAGAGACATAGGGGAGGGGGAAATGAGTCACATGGCAGGGATATTGGGAGAAGGTGACACAGGGGAGGAGATGGGGTGAAGGGGACACAGGGGAGGGTGATGGGGGAAGGAGACACAGGGGAGGGAGATGGGGAAAGGAGACACAGTGGAAGGAGATGGGGAAGGAGACACAGGGGAGGGAGAGGGGGAAGGAGACACAGGGGAGTGAGAGGGGGGATGGAGTCACAAGGGAGTGAGAGGGAGTAGATTGGAGACACAGGGGAGGGAGGAGGGAGTAACACAGGAGGGCGAGAGGGGAGAAAGATAGGCGGGCGAGACGCATGACAAGGAGAGGGCAAAGAGACAAAAAGGAGGGATGGGGAAATAGTGGGGAGAGACACAGGGGAGGGAGAGGGGAGAGAAAGAAGGGAGAAAGAGGAACATGGGAGGGAGCATGAGACACAAGGGAAAGAGAGGTGGTAAAGAGTTGTGGGGAGAGACACAGGGGAGGGAGATGAGGAAGGAGACAGAGTGGAGGGAGATGGGGGAGTAGACACAGGGAGAAGAGGGGGGAGACACAGGGGAGGGAGTGGGGGGGTAAGGAGAGACAGGGGAAGGTGAGCTGGGAGAAAGGAGACACATGGGAGGGAGAGGAGGAAAGGAGACACAGGGGAGGGAGAGAGGGAGAAAGGACACACAGGGGAGGAAAAGGGGAGGAGTAACACAGGGGAGGTAGAGGGTGGAGAAACACAGGGAGGGAAGAGACACAGGGGAGGAAGAGGGGGAAAAGACACAAGGGAAAGATAGGTGGAAATAATGGGGGGAGAGACACAGGGAATGGAGAGGGGGAAAGAGACATGAGACACAGCAGAGGGAGGGGAGAAGAGACAAAAGGGAGGGAGGGGTAAAGAGACATAGGGGAGCAGAAAAGGAGACACATGGGAGGGAGATGGGGAAGGAGACACATGGGAGTGAGATAGGGGAAGGAGACACAGTGGAGGGAGATGGGGTTAAAGGAGACAGAGTGGAGGAAGATGGGGGGAAGGAGACACAGGGGAGAGATAGGGGGAAAGAGACACATGGGAGGGAGATGGGGAAAGGAAACACAGCGAAGGGACAGTGGGAAGAGACACAGGAGAGGGGGAGGAAGAGGGGGTGGAAGAGATACACGGGAGGAAGAGGGAGGTGGAAGAGACACAGGGAGGGAGAGGGCTTAAAGAGACACAGGGGAGGGAGGGGTGAAAGAGACACAGGGGTGGGTAAAGGCTCGCAATGAGCACCGAAGATTCTCATTGCGAGGCCCGCCATGAGTGACAAAGTTACGGACCTGCGCATGCGCACTGCGAATGCCGCGACCTGCAATGAGCAGCTAAGCCGCTCCTTGTGGGGCTCGCAATGAGCGCTAAAGGCGCTCATCGCGAGGACCATAAAGTAGAGGGGAAGAGGCTTGCAAGGAGCACCCTCGGAGCTCATTGCAAGGCCTGCGATGAGCACAAAGGCACTCATCGTGAGGCCAGCAAGTGAGATGGGCAGGAGAGCCTCGCAATGTGTCATAGTTCATGTTCATAAGGCATTCCTTATAGTCTATTATATGCAATGTTAAACATAAATATGCTTTTAATATCATACAATGTTTCAGGTAATTCTATTTAAAGATCTTACACAAAGGAGTGTTCTATCATGCCATAGTGTTCAATAGAGAGTGCTGTAAATATGGGATTTAGATGACTGCATCATATTTAAAATTTAGTGATTATTAGAATTAAGCAGCAAAGGTTACCCAAGGCTGCCTATAAGCTACCTGGGTTTTGACAAACTGGTTCCATGAACGTCAGAAAATTGAGGTTGGCACAGTGATATTAGTCTAGTCGTAAAGACCATCCACATGATTTTTTCTGAATACATGAGGTTAACAAAGGTATTATGTTTTGTATAGAACTTCAGATTTATGTCAAATGTTCCATAAAATGAAATTAAGAATAATATACAATGAATTTAATTCTCTTTTCTAAACAGTTTTGATAAAAAAAAATGTGTGGTAACATTGCAATTTATCATCATTATGAGTTTGACTTGAAAAGCATTTCACAACCATCATAGCATGTAAAGGGAATATTTAATTAAGATGGTTGCCCTGAGAACGCCTAGTTAATCAATTTCCTTGCAGAAATAAATATCAAGAGCCTTATGATAGCTGGAGAAAATAAACTGAAAAATGCTGTATTTCCACAAGTCCCACTTATAATCATTTTAAAATCTGTTATAATTATTGGGTATAAATATAGTACAAGTGAGAATACTCAGTCAATAAAAATTAAAATGTAAACAAAATAATAGCAATTTTCTCTTCTTGGAATATTTCAATTGTACCAATGGCTTGTGGGTTATACTCTGCCCTATTCTCAGAAACATAGCCCGTAACGGAGCTCTTAGGACTTACGTCTAATAAATTCGCCCCATAACGCAGGCCGCAGACGACATTCGGGTTAAGACGCATCATGACCGAAAAAAGCCTACGGGTTGAGCAAAGTTGAACTTCGCGGCGGACTATAATTTGATCCGTTAAGCCCGTAACCGCTATGTTTTTAATTTAGCTATTAAATTGCAACGATTTTAAAAAGACGCCATACCGTTCAAGCCGTAACCCGCAAATGGGAACAGAAACATTACAGGCTCAAAATAGGACTTGCAAAGGGTTTACTGACTCTTTATAAACACTGTAAAGGGCAATGTAAACATACCAGTGCACTTTAAAATATAGGGAAAGCATAAAAAGGCATTACAACTACTTTCACAATGATCCCCCAATAAAAAAAAACAGGCATTAAAATATTTATTTTTTTATATCATAAGTTGGAATGGTTATGCATATGCCAATATGAAAAACCATCCTGCAACATGCAGAAAGCAATTAAACGCACTACCTGATTAAATAGCAATCCAAAAACATGAAGCTCATGTCATATTAACCTTTTCTCACTCACAGAGGCTCTATTGTGGCCCCTAAAATATCAACATAATTCCATATACACCTCGCTCATTTGCGAACACAAATAGTGGCCATTTTTCACCGCCACATCACATAGATCAAGTACCCGGTGAACATTTGATTATTTGTTGTTCAGTCCTTCAGTCGAGTACGACTCTCTCTGACCCTATGAACTGCAGCAAATTTAGCTAGGTCTCTGCCTGTTCTTATCTATAAGGTTTGCAAGCTAAAGATACTGGAGTGGGTTGCCAGTTCCTTCTCTAGTGGATTGTGATTTGTCTGACTTCTCTGATATGACCTGTACACCTAGAGTGACCCTACATGGTATAAATCATTCAGGTATACCAGTCCCTTCACCACCACCACTTAGCAATGCTGAAAGGGACCAGGGGAACATACACTACACTAATGTACTCTAACACATCAGGAAAGACAGCAAAAACACATGTAAATAGTTTGTAAATACATTTTGATTATTTGGGGATTATGGTGCAAGTAATTGCATTCCCACAGATGCTAAGTGGTGGTGGTGGTGGTGACGAGGCTTGTGTGCTTCAATTAAGCTGTGAGCTATATGGTAGGGTCAGTGTAGGTGGATACATCATAGCAGAGAGGTCAGACAAATCCCAGACCACTAGAGAAGGAACTGGCAACCCACTAGAGTGTCACCTGTCATATTCATTTTAGGCCCTCAGAGAAATCTTCATACTTCACATTATCACTAATTGGACTTGGTCTGGGTATTAACCCTTTATTATGATTAGATCTAATATTTTGTATTATATGATATCTAATGCTATTATGACTATTATTCCTTTTTATATGTATTAATCTATTCCATGTTAACTAGGGCTCATTAGTTTAAATCTTTAGAAATGTGACACTAATGTGATGCATGTGGATGTCCCGTAACCCCAACCATTGAAAACACACTGACAGTTACAACGGTATAACAACGCTGTATTTTTTACACAGACCACAATCAGCAGTGGTCAAGACTGTGCATCAATATCATGGGTGTGGTGTGGGCGGGTCCCGAGGGAGCAAGAGGCTATTATTGGAAAAAAGGGATACTTACAGGGCCTAATGTGATAGTCTAGAATAAGCATAATGCATAATACCTACCAGGGTGACATGTGGTCACTACACCACTGCAACCTGACTCTGATGAAAAAAGGATCATCACAAATCACTCCATTTGATTGAAGAAACCATTAATGTGCATTGCACTTACAGCTTGTCTGAATCTGCTCAATGAAACCGATGAGTCATGCTCTGGACTGTGAAATCCAATCCAGTTTAACACGTACAGTGTGGTGACAAAAAAGTGTAAACAAATGAAAAAGTGGTCAACTAAAAAGAGATGGGAGGAGGATAAAAAAAAAAAAACTAATCACAATGTATGTACAGTACAGTGCTAAATACTGTGCGAGTATACCAACTCACCCGATTCCTATCTGCAAGCATTACTAACTATTAGCTAGGTCTTATGATAATCAGTAATATGGACAAATAGCCATTACTACGGACAGGACACAAAAGTCAGGATCTGTTCTCAGACTGATATTAAGGTCAGGATCACATGCTGCACTGGTGCATATATAATTGATGTCATTAACATGCCATTGTGAGACTTTGCAAGTCCACCACAGCAGCGGTATTAGTCTACATTGAAGCTAACAACAATCATGTCTGAGATATCTGGCTATATGATAGCTTTAAGATTGTGGGAGCTACATTTTAAGTGGTGGGGGGGCTGTCAATGAAGGAATGTCTACCTGAGAGGCACTATCAAAACCTTACACCTCATACATGCCCTCCACAATGCTTGCAGATGCAGAAAATGCCTTCATGGACCTGAATTGTACCTAAAACAAAACAAATGAAAAGGAAATAAAAAAAAAAGGAAAACATAAAACATAAGGCCTGAAAAAACATAGAGACTGCAGCATCTCTTCTCAACAGCATTCCTCAGTGACCATAAATTGGTGACATGTTAAAACAAAACCCAAGGTGTCCACAGAGAAGAGGATCATGGACCATGTGATGGGAGGTAGCCATCTGCGGAACCACGGGTGGTGGTGGCGGAGGCATGGTAGAAGCAGGGGTGGGGCCAGGCTGCTGGTGGGCTGGCAATGCATACGGGGTAGAGGAGACGGGGCTTGCGACCAGCCCAGTTCATTGCAGTCTAGCCAGATCGTTTTCAGTCATCAGATGGCCAGACCGCGCATCAACTCCGCATGGTTGGCAGAGATGCTGGCCTCGATCCTCCTCATGCACTCCAGTTGCTCACGCATGATGGCCAGTATCTCTGCCTGAGCAGCCTGGCTCGGTGGTGGTGGGGATAGAGGTCCTGGTTGCAGGGCCAGGTAAATTGGTGGCGGGATTGAGTGGGGAGGGTCCGGGGCCTGGCTTTACCCAGGGGTGATGATGGTGGTGTCAGTGTTTATGTCCCCTGGTGTCGGTGGCGGCCAGGCCAGCTCACTGGTTTGTGGAGAAGGAGGTGTTGGCCAGCTGGCTTCCAGGTTGAAAGGCCACGGTGATATCCAGGCCTGAAGCTCCAACAGTGGGCAACGGTCTCAGAAGGTCCCCTGCGACCCTCTCCCACTCATTATAGGTCACAATGCAGAGTCCTCTCTTGACATCATCCTACTCACCTTGGCCCTTATATAATTAAATTGATGCTTCACAGACCTCTCATCCCTAGGCACTGTGCCTACCGCAGTCACTTATGCTGCTGCCTCCTTCCAAGCCTGAGCCATAGGCCCAGGCTTCACTTTTCCCCCCCTGAGGGTATAACGGGGCAGCCACGGATGGCACCAAAGGAGGACCACATTCTCCCTGTGTGTAGTTGTGGGCCCTGTGCTTACCCCGAGCCTCTTGAATTCTCGACTGTGGATGGGGACCCTGGCCTCCCTTACCTGTCCCTGAGGCCTGTCCCTGTCCCCAAACTACCCCACCCACCTGGAATCAGGCCCTTTGCTCCTCAATAACCTCCTCCACTCTCTTCTCCACAACTCTCCCCTCCTCACTCCTCCTAGCTCCTCCCTCCATCATCCAACAACATTAAAATAAGGATAAATCAGAAAAAGTATTCCTGTAATATGTGTGTAGGAAAAAAAATGGATGTGCTATGTGTTATTAATAAGTGTTGAGGGATAAGGGGATGGGATGGGGGGGTAGGATGGGGGGTGGGGGTATTGTCCTAACTCAATATTTCTCTATATGTGTTCTTTATTCTGCAAATATGTGTAATCTGTAAATAGGTGGAAGTCTTAATTGTAGATACGTTTGAAAAAGAATATAAACAAGCAAAAACCGTCATCTACCTATGTCAAAACCATTACTCTCTCTCTCTCTCCAACAAATTCACAGGGACCTGCGTGCTACTTTCAATAAAATTTACAACACAGTCAATGCATGGGTGTGTGTCAATCAAATTTATAAGCTCCCACTGTAAATCATATTGTCAAGCCTACATGTGAGTGGCTGTGTTATTTAGCAATTTGATGTTTCAGGACGATCGCGGCTACTCCGTCCCCTTTACAGCTTGCAACTGCGGTTAAGTTTTACGGGCTTTAGTCTCAAGCCCGTAACTCATGACCAGCTCCTATTCAATAGCTCTTTCAAGCCCGCAGCCATTGCGAGCTTCAAGTTACTGGCCTGGAATTTAATAGGGATCTATGTAAGTAAGGTAAAGGTCATTGCTACCATGAACTATTCCAGAAAAAAGATAATTACTTTTATTTTTGTTTAAATTTCAATTTCCTGGAAGTTCATGGTAGAAATTTATTTTGGGTTACTACCCAAGCTTAACTGATAGGGAGGGGGGGGGGGAATAAAGGACAAAAGATTGTATTAATCTAATTTCTCAGTTTCAAAAACTTTCAAACCAAATTTTAGGAAAGTATTAAAAGATGAACGTGCCACTGAATTGCAAACTTCTTCTTGAGAAACATAACTTGAAATAGCCCATGAAGTAAATACTGTGCCTGTGGAGTGTGCTTTTAAGTCTTACTATATTGGTTCACCTATTATTGTACATCAATAACTTGTTTAAGCTGTAACGTCGATTCTGTAAGAGGTTATAACTGCCACCAGTAATCTTGCAAATAAGTAGTAAAACATCTTACATATTGTTCCAGTGTCTGGTTTGTCCTCTCAGTTTGCCCACTGGTTTAGGCATTTCTATTTATTTATAGTACATAGTGACAGCACTGCAAGGCTTGTGGGGAACAGGTAGTGACTGAAGAAAAAACATTGGTTGTGTCCAAGGGCTCTTGTACTGCATGCAAGTACAACTGGCATTTTTATATACCATAATGTGATTCTTTATGGCCACCAAAATTGTAGGAAACTAATTTAAGAGATTTTCTCACTTTAGGATGTCCTGTGAAGGGAAGGTTGTGACTTGTCTTCATAATCTTGAGAAGAAGATAAGGGGATACATACTTCTGGTAACTATAAAGTACAATTCTTCTGTTCTTGGTTAACAGAAGTGGAATGGCCTCCTGAGTAGCAAGACCGCTCTTTATTAGTATTCCATTAACACATTGAATGGGTATGGGGATTTTAAAGGGCACATTAGGAATTGAGAAGTCCTGTAAAAAGTTAATAACATTAAATGAGCAGCTAACACCAGAGTCAATTATGGCCTCGCTTTCCTGGGGTGTTAGTTATCTGCGAGCAGCTTCTAGGTGCATCAACTGAACACTGAAAAGGTGTTGGTGCTGGTGGAACCTCGAAGAAACAGGAACCTGATGCACAAGCCTTTTCTAGGTATCTTTCTTTCTTTATTTGCTTATCTATTTTAATTACTAGACCTAACAAAACTTCCAGGATGCTAGAAATATGGGTGAGAGCCAATTCATCTTTTACTCCTAAGTGGAATTTAAAAATGGCTGACTCATTCTACTGAGTATCTGAGGCCCAGCAAAGTAGAGGTAAGGGACAGCATATATCCAAGCCATGGAATCCCAGAACAATTACAGGTTATCTGATAGTGGGTCCTGAGTTTCTAACACGTTGTCTGCCCAGTGCATTACTTTTGTTTTCAATAGAGAAATAACTGTCATCATGTGGACATACTCAGAAGCATAGCTTCATGGAAGGAGAACAACTATACTGTTCCCTTCAAATTGCTGTTGTAGGGCTAGCTGAGGTTCTGATGCTGCAGGATTCACAAAAGAAAACACAGAGTTAGAGACTGATACAGCAGCAGCAGTGATTTGGAGCTGGCTTAAATGGATTTGGAGTTATGGCATAGCAAGACATTCTGTAATATATTGAGGGAGTAGATTCCTTCCTTGATGACAGCAATGGATCAGTTTGCTAGACAATACTCGTGTCTACAGTTTCTTCCTCTTACCATCCATGCCACTAACGACTGTGATTTGATGTCTGGGTAGCCTATGGGACCTTAGAGTAGAACATCCTGTCTAAAGGGGTATTTCTATAGGATGATATGTGGACAGTAGAGATGTCGCGAATAGTTCGCCAGCGGATTGTTCCCGGCGAACATAGCATGTTTGCGTCGCGGCGAACAGCGAACATATTCAAGATTCGACCCGCCCCCAATACTTTATCATTGAGCAAACTTTGACCCTGCATGTCACAGTCAGCAGACACATTCCAGCAAATCAGCAGCATACACTCCCTTCCAGAGCCATCTACCTCATGGACAGCAGCCATTTTGGAATCATAACTAACTTGCAGTCTTACTGAGAGGAGAGAGAGTGTAGGTGATGCTGATTGAATAGGGAAATCAATAGCTAGTCAAGTTTATTCAGTGTCCAGTGCAGTGCTGAAGGACTCATCAGATCTCTGCTGTAAACACAGCACCCCAAAAAGCCCTTTTTAGGGCTATAACATCATTTTTTTTCTTTGTTTTTTTCCGTGTAATCTAACTTCATTTGCCTGTCTCCCTGCTAGCTCCTGCTTGCAAGTGTGTGTGTCAGGCTCACAGCTTATACTGTGTGTGCACAACGCATACAATATAATATTGTTTACTAGTTGTCTACTTTTTAAAAACACAAACTTTTATTTTCTTAAATCTAAGTGCATTTGCCTGACCGTCAATCAAAGTTCATTTGCTTGACCGCTAGCCAGAGTGTGTGTCTTGCTTACAAGTACTGTGCCAAGTTCAACCAATCCAATCTAGTTGGGGTACCAACAGTCCACATTTAAAAAACAAATAATTTTATTTTCTTAAATCTAAGTGCATTTGCCTGACTGACAATCAAAGTTCATTTGCTTGACCGCTAGCCAGAGTGTGTGTCTTGCTTACAAGTACTGTGCCAAGCTCAAACAATCCAATCTAGTTGGGGTACCAACAGTCCACATTTAAAAAACAAATAATTTTATTTTCTTAAATCTAAGTGCATTTGCCTGACCGCCAATCAAAGTTCATTTGCTTGACCGCTAACCAGTGTGTGTGTCAGGCTTACAACTGATACTGTGCCCAGTGCATGTTGTGTGCATGCTTGAGCTCTAAACAAAAGTCTTTTTAGGGTCTTAGTCCCTCAAATACAAGTTTTATTTTAACACCTTTCTGTTTATAAGCACTTTGTGCACGGTGTTGTTCTTTTTTGGGAGTTTTTGTGGTGTTTTTCTTAGTTTAATTTAAGTTTTAGTTTTCTGGGAGTCAGGCTCAAGTCTCTATCCCAGGAGAGTGAGCTGTCTCCTGGATACTTTGCCACACCCCTCCCTTAGCACTACACCTTCACTCCTGGAGCTTTGTTACTTTGACTTTTTTTCTTTTAAAAAGTTTATTAGGTTTTGTTGAAGTTTTGTTTGTTTGGTGTTGGGTTTTATGTTTTGGGGGAGAGAAGAAAAGTAACATCTTTGTAGGCAGTGGGGGGGAAAACAATTAGATTTTTTGTTGTTAAGGCTTTTTTTTTAAACATGTGACACAGAGACACAGAGGGGTTAAAAAGCCTCTGTGTTCTCTGTGTTGTTGCAATTAGTCACCTTGCAACAGACCATTAACCCTTCCACTGCCAAGCATCACCTCTCTCTCTCCCTTAGTTTTGTTTCCCTTAGTTTTGTTTTTTTGTTTCTTTTTCCCACTTTTATATTTAAAAAAAAAAAAGAAAACAGTAAAAAATCATAAAACAAAAAATAAAAATAAATAAAACAAATAAACTAAAAAAAAAGGGTCTAAACATGAGGGATAAGACCACTAAGAAGCCTCAGGGGTCAAAAGGGGGAATAATGGCCCCTGAAAATCCTAGCTGCAGCACTGCACAGCATAGGCCCCAGGCAGATAAGGCAGCCCCAGCTCCTGGTGGTTCTGCCAGCAGACCTACCCCTGTGGCTAATACCTGGTCACAGGTGGTTTCTGCTGGCCCCAGTAATACCACCGCTGGGGCTGAGGGGCAGATCACTAGGAAGCATGGGGTTAAATGTCAGATGTCTGGGGTCTACAGCATTGATATCTATCTGCGTGCTGCAGCTAACGTCATCAGCCCCTCTGTTATAGTAGCAGCCAGCAAAATGTACGGGAAAGCAGTTTTCTTTACCCGTACGCTGGCTGCTGCTCACATTCTTGTACAGAGAGGCATCCCAGTGGGGGGATTATATGTCCCAATAGAACCCCTGGAAGGGTTGGGCACAAAAGTAACACTCTCTAATGTGCCCCCCTTCCTACCAGACTCCCTTCTGCGCCCCCACCTGCTAACCCTAGGGGAAGTAAAAACACCATTTATTAAAATTCCCCTGGGGTGCAGAGAGAGAGCACTTCGTGATGTGCTCTCTTTCAAGAGGCAGGTACAAATGTGACTTCTGTGTTAGGAATATACCAAGGGTGCGAGTGGGCAGCGCGAAGCTGAGTTGGAGTCACTCCGGGGGGGAGGTACTCCATCTGGAGCAGAGGCTTTTCACTTGTAGGGACCAATCCCTGCAGAGCGAGTATGTAGAGAGGAAGGGTGTCCTCTGTGACCTGGAACGACACCAGGCCAAGGGGGCATACGTGCGCAGCCGCTTAGGTTTTCTCAAAGATCTAGACCGCGGCTCGTGCCTCTTCTACTCACTGGAGAAAAAGGGGGGTAACAGTAGGCACATCACCTGTCTTCTAGATGAAGACGGTGCCCCCCTTACAGATCCGGAGAGTATCCGGGATAGAGCCCGGAACTTTTATAAAGATCTTTACTCTCCGGATCCCATTTCTCCAGACGCCTGCAGGGTGCTATGGGAGGGGCTCCCCACAGTCAGTGAGGGTGTAAGAGAGCGGCTTGATATACCACTATCTTTTCAAGAGCTCTCTGAAGCCCTCCGTGCCATGTCCTGTGAGAAGTCTCCAGGACTGGACGGACTGACTGTAGAGTTTTTCCAATTTTTCTGGGAGACTCTGGAACCTGATTTCCATCTGGTCCTTGGGGAAGCCCTGGAGACCGGGGAGATGCCCCTGTCTTGTCGCAGGGCAGTACTTGCCCTGCTGCCCAAAAAGGGGGATCTCCGGCTTATTAAGAACTGGTGACCGGTCTCTCTGCTCAGCACGGACTACAAGATTGTAGCTAAAGCCATCTCGCTTAGACTTGGGTCTGTGCTGGCAGAATTGGTTCACCCTGACCAGTCCTATGCGATCCCGGGCCGGACTATCTTTGATAGTATCTTTCTGGTCCGGGATCTATTGCATTATTCTCGCAGGACTGGTCTGTCACTCGCCTTTCTCTCTTTAGATCAAGAGAAGGCGTTTGACAGGGTGGACCATGGTTACCTCATAGCCACTCTGCAAGCGTACGGCTTTGGCCCACAGTTTGTGGGCTTTATAAGAACGCTGTACGCCTCTGCAGAGTGTTTACTTAAAATCAATTGGTCCCTAACAGCACCTTTGGTATTTGGACGAGAGGTGCGTCAAGGATGTCCCTTGTCTGGACAGTTATATGCACTGGCCATTGAGCCTTTCCTCTGCCTACTGAGGAAAAGGCTCACAGGGCTGGTGCTAAAAGATCCAGACATGCGGATTGTCCTTTCAGCTTATGCTGACGATGTGCTCCTCGTGGCCCAGGATCCAGTTGATCTTGAGCTGGCAAAACAGTGCCAGGAGGTATATTCAGCTGCCTCCTCCGCTCAGATCAACTGGTCCAAATGCACAGGCCTTTTAGAGGGTAATTTACAGGTAGACTCTTTACCTCCCACGTTTCGTGACATCACGTGGGAGGCAGATGTCATTAAATATCTGGGGGTCTACCTGTCCGCTGCGGACGCTTCCGTCCCAGACAACTGGAGGGAGTTAGAGGGCAGTGTCCTCTCTCGTCTGGGACGATGGAGGGGTCTAGCAAAAATGCTTTCCCTTAGGGGGCGGACTCTAGTGGTGAATCAGCTGGTGGCTTCTCAGATCTGGCACCGGCTGATTTGTCTGAGTCCGACCCCCGAATTTGTCACCAATATCCAGAGGAATTTGTTAGATTTCCTCTGGATGGGAAGGCATTGGGTCTCTGCAGGGGTGGCAAGTCTGCCTTTGGTGGAGGGTGGACAGGGAGTAGTTTGTGTGTGCTCCCAGTTGTCTACCTTCCGCCTTCAGTACCTGCAGAGATACCTATATGCAGATCCCTCTCCGCAGTGGTGCGCACTGGCATCCAGCTTTTATCGCCAGTTGCGCAACCTGGGGTATGACCGGCAATTATTTCTGATCAGGCCAGAGGGGTTTGGGAGAGACCTCTCTGTGTTGCCGGCATACTACCAGGAAACCCTCAAGGCCTGGAGCATGGTCTCCGTGACCAGACAGGGCGTGCCTTTGGGGGATGAAATATTCACAGAGCCCCTGCTATTTAATGCAGCAGTGGGGGCTCCAATGTTACAGTCCCCCAGTATCATCCGCCGCCTTAGTCATGCACGGATGACCCGAGTCGGGGATCTCCTGGAATACGGGCGTTCTGATTGGGTGTCACCCCAGGAGCTTGCGCTCCGTTTGGGATATGTGACGCCCAAAGTCTCAGGGCGCTTGCTCCAGGAGATTAGAGATGCCATCTCCCCCGACTCGCGCACCTTCCTTCGCGGGGCTTTGCAGGCCGGAGTGCCACATGCACCTTTCAACACTCCTTCCGACTGTTTGCATTGGACACAAGCCACGTGTTTCCCCTCAGGCTCCTCCTGTCCCCAACCTCTCGAGGTTGAGGGACATACCCTCGGCATACTTTCGCGGCATGCCGAGGAAGAGCTTATATTCTCTCGTGCTCCATACAGTGCACTTCCTTGCCCTCGTGACCCGTCCCGATACCATCTGGAGGCGGGTCCTACCAGCTGACGAGGGCAAGAGGCCCCGGTGGAGGGAACTTTATTCTGATTTAGTTCCACGACCCACCGGGGACTTGTGTTGGAGAGTGCTCCATGGTGCACTGAGCACGGGAGAGTACTTAGCTAAATTCACGGACTCTCCCTCCACTTGTCCATTCTGTGGCAAGGGAGAGTCCGTGTATCATGTTTATTTTAGTTGCGCCAGACTGCAGCCCCTCTTGTCACTCTTGAGGGGCCTTCTCCTGCAGTTCTGACTGCATTTCTCCCCTCACATTTTTATTTTTGGGCGCCCAGTGTCCCGGGGCAATAAGGCCAGGGACCTCCTCGTCAACCTGCTCCTGGCATTAGCCAAGTTGGCTATATATAAGTCCAGGAAGCAGTGTTTGATAGGGGGGGTTCCCTTGTCACCTGAGGCCATGTTTCGGGTGCTGGTGCGCTCCCGTATCCGGGCAGAGTACCACCTGGCTTTGTCTACTGGGGGAATGGATGAGTTTGTCTCCCAGTGGGCTGTAGATGGTGTGCTCTGCTCGGTATCCCCCCATCCGGTTTCTTTTTCTTTCAACCTCCTAATGTGATTTTTATTTAGTTTACAGAAAATGTTTTCTCATAATTTTAAAATACACTGTGCCAAGTTCAACCAATCCAATCTATTTGGCTACCAACAGTCCACATTTTAAAAAAATGACAGGCAGAGGCAGGACACCCCGCAGAGGCCGTCGTGGTCATGGTGCTGTGATTCCCTTTGGCCCTACAATAATGCCCAGTGTTCAGAGGCCAGTTACCCTGAACTTGAAAAGTTCAGAGGACGTAGTTGACTGACTAACACAGGACACCCAATCTTCTACAGCTTCCGCTTGGAACATTGACGCACCATCCTCCTCCAGCTTAGCTTCGAGCACCTCTCAAGTTACCACTCACCCGCCTGCCGCCACCACCAACACTAGTACCACAGCCAATTCAATTGATCAGTCAGAAGAGTTTTTTACACATCAGTTTGAAGAAATGAGTGATGCGCAACCATTATTGCCAGAGAATGTAGATAACAGGGATATGTCTCAGTCAGGCAGCATTACACACATTTACGTACGATGTGATGATGATGATGATGTACCCGCTGCTGCTTCCTTTGTTCAGTTGTCATATACAAGTGAGGCGGGGGATGATGAAGACGATGCGTCCGTGGATGTCATGTGGGTGCCCGCTAGAAGAGAAGAAGAACAGGGGGAAAGTTCAGATGGGGAGACAGAGAGGAGGAGGAGACGAGTTGGAAGCAGAGGAACGTCATCGCAACGAGCTAGTGGAACAGTCAGACAGCATGCATCAGCACCCGGGGTCAGCCAGACAGCACGCCAATCAACGCATGCTGTTGCCACCACCAGAATGCCGTCACCGCCGAGCTCAGCAGTGTGGCATTTTTTTTGTGTGTCTGCCTCTGACAACAGCGATGCCATTTGCAACCTGTGCCAAAAGAAACTGAGTCGTGGGAAGTTCAACACCCACCTAGGTACAACTGCTTTGCGAAAGCACATGATGTCACATCACAAACGCCAATGGGATCAACACATGAGTACAAGCAGCAGACAAACTCAAAGCCGCCATCCTCCTCCTGGTCCAGCATCTTCATCCACATCAACCACTGCTGTCCTCCTTGCCCCCTCTCAACTATCCACCACTCCGTCTCTCGCCTCTTGCTGTTCCTGCTCATCTCCCCACAGTCAGGTGTCTGTCAAGGGCATGTTTGAGCGTAAGAAGCCAATGCCACAAAGTCACACCCTTGCCCGTCGTCTGACAGCTGGCTTGTCTGAACTCTTGGCCCGCCAGCTTTTACCATACAAGCTGGTGGAGTCTGAGGCGTTCAAAAAGTTTTTAGTGATTGGGATACCGCAGTGGAAGGTACCTGGCCAAAATTTCTTTGCCCAAAAGGCAATCCCCAACCTGTACTCAATTGTGCAAAAGGAAGTAATGGCATCTCTGGCAGACAGTGTTGGGGCAAGGGTCCATCTGACCACTGATACCTGGTTTGCAAAGCATGGTCAGGGCAGTTATATCACCTACACTGCGCATTGGGCAAACCTGCTGACGCCTGCCAAGCATGGAATGCGTGGCTCTGCAGAGGAGTTGGTGACACCGCCACGACTTGCAGGCAGGCCTGCTGCCACCTCCTCTACTCCTCCTACTCCATCCTCTTCCATAACCTCCTCAGCTGAGTCCTCTTCTGCTGCTGCGTCTTGCTCCACATCAACGGCACCCACCCAGCTCCCCAGATACTATTCCACATCCAGGATACGGCAGTGTCATGCCGTCTTGGGGTTGACTTGCCTCAAAGCATAGAGTCACACCGGGCCAGCACTCCTGTCTGCCCTGAACGCACAGGTGGATCAATGGCTGACTCCGCACCAACTGGAGATTGGCAAAATGGTTTGTTACAACGGAAGAAATTTGTTGGCGGCATTGAATTTGGGCAAGATGCTGTGCATGGCACATGTGTGTAATCTGATCGTACAACGCTTTGTCCATAAGTATCCAGGCTTACAGGACGTCCTGAAGCAGGCCAGAAAGGTGTGTGGCCATTTCAGGCGTTCCTAAACGGCCATGGCGCACTTTTCAGATATCCAGCGGCGAAACAACATGCCAGTGAGGCGCTTGATTTGTGACAGCCCCACACGTTGGAATTCAACACTCCTAATGTTCGACCGCCTGCTCCAACAAGAAAAAGCCATTAACGAGTATGACCGGGGTGCTAGGACAGCCTCTGCGGAGCTGGGGATTTTTTTGCCACGTTACTGGACGCTCATGCGCAATGCCTGTAGGCTCATGCGTCCTTTTGAGGAGGTGACAAACCTTGTCAGTCTCACCGAAGGCACCATCAGCGACATCATACCATTTGTTTTATTCCTGGAGCGTGCCCTGTGAAGAGTGCTGGATCAGGCCGTAGATGAGCGTGACGAGGAAGAGGAAGAGTTGTGGTCACCATCACCACCAGAAACAGCCTTATCAGCATCGTTTGCTGGACCTGCGGCAACGCTGGAAGAGGATTGTGAGGAAGAGGAGTCAGAGGAGGAATGTGGCTTTGAGGGGGAGGAGGAAGACCAATCACAACAGGCATCCCAGGGACCTTTTTCAGTCCTACGCATCGCATCAGCCCTTCGGGATCCACCCTCAGAGAACAACTTGACCGACAGGTAGCAGACTACCTCGCCTTAACTGCAGATATCGACACTCTGAGGAGCGATGAACCCCTTGACTACTGGGTATGCAGGCTAGACCTGTGGCCTGAGCTATCCCAATTTGCAATTGAACTTCTGGCCTGCCCCGCTTCAAGTGTCCTGTCAGAAAGGACCTTCAGTGCAGCAGGAGGTTTTGTCACCTAGAAGAGAAGTTGCCTAGGTCAAAAAAGTCTAGATTGCCTCACCTTTATAAAGATGAATGAGGGATGGATCCCGAACGGACTGACACTGGGCGATACATTAGACTAAAAAAGGACTGATGAGATGAGCTGCCTTGAGCTAAAAATGGTCCACAAGCTGCAGTATTTTATCTTTGAATGCCGCATGACTTGCGTGACTTATCCACCACCAACTAGGGTTCAAGACGCAATGTTTTAGGGCAGTTTCTGCCTGGGAAACAAACGTAAATTTTTTTGGTCGCTGCAACAGCAGCCTATTTTTTTTTTTTTAAGATTTCTCAGTCTAGCTTTATTAGATCAATCAATAAACATTCTTCAAAGTGGCATTTTCTACCAGTTCCACTATTAGAAAGGGTCTGACCAACAGTGAAAACATACAATATTTCTACATTCTTCACAACAGAAATAATTTTAACTCAACGTAGAGTTGGACTGTAATATTTTAAATGTTGTCATGGTGGGAAAAGATGTGCGTTGAGAATTTCACAACGAATGATCCTGTTCTGACTGTGCAATGTGCTAAAGGTTACTACCTTCAAATACACAACTGAACTGCAGTTAGTTGTAAATGAAAAATAAAAGTGAAAAAAAAATATGAATGCAGGTTTGCGTCTACAGGTTTAAAAGGAACATCACTGAGATAGCAGCAAAGGACCAAACAACCGAACCCAGATTCGATTAGTAGTTCTGTGTGCAACAATTTAGCCAGTCTAACCATATATTACTATAGGTTATTGATTCAGTAGTCCTAAAACAGATACATAGTGTAATAAACTTTTACAAGGGTTTATCTGTTTACAAACAGGAACCAGAAAAACTAAATAAAAAATACATGGTGCATGCAAATAAGATGTATGCAGACATATATGTTGTGTGTGAATGTATTTGGTCTTGAACAAAAGATTATTTAAAGGAAGCCAGAATGTGCTTTCTTGAAGATTATTACTTGACAAATGTAGATACATATCTACTATTCTTCAGTATGCTAAACAAACATGATTCAGTGACTCAATGAAGAATTCAAAATGCATTTATTTCAAAATGATTTAAAATGCTCATAAAATTGTCTGATTTTTTTTTTTTCTTGAAAGAATCAACAGCATAATTGCAATTAACCTACATCATATGCTTTAGTTTATTTTTTTGGTTCTTCGTATGAATGCCTTTTCAAAAGGGCATTAGTAAATAGAAAGACTGAACATAATCAAATAGGAAATGCATTAAAAATGTTTGCAATTTTGGTTGATGTATAAACTTTGGATGGGGTGTATGAGATGTGGCATATTATTATTATTATTATCTTTATTTATATCGCGCCAACATATTCCGTAGCGCTGTACAGGGGTTGAGTACATAGCAGAAAACAAATTAAACACCTTGTAAAGAATGGAGGGCCCTGTTTTTGAGCATAAAATCAAATGTACATAGAGCTTGTTTCCAAGGCACTGACACAAGATTGAAAACTCGCAAACTTACAATCTAAGGGTTTATGTGTGATACAAGAGGGTGACAAATGCAATTGAAAGCAATTGGTTCAGTAAAGTGGAGGGGTCTGTGTGTTGTACTGTAGATTGTGGGTGGGAGTTTTATTAAGCTGTGGAATGTTCAGGTGTACATGTTAAGGCTGAAGGTGATAAGATTTTTTAAACAGGTGTGTTTTTAATAATTTCTTAAAGGTTTTGAGGCAGGAAGATAATATAATGGAGCGGGGCAAGGAGTTCCAAATAGATGGGGAAGCACGAGAAAAGTCTTGAAGACGGGAGCAAGAGAAGGTGATGAGAGAGGAGGAAATAAGAAGGTCGTTAGCAGAACGAAGGGGCCGGTTGGGAGAGTATTTTGAAACAAGAGCAGAGATATAAGGGGGTGCACTGTTGTTGAGGGCTTTATATGTTAGGGTCATGATTTTAAATTTGATTCGGGAAGCTATGGGAAGCCAGTGGAGTGATTGACAGAGAGGAGCTGCAGACACTGATCGTTTGGTATTGAAGATGAGTCTAGCAGAGGCGATTATTATGGATTGGAGGGGAGACAGACGAGAGATGGGGAGGCCAGCATGGAGGGAATTGCAGTAGTCGAGTCGAGAGATGATGAGAGAGTGAATTAGAATTTTAGCTGTGTCTTCTGTAAGATAATGACGAATTTTGGAGATGTTTTTTAGGTGAAACTGACATGATTTTGTTATTGCTTGGATGTGAGGAATAAAAGAGAGGGCGGGATCCAGTAGAACCCCAAGACAACGGGACTGGGAGGTAGGGGTGATGATGGTGTTGTCAACTGTGAGAGATATTTGAGTTGTGGAAGCTGTAGTAGAGAGTGGAAAGATTAGAAGTTCAGTCTTAGACATGTTGAGTTTGAGTTGACGGGTGGACATCCAGGAGGATATGCTAGAAAGGCAGTTGGAAACTTGAGCTAAAAGAGAGGGGTTAGATCGGGTGCAGAGAGGTAGATTTGAGTATCATCTGCATAGAGATGATACTGAAATCCAAAGGATTTTATAAGGGTGCCAAGGGAGGAGGTGTAGATGGAGAAGAGGAGGGGGCCTAGGACAGAACCTTGGGGAACGCCAACAGACAGAGGGAGAGGTGAAGAAGAGGTGCCAGAGAAGGAGACACTAAATATACGATCTTTAAGATAGGATGTGAACCATGAAAGAGCTGTGTCCTGGATGCCAAAAGAGCAGAGAGTTTGGATTAGAAGAGGGTGGTCAACTGTATCGAAGGCAGCAGAGAGATCCAGGAGAATTAGAATAGAGTAGTGACCCTTTGATTTGGCGGTTAGCAAGTCATTAGTGACTTTTGTAAGGGCTGTTTCTGTAGAGTGTTGGGCCCGGAAACCAGATTGGAAGGGGTCAAGTAGGGAATTGGAGGAAATAAATTGAGTGAGGCAATTGAAGAACTGTAGTTCCATTCCTAAAGTGCAATACCCGTCCTCCACTAGAAGTGATGTTTCTACTACCAGCACTGGATGATCTGCACAATCAGCTGTCTTTGTGCTCCAATATGAAAACCTTCCAGTGGGGGGGACATAACAGGGAAGATACAAACAGAATTGATGCACATGGAAGTAGTAAAGACACCACAGTTATACACAGAGCAATCATTTCTTCCGCTCTATACTGTCCAGATACATCGCGATGGCCATGTTTGCACGGTGCTAACGTTTCTTCACTAGCTGCGCTCTGTCGATTGCCGGAGTCAACAATACCTAATTTTTTAAATTTTTATAATTAACTTTTTTATTGAAAGAATAAACAAATATAACATCATAAGTTCAGCAAATCATATAACAAATCTCTCAAGTATCAACAAGATATATCAAAAAGTTTCTGTCAAAGTTTTTCTTTTTTGGTTAGAATAACACATGACCATGTAAAACATATATATTAAGTCACACAAGGTCTTGAACATATATACATTCCTCAAAGCAGACATGTGTCCAGGAGGTACAGTAACGTGAAACCATAGATCAAACATCAGGTCAACCCATAAAAGTAGTTCACACAAACCTTATTGTGGACCTCGTAGAGTCCATAAGTCCCAGCAGGAGGCCCATCGACGGTATCTTTCATCAATTTCAGCTAAAAGTGAGCTCATAGCCCGAATGAACCTGATTTTGTGAAGTACTTCAGTGCGAGTAGGGGAGGTAAGTTTCCAGTGTTTAGCATCACGTGGCCAAAAATATCTGTGTTGTTAAACATTGTTCTGATTTGAATAGTAGTAATTGGAAGGCCTAGCAAAGCTTCCTCAGGCTTTTGTGTTACTGTTGTCCCCAAAAGTATTTCTAATAGGTCGTATTGCTGTACATATGGGTCTTATTTTCGGACACTCCCACAGCATGTGAATCAGTGTACCAGTGTCTGTGCAGCCCCTAAAACATGTGTCTAGGTGTGTTTTGTTCAGAAGATGGAGTTTTGCTGGTGTAAGGTACCACCTCATTATTGTCTTAAAAGAGTTTTCTTTTAGTGTCACGTTTAGTGAAGAGGAAACAATACCTAATTGTTGATAAGTGCACGCATCCCAGGGAGTCAGCGCTCGTCGGCATGTATCAGCTCTCTAATTCCGACAGTTATAAAAGTAACAGATAGAGCGATCAAAGGAACCAGTCTATAACTGATTAAATGAGCAATTCGCAGTTTCACTGTACCGGCTGTGTGTATTTAAACGTTCATGGCTTAATCTTTGAGGCAGGATCAACCAGGTAGCCCGACGAGGGGGCGCCCCCCGGCCCTGTGACAGTAGGAGGACCGACCCAGCATCTTTTTCCATCTCCTGGTTCTAAAATTCCAGGCCTTAAACACGCCCCCTGATAGGTGACGTAACAAGTATTAAACTGATAAGAGTAGTACTTACAAACACGCCACTCCTATCTGGTGGCACCTTTGATTACACGTGCCGTGCCCCAAAATTGAAGTGATGCGACCAACAAAGCATCTTTTTTCATCTCCTGGTTCTAAAAATCCAGGCCTTATACACGCCCCCTGATAGGTGACATAACAAGTATTAAACTGACTTACAAACACGTCACTCCTATCTGGTGGCACCTTTGATTACACGTGCCGTGCCCCAAAATTGAAGTGATACGAACAACAAAGCATCTTTTTCCATCTCCCGGTTCTAAAAATCCAGGCCTTATACACCCCCCCTGATAGGTGCTGTAACAGGTATTAAACTGATAAGAGTAGTACTTACAAATACGCCACTCCTATCTGGTGGCACCTTTGATTGCACGTGCCGTGCCCCAAAATTGAAGTGATACGACCAACAAAGCATCTTTTTCCATCTCCTGGTTCTAAAAATCCAGGCCTTATACACGCCCCCTGATATGTGCTGTAACAGGTATTAAACTGATAAGAGAAGTACTACTTAACACACCTTATAATAATGCAGAGAGAGGCAACGCAGTGAGAGGAGTCTGAAGAAGAGGAGTCAGAGGAGGAAGGTGGCTTTGAGGAGGTGGAAGACCAAACACAGCAGGCGTCCCAGGGGACCCTTGGTGGCTGGGTGGAGGAAGAGACCTTCAATGACATCAGTGAGGACAAGGAATGGGACATGGCTAGCTTGGTATCCAACCTTGTGCAAATGGGAAGTTTGCGGTTGTGCAAATGGGGAGTTTGCGGTTGTGCAAATGGGGAGTTTGCGGTTGTTTGCGGTGCGTTAAAAGTGGAGTTTGGTCTGTCACTGTGAAGCGGGCCTAACCCTTACACTACCTGATCGAATCAACATCATACCTGATGTTTTAAAGCACATTATTCCAAACAATTTAGGAATGTTAGGTAATTTATGCCCTTTATGGCTTAAAACCAGACTCTGCATCAACTATGTAATTTTCCAGGGGAGTTTTGCCATGGATCCCCCTCCGGCATGCCACAGTCCAGGTGTTAGTCCCGTTGAAACAACTTTCCCATCACTATTGTGGCCAGAAAGAGTCCCTGTGGGTTTTAAAATTCGCCTGCCCATTGAAGTCTATGGCGGTTCGCCGGGTTCGGACAGTATTTATGGAAGTGGAAACCATGGACTTCTTGGACAAGAAGTATTGATGAGGATGATTTCCACTCTTCTTATATGATTTGCTTGAGAACTTTCCAGATGAGTCCCTCGTCCCATGGATTGGAGAAGGTATCTATGGAATAGCTTCAAAAGCTTAGCAAACTTTGATGATGCCATAACATCTATTCAAGCTTGCCCTCAAAGGATTACTTCCTTGAACATTTCTTGATTCAAGTTAATTAGGATTATTACTTAAATGATACTTTGCTTATTTTGCCTCCTTGCTTGTTGATGTAGGACACCACCACTTTGTTGCTCATTCTGAATTGAAATATTTTCCTGTTAGGAGTGATGTGAACTGCTCTAAAGTATATGCCGCTGCTTTAATCCTAACAGATTTGGCGAGGTGTTTCCTGATACATGCTCCAAGGTGCTCTGAATTGAGTATTTGCCTTTCCAAGGGCCCGATTTGTAGTTCCTGAAGCCCATAAAGAAGCCTGCAAAAGTTACGACTATTAAATTGACCTCTTTTAGATACCCGCAGAAAAACAACAGGCTGAAAAACAACAGAGGTTGACAAAATTGGAACTCAGACCCAGCTAAGCCTTTGATCTTTCAACCCTGTGACTGTTAAAATCGCAAATCGCAATTACATTGCTACAAGTCCTCAAGCCCGCAATTGGTTTCACACCCGTAAATGGCAAATGAAGAAGAAACTCCTACGAGTACAAGATAGGACTCACAAGGAGGTTAAACACCTGATGGTAGCACTGTAAATGCAAATAAATAATCAATACTGAACTTTAAAAATCTGCAATTAAAAATTGTTTTTGTTATGTTTCATTTCCATGTTATATAAATTCTCAGTAATGAAGGAGTTAATACATTACAGGACATCCATATGGACTAGAACAGTATTGTCATTCATTTTTATTATTTTGTACATTGCCAGATTGCGAGTCTGATCACATATTGGACGTCTAAATGCTAATTCAGGGGTGGGCCGCATACATGCCTGGATTTGAAGATTTTCTTTCTGTGCACAGGTGAGTCAATCAGGATGAATGAAGAAGTGATTGACTGACCTGAGTGCAGCCAGGCTATCATCAAATCCACGCATGTATTTGTACTTGACCTTTTATATGTTATTCTTGGATTAGTAGTTATTGCAGATTGCAAATCTTGATCTAATCTGAGGATATGCCAATGTCTTGAGAGTATTTATTTTATCTAATCTATTAAACCTCCCTAGAAATCTGATAGGTTGTTGTTCTTTTATAGGGATTTTTGGTGCTAGTAATTTTGTAAGTGGAAATAGTAGCAGCAATGTGGGAGGTGCTGGAGGGGAGCCAACCGAAGCTGCAAAGCTGAGCGTGGAAGAAAGCAACAAGACACTACCAACTGAAGTTCATATAAATGCCATACAGATCTCCTCTTAGAAGCTTCAACTTAAGATAGGGGGTCTGTTTTAGGCTACGAGGGCCACAGGGGGCCGAGGGGGGCAGGGTGAGGGGCCCACTACACTAAATAAATATAAAAAATGTAAATACAAATATCACATCTAATAGTTGTCAAACTACGAATCATCGTCACACTTTGCGAGCTCGCAAGAACTGCAACCCTCGCAAAGCGAGGGATGCAGTCTGGTCCGCAAATGCAGACCCTCGGCTTCATGTTGATGAAGGCTCATTGCAGGCCGCAAATGCGGACCCACGTGAAGCGAGGGGCCGCATTTGCGTAGGTGGAGGCTCATAGGTGCCTCAAACTCGGTTACAAACACCCACACAAGTAGCACCAATACGACCTCGCAAACCTTGCGCACCTAAAAAGTCAAAACACAATGAATACCAACTAAAAACACATAAAAAGCGTACCCAGAGCAAGGGGGGACACCAAAACCTCTGAAAGTGAAGTTACACACGAAAATCCCCTAAGCGAGAGAAAAAATTGCCCCCGAAAAAAACAAAAACGAGGCTCAAAGACCCAGGACCGCCCAGCCACGTGCAACTTAGCCAATAAGGGAACCAAGATAAGCTTGGAAACACGCATTAACCCCACGGGATCCGAGATAAGCTTCGGAGACCCGCATTAACAGCACATTAACCATGGCACGCGATCGGGGCCCCCCACTGCAATGAAAATTCTAAATTCCCGCGTTACGGGTCCTTAAAGGACCGTAAAGGTCTTTAAAGGACCCGTTATAAAAATAAAAAATATATACACTATCACGCATGGGGTTCTATACAGAGCCCCATCAACCATTAATTTACCATGTCACTCATGGGGGTCAATAGAGACCCCCATAAGCCCTTCATTAACCCTGTCACTCATGGGGGTCAATAAAGATCCCCATAAGCACTTCATTAACCCCCTCACTCATGGGGGTCAATGCAGACCCCCATAAACCCCTAATTAACCCTGTCATTCATGGGGGTCAATATAGACCCCCATAAGCCCTTCATTAACTGTGTCACTCATGGGTGTCAATACAGACCCCCATAAGCATTTCATTAACCCCCTCACTCATGGGGGTCAATATAGACCCCCATAAGCCCTTCATTAACCCGGTCACTCATGGGGGTCAATACAGAACCCCATAAGCATTTCATTAACCCCCTCACTCATGGGGGTCAATATAGACCCCCATAAGCCCTTTATTAACCCTGTCACTCATGGGGGTCAATACAGACCACCATAAGCACTTAACCCCCTCACTCATGGTGGTCAATACAGACCCCCATAAACCCCTAATTAACCCTGTCACTCATGGGGGTAAATACGGACCCCCATAAGCACTTAATTAACCCCTTCACTCATGAGGTCAATATAGACCCGCATAAGTCCTTAATTAACTCTGTCACTCATGTTGGTCAATACAGACACCATAAGCCCTTCTTTAACCCTGTCACTCGTGAGGGTCAATATAGACCCCCATAAGACCTAAATTAACCCTGTCACTCATGGGGGTCAATACAGACCCCCATAAGCACTTAATTAAACCCCTCACTCATGGGGGTCAATACAGACCCCCATAAGCCCTTCATTAACCCTGTCACTCATGGGGGTCAATATAGACCCCCATAAGCACTTAATTAACACCCTTACTCATGCGGGTCAATACAGACCCCCATAAAGCCCTAATTAACCCTGTCACTCATGGGGGTCAATACAGACCCCCCTAATACATATAATTAACCCTGTCACTCATGGGGGTCAATAAAGACCCACATAAGCCCATAAATAACCCTGGCACTCATGGGGGTCAATACAGACCCCCATAAACCCTTAATTATCCCCATCACTCAGGAGGGTCAATACAGACCCCCATAAACCCCAAATTAACCCTGTCACTCAAGGGGTCCATACAGACCTTCATAAGCCTCTATTTAACCCCATCAGTCACATAAGGGTATATTAAGACCATTATGGGCCTGTTACAACCCAACATTAACCACATAAGTGCCATGAGGGTCCTCAAGGACCATCATGACACTAAGTATAAACACTAAACTGCACTATACCCCCCCAATAAAACATTAAATATCAACTAAACACCCTCTACACTAACCTATTAACAGCTACACTACTTACCTACTCCCTAATAACCCCCCACCACTCTAATTACAGAAAATAAAAAACCTAGTCACAAAAAATAAAAAATTTACATTACATAAAATAAAAAACCCGAATCACAAAAAATAAAAAATCTACATTACAGAAAATAAAAAACTCTAATTCACAAAAAATGAAAAAAGGAACACATTACAATCCCCCCCCCCCCCCCGCGCTACAGAAAATTTTAAAAAATTACACACCTGAAAATGAAATACATACAATACAAGAACATACAATACAAATAAAATGAAATACAATACAATACACCACTATCTAATATACAATACATCCTATCTATCTAATATACATCCCCAATCTATCTAAATAAATGCCATAATCTATTATACATCCTATATATAATATACATCACACAATCTATGTAATATACAATAAATACTATCTATTGTAACAGGGCGCCCCCTTCTGGCGGGGTTTGCGTCCTGCACTTTCTTATCTCTTTTATACAGGGAGGAAGACACAGCAGGCTTGTCCAAAGTTGAGTTTTACTGCTATTTTATTTGTTAGCACAAAAATAACAAAAACAGTGCTTGTATTCAGCAATAAAATAAATCCTGCATAAACGTGCTTACTATACTCAGGAACGCCCTGACTATATCCTGTGCAGCTTATCTGCGACAGGGAGTGCCACCTTGTGGCCAGGATGCAAACAGTCTCTTATCTTTGTTATATCACCACCTTGTGGCCAGGAAACAAACAGTCTCTTATTTGCCTTTTCCTCTACAGCTTCTATCAATCGTTTGTGAAGCATAGGGCCCTTGTCACCCTCTTGTAATGAGGAACTCTTACTCTCACTCTCAATGCACTCTTCTTCTCCCTGGGACCTTTGTAATCCTTCTCTGGATACAATGAGAATAACATGCATTGGCACCAACCTTTTATCCCTTATTCCTTCCAGCTTCTTAGGGATGGTGTCTTCAGATAATCCTATCTCAGTGGAATATCTCCAATACCACAGAAGTCTTCTCTGTGCGCAAACTCTGGAACTCCGCAGCCTTCCTGACTGTCTCGCTGCAGCACAAATCCCAGCTCTCAGGATCCCCGCAGCTGAGCTGTCCAGGGCTTTCACACACAGCTCACGGCTCTTAGGCCCAAGCCTAAGTGAGAGAGACTCCACCCATCTCTCTGCTGCTTTTTAAAGGCAGTTCACAGCTGTGCTTCCATTTAGCCTCTGATAACTGCCTGGATTTAACTCTTTTCATTCTCAGGGGAGAAGTCTTACAGAGCTCTCTTGTGACCCCTAATGGCACTCCATCACACTATCTAATATACATCCTATCTATCTAATATATATCCCCCAATCTATCTAATATACATCACCCAAATCTATCTAATATACAATAAATACTATCTAATATACATACTATCTATCTAATATACATCCCCCAATCTATCTCAATAAATACCACAATCTAATATACAATACATGCTTTGTATCTATATAAAACACATACCCCTAGCTAAAATACAATAAATGCTATCTATATATAAAATAATCTAATTTTAAGCTAAAATAAAATAATTAAGACCACTTACCTTTGCAGATGTCCATTCAGATCAGCCACCTAGGGGAAAAAAATAAATAAAAAGTGCAACACATTTACAGTAAATACTAAACATTCTAAACATTCTAAATATTATACTCACCTTTCCGGCATGTCCCGTCCATCTTCTTTTCTTCTTCTCTGGCGCGGCACCTGTTAAAAAAAACAGAACATTAATACACATACATAAACATAAAAACAAAATAAAATAAACATAATCTACATTGTACTTACCTCCCTGCGATGTCTCCGGCCTCCTCCTCCTCTTCTGCCACGCCCTGTAAAAAAAAAATATATATAAATACTCACATCCGCACTCACGGACATCCCCGACGCTAATGAGGCTTCTGGAGACTTTTACGGAAGAAAATAGGCAATGGCGCCTTCTGATTGGTTGAAAACGCTGTCTATCAAATTCACCCAATCAGGAGGTGCCAATGTGTGAGCCAATCAGAAAGGGATACACCCTAAAATCCCACTCTGATTGGATAATGCACCTGTCAATCTTTATTTAAACCAATCACAAGGCGCAGATGCCTTCAGCCAATCACAATGGAATACACCCCCACAGGGTGATTGGCTGGAGGCATCTGCGCATTCTTATTGGTTGCACTGACAATAGCCAATCACAATGGAATACACCCCCACGTACGCATTGGCTGAAGGCATTTGCGCCTTCTCATTGGCTGTTGTCAATGTCAATCAGTATTACAGCCAATGGGAAGGCGCAGTCTTCAGCCAATCACTGCGTGGGGGTGGATCCCATTGGGATTCGCTGATGGCAATAAAGCCTTTGGATTGGTTCAAATAAAGATTGACAGGTGCGTTATCCAATCAGAGTGGGATTTTGGGGTGTATACCTTTCTCATTGGCTCACAATTGGCGTCTTCTCCGTCTTCTCATTGGCTGAATTTGATAGACAGCGGTTTCAGCCAATTAGAAGCCGCCATTGCCAATTTTATTCTGGAACATTCTGTAGGAGGCTCATTAGCGTCGGGGACATCCGCGAGTGCGGATGTGTGTTGTTTTTTTAAACATTTTTTTAAAGAGCTCGGATGCTTCCAGGGCCCATCCGGGGCAGAAGACGAGGAGGCCGGAGTCAACGCGGGGAGGTAAGTACGATGTATATTATGTTTATTTTACTTTGTTTTATGTTTATGTATGTGTACTAATGTTATGTTTTTTTTTAACAGGGGCCGCACCGGAGAAGAGGAAAAGAAGATGTACGGGACATGCTGGAAAGGTGAGTAGAATATTTAGAATGGTTAGAATGTTTATTTATTTTATGTAAACGAGTTGTAGTCATTTTTTAAATCTTTTTTACCCTAGGTTGCTGTTCTGAAGAAACATCTCAAATTTAAGTGGTCTTAATTATTTTAGCTTAGAATTAGGGTTGCTATATAGAGATAGCATGTGCTGTATATTAGATAGATTGGGGGATGTATAGTAAGTACATAGATAGAATTTATAGTATATAAGATAGATAGGGGGATGTATATTAGATAGATAGGATGTATTTTATATAGATAGTATTGTATATTAGATAGGGGATGTGTATTAGATAGGGGTGTATTGTATTGTATTTAATTGTATTGTATTGTATGTATTGTATTGTATGTATTTGTATTGTATGTATTATATGTATTTCCTTTTCAGGTGTGTATTTTTTTTTTCTGTAGTGGGGGGGAGTTGTAATGTATTTTTTTATTTTCTGTAATGTTCCTTTTTTTATTGTTTGTGATTTAGTTTTTTTTATTTTATGTAATGTAGATTTTTGATGACTTTAGTTTTTTTGATTTCTGTAATTACAGTGGTGGGGAGGGTGTTATTAGGGGGTAGGTAGTGTAGTGTAGGTAGGTAGTGTAGGTGTTAATAGGTTAGTGTAGAGGGTGATTAGTTGATATTTAATGTTTTATTGGGGGGGTATAGTGCAGTGTAGTGATTATAGTTAGTGTCATGATGGTCCATGAGGACCGTCATGGCACTTATGTGGTTAATGTTGGGTTGTAACAGGCCCATAATGGTCATAATATACCCTGATGGGACTGATGGGGTTAAATAAAGTCTTATGAGGGTCTGAATAGACCCCCATAAGTGACCGGGTTAAAATGGTGTAGTGCTTACACTTTGGGTCATGAGGGTCCTGGATGACCCTCATGGCATTTATAGTGTTATTACATGCGTTCATTACTGTGTTAGAGGGGTCTATATAGTTGAGGCACACAGTACACTCACATTGTGTGACAAACAGCATTTCAACACTTTATTTTATTGACCGTCATTTTTTGACAGGCAACTCGCTAGTATTTATATATATTAGACAGCATTGGGGCCAAGGTTCATTGCACTGCCTGCACTGGCTGTAGCTCCATTCCTGCACTCAAGTTATTTACAGTGTCAGTCTAGCCAGAGCTACACAACAAACAGAATATGTATGCATAAATGAATGCAGATAATAAATGTTCTCAGTGAATATGACTTTATGTCGTCTATAGCAAGGAGCAGAGTATATAGGTTGTACTAATTTCATCACATAAGTGCAGAGGCTTCACAGAATACTTTACTGCGTCATACTGTTTTCTATAGACTTTGTTGCTGTTAACTTAAAGTGCATTTTGCCATAGGGTCTGTTTTTCAAAACCACATAAGTGTGCCAATATTTATATATTTGTGAAGACTTGGCATACTGTATGTCTCCCTTGATGTGAATGTAATTGGGCATTACATAATTATATAAATTGATGTCTTACAACATTTGAAATTGATGAAAACTGAGATTAATATTTATACTATATACTGTATGAAGATCAGAATGTGTCAATTGAACAATGGATTCAACATAGGGGTGAAGAGCAGAAAAAAAGGTTATATAAAAAAATGGATCTGTATTGTATAACCATTACACAGGTCCATTTAAAAGAACAGGGAACTCACCAAATGTGTGGTGCACCTTTAGATGGTAACTTGAAAAATTTGTGGGAAATTATTTAACATGTGTAAGTGAATGCACATGATTAAAATGAGTCTTCCCCTGTGGATAAGAACCAGATGACAACTTCTTCTACCATTGATTCCTTTACCTATATCAATATGGCCTACCAAGCTTTTCTGTCCCTGCCGCCAAGATGGTCCTCTGTAAGAATTTTCTCCTGGATGCTTTGGTCCATGCTAGTTTTTGTTTGCTACTGTTTCTGATTGACCACACAAGTAGTACCTGCCTAGTTACCTTGATGATTCTGTTACCACAAACATCATGGATAATCATATACTCATTTGATGTTAGACAATGAGGTAAAAAGAATGATAAACTGAAGGTATGTAGCAGGAAAACAATGCCTGTTAATGTGCTTTAAAGGACAGTTTTCTTATGCCTTTATAACCTTTCTTATGTTTCCAGACATGTATCACAACAGGCAAACATTCTACTCATGTGTCCTCTCCCCTTGTGACCAAAATGAGTGCACTGCAGTTTCTACTGCCATTGTTGGTGCAGCCACATAAAATGTATACAATGGCTCTAATTCCATTAATTCTTAACTAATGTCAGAAAGGAAAAACACAGTTTTGCATGCATCTGTCTGATGTTTCAGAGCACAAATTAACCCTTTTTTTTAAAAAAGGATACATATAAAAGAGTGTGAGAGTGTATACCATGAATTATGACAGAAGGCAGTCATATTGCAATGCTAATTTAGAATAGCATAAACATACGGTATATTCAAGCTGTTCTAATATGTGCTCATTTTCTCTATCATGTATTCATATGCATCAGTGGGGAGAGTATTTGCCCAGCATTGTGTCCCACATTTTTTCTGGCTAGTTTTTTCTTGCAGTGGCCATTGCAGGGAAGGGAGGGGGAGTGCTATCAAGACAGAATACTGGCCAGAAACCTTTTCCCCCCACCCCCTCTGGATACCTGATAGGAGTGGAGAGAAGTATATCTGATAAAGTCAGAATCATTAAAGTACAAGTTTTACAAGCTATATTGAATTGTATTCCAATTAAATAATTGTATGACTACTACAGTGGTCCTTTAAGTGGTTGTATGTGCACAATGTTGAATTTGTATGTAACCTGAGTAAGTAAGAATAACACAAAATGTGCCAAAATAAGGTTTAGAGAAATGTATTAAAGTATTAAAAATTACTTTCTTTGCATTGTATGATAGAAATTAAACATTGTATACAGAATAAAAATGTTATTTTATTGATAAATTGTGACACAAACAAAATGTCATTACTCCACTTGATATATAGGCCTCTAGAACTCTTGGAGCTCTTTTTCTTGTACTTCACTTTGTTACTCTTGTGCTGTGTAAATAAATACTTATAAGTAATAGATCTTTCAAATGTGTTGTCATAATGAATTGCTACTCTCCTTGAAGTTATTACCTTTGAGAGCAGTTCAAAAGCATGCCTGACAGTGAGAAGTGGCAGTTGAAAACAGATCCAATATTTGATAGTGGGCAGAATTTTTTATTTTTTATTTTATTGGGTGGGACACAATTTTCCTTTTTTATTATCTGCCTCAATTTAAAAATAAGAAAGTAAAGAAATAGAAAAGATAATGATGATTTATTTGTGAACATAAAATATGCAAAACCATTATGTCTTTGCCAGTGAAATAGTACTCTAAAACATATTTGCCTAAAAAAACTCATAAATATGTGACAACAGTTGTTTTTTTTTTTTTTCATTTTAAACAGCCACTGAATAGGATTAGGGTGATTAATAACATCAATTTAAATAAAGGATGCTTAAGTCAAAAAAGTCAAAAGCACTAGATTTACTGACAAACTTTTCCCATGGAAACAAAACACTTTTCTTTCAACAGTATTATTTGTTTGTTATATCATTGTGTTTTGTACCGGTTTTAAAGCTGATTTTCCTAAAAACATTGGAAACCTAAGAAACAGCTGCAGAAAAATATTTTTGGAATGTAAATAAAAAAAAAAAAGATTATCCTGTATTTATCTTTTATATGTAAATTTTCTTTACTGTATGATTCTTTTATTTTTTGGCAACTTCTTTCAGCTACTTTCTTAGCATACTGTGTACTTGAAAATTAATTAGATTTTACTTAGTTGCATTAAAACACACGATGACCAAATAATTGTTTATAGATGATATTATGTGATGTACTGTGAAGTGGTGGAACTAATGAATGAAAGCCTTCCTTCTCATAAAAGCACCCCTTTATAAGAACCCTTCCCATAGCAGCTCCCCTCCACAAGACCCCTTCCCACAACATCTTCGCTTCCCAATACCTCTTCCTATAACAGTTTCACTTCCCTCCCCAAGACCTCTTCCCATAAATGCTTGCCTTCCCAAGACCCCTTCACATAGTAGCATCCCTCCCCATTTAACATCACAGTGACCCAAGTCTATGCTCCAACCATGGATGCTGAAGAGGCTGAAGAGGCTGAAGTTGTCCAATTCCATGAGGATATTCAACAACTCCTAGATATACACCAAGAAAATATGTTACTCTCATTACAGGAGATTGGAATGCTAAAGTTGGGAAAGTTTGATATTGGAATATGAAATGAAGAAGGTCAGAGATTAGTATAATTCTGTCAAGATAATTCTCTAGTTATAGTAAAAAAACTTCTTCTAACAGCATCAGAGAAGATTTTACACATGAACAGCACCAGATGTACAAAATATAAATCAGATTGACTATATACTTTGTAGCCAATGGCTCTATAAAGTCTGCAAAAACAAGACCTATAGCTGACTGTGGATCAAATCATGTGCAAAGTTCAAAATTAAACTGAGAAAAGAGGAGAAATCATGCGACCAAACAGAAGTGAAACAAATAATATCCCCTGTCAATATGCCATGGAGGTAAAGAACAGATTTAAGGGGTTAGTAGCACCTCTCTGTCAATCACTCCACTGGCTTCCCATAGCCTCCAGAATAATATTTAAAAACATAACCATAACTTGCAAAGCCCTCAACAATGGTGCACCCCTTATATCTCTGCTCTAATCTCCAAATACTTCCCCACCCTCCCTTCTTATTCTGCAAACAATCTTCTTCTTTCCACCTCTCTTATTACCTCTTCACATTCCCACCTTCAGGACTTTTTTTTCCTGCTGTCCATTTTCTCTGAAACTCCTTGCCTTGCTCCACCAGACTATATCCCTTCCACAAAACATTCAAAACCTCACTAAAAATGCATCTGTTTCAAAAAGCTTATCCCCTTGCACCTTAACATGCACAATGCAGCTATCACCCTCCCGTACCAAATCCAAACTCTATAGATTGCAAGTTTGCGAGTTTTCAATCTTGCAAGGTGCTTTGGGGTAAGCACTTTGAACACTGGATTTTAAGCTCAAAGACAGGTCCCTCCATTCTTTGCAATGTTTTTACATTGCTATTGTTTTTTGCCTTGAACTTAACACATGTATATCACTACAGAATACGTTGGCTTGTTACAAATAAATAAACACATATATAATTGTGAGCATTCAAGTTGTTGCTAACGCTTGCGGCCTCGTCCACTTTGGAACCAACCTTAACGTAACAAACACCCACATGCACTACGAATCCGACTATAACGGCCGACCCACGCGCTACTAAAAACAGTGAAAACACACCAAATACTCACACACTACATAAAAAGCTTACCCATAGCAAAGGGGGGCACCCAGGACCTCTGAAAGTGAAGTTACACCTCCATTTAAGTCCAAATTCCCGAGTTCAGACACACGAAAATCTCCTAAGCTAGAGAAAAAATGGCCGCCGAAAAAAATGAAAACGAGGCTCAAAGACCCAGGACCGCCCAGCCACCTACAACTTACCCAAGAAGGGATCCGAGATAAGCTCGGAAACCCGCATTAACCCAAGTGGATCCGAGATAAGCTCGGAGCCCTGCATTAACCCCACATTAACCATCACAGTGGGGGTCCCGATTGCACGCGATCGGGGACCCTCGCTGCAATCAAAATTCCTGCGTAAAGGTCCTTAAAGGACCCGTTGTAAAAGAAAAAAAATATAGACTGTCACCCTGTCAATCATGGGGGTCAATACAGACCCCCATAAAACTCTCATTAACCCTGTCACTCATGGGGTCAATATAGACCCCCATAAGCCCTTCATTAACCCTGTCACTCATGGGGGTCAATACAGACCCCCATAAACCCATCATTAACCCTGTCACTCATGGGGGTCAATAGAGACCCCCATAAGCCCTTCATTAAGCCTGTCACTCATGGGGGTCAATACAGACCCCCATAAGCCCTTCGTTAACCGTGTCACTCATGGGGGTCAATACAGACCCCCATAAGCCTCTATTTAACCCCATCAGTCCCATAAGGGTATATTAACACCATTTTGGGCCTGTTACAACACTACATTAACCACATAAGTGCCATGATGGTCCTCAAGGACCATCATGACACTAAGTATAAACACTATACTGAACTATACCACCCCCAATAAAACATTAAATATCAACTATTAACCCCCACCACTCTAATTACAGAAAATAAAAAAGCCTAAAGTCACAAAAAAAATCTACATTACATAAAATAAAAAACCTAACACAAAAAAAATAAACTACATTACAGAAAATAAAAAAACCTAAATCACAAAAAATAAAAAAAGGAACATTACAGAAAAAAAAAAAACATTACAACCCCCCCTCAGTACAGAAAAAAAAAAATACACACCTGAAAAGGAAATACATATAATACAAATACATACAATACAAATACATACAATTACAATACAATACACTTCTATCTAATATACATCACACAATCTATCTAAATAAATAGCATAATCTAATAGAGATGTCGCGAATAGTTCGGCGGCTGACTTTTTTCGGCGAACATAGCATGTTCGCGTTCGCGGCGAACTGCGAACATATGCAAGATTCGACCCGTCCCCAATACTTTATCATTGAGCAAACTTTGACCCTGCATGTCACAGTCAGCAGACACATTCCAGCCAATCAGCAGCATACACTCCCTTCTACACCCTTCTACCTCATGGACAGCAGCCATTTTGGAATCATAAGTAACCTGCAGTCTTACTGAGAGGAGGGACAGTGTAGGTGATACTAATTCAATAGGGAAAACCATAGCTAGGCAAGTTTATTCAGTGTCCAGTGCAGTGCTGAAGGACTCTTGTGCATTATTATTATTACTAGCGTATTGCAATGAGATGTGTATGTTTGGAAAGTTGTATAGTTATTAATATACATATGGAGCAGTTTGCTCCATAAAAAAGTGGTCCGTATTAATGGCTCGCCTCGCTATGCGAGGCTCGCCTGCAATGAGCGCCTGTGTGTACTGTCAGTGTGCTTGGTGCTGTGAGTCTGTGTGTACTGTCAGTGTGCTTGATGCTGTAGGTCTGTGTGCACTGCCAGTGTACTTGGTGCTATGGGTCTGTGTGTACTGTCAGTGTGCTTGGTGCTGTAGGTCTGTGTGCACTGTCAGTGTACTTGGTGCTATGGGTCTGTGTGTACTGTCAGTGTACTTGGTGCTGTAGTTCTGTGTGTACTGCCAGTGTACTTGGTGCTATGTGTCTGTGTGCACTGCCAGTGTGCTTGGTGCTTTAGGTCTGTGTGTACTGTCAGTGTACTTGGTGCTGTAGGTTTGTGTGTACTGTCAGTGTGCTTTGTGCTATAGGTCTGTGTGCACTGCCAGTGTACTTGGTGCTATGGGTCTGTGTGTACTGTCAGTGTTCTTGGTGCTGTAGTTCTGTGTGCACTGACAGTGTACTTGGTGCTATGGGTCTGTGTGCACTGCCAGTGTGCTTGGTGCTTTAGGTCTGTGTGTACTGTCAGTGTACTTGGTGCTGTAGGTCTGTGTGTACTGTCAGTGTGCTTGGTGCTGTAGGTCTGTGTGTACTGTCAGTGTGCTTGGTGCTGTAGGTTTGTGTGTACTGTCAGTGTGCTTGGTGCTGTGAGTCTGTGTGTACTGTCAGTGTACTTGGTGCTGTTGGTCTGTGTGTACTGTCAGTGTACTTGGTGCTGTATATATGTGTGTACTATCAGTGTACTTGGTGCTGTGGGTCAATGTGTACTGTCAGTGTACTTGGTGCTGTAGGTCTGTTTGCACTGCCAGTGTACTTGGTGCTATGGGTCTGTGTGTACTGTCAGTGTGCTTGGCGCTGTAGGTCTGTGTGCACTGTCAGTGTTCTTGGTGCTGTAGTTCTGTGTGCACTGCCAGTGTACTTGGTGCTATGGGTCTGTGTGCACTGTCAGTGTAATTGGTGCTGTGAGTCTATGTGTACTGCCAGTGTACTTGGTGCTATGGATCTGTGTGTACTTGGCAGTGTACTTGGTGCTGTAGGTCTGTGTGTACTGTCAGTGTGCTTGGTGCTATAGGTCTGTGTGCACTGCCAGTGTACTTGGTGCTATGGGTCTGTGTGTACTGTCAGTGTTCTTGGTGCTGTAGTTCTGTGTGCACTTACAGTGTACTTGGTGCTATGGGTCTGTGTGCACTGCCAGTGTGCTTGGTGCTCTAGGTCTGTGTGTACTGCCAGTGTGCTTGGTGCTATATGTCTATGTGTACTGTCAGTGTACTTGGTGCTGTAGGTCTGTGTGTACTGTCAGTGAGCTTAGTGCTGTAGTTCTGTGTGCACTGCCAGTGTACTTGGTGCTATGGGTCTATGTGCACTGCCAGTGTGCTTGGTGCTCTAGGTCTGTGTGTACTGTCAGTGTGCTTGGTGCTGTAGGTTTGTGTGTACTGTCAGTGTGCTTGGTGCTGTGAGTCTGTGTGTACTGTCAGTGTACTTGGTGCTGTAGGTCTGTGTGTACTGTCAGTGTACTTGGTGCTGTATATATGTGTGTACTATCAGTGTACTTGGTGCTGTGGGTCAATGTGTACTGTCAGTGTACTTGGTGCTGTAGGTCTGTTTGCACTGCCAGTGTACTTGGTGCTGTATATCTGTGTGTACTGTCAGTGTACTTGGTGCTGTGAGTCTGTGTGCACTGCCAGTGTGCTTAGTGCTGTAGGTCTGTTTGCACTGCCAGTGTACTTGGTGCTGTATATCTGTGTTTACTGTCAGTGTACTTGGTGCTGTGAGTCTGTGTGCACTGCCAGTGTGCTTGGTGCTGTAGGTCTGTGTGTACTGTCAGTGTACTTGGTGCTATATGTCTATGTGTACTGTCAGTGTACTTGGTGCTGTAGGTCTGTGTGTATTGTCAGTGAGCTTAGTGCTGTAGTTCTGTGTGCACTGCCAGTGTACTTGGTGCTATGGGTCTGTGTGCACTGCCAGTGTGCTTGGTGCTCTAGGTCTGTGTGTACTGTCAGTGTGCTTGGTGCTTTAGGTCTGTGTGCACTGCCAGTGTACTTGGTGCTATGGGTCTGTGTGCACTGTCAGTGTGCTTGGTGCTGTAGGTCTGTGTGCAAACAAGGTTCACAGCTCTTCAACACAATGCTTCCAAATAGGTAAAGTCTATTCATTTATTAATGTATTACATGTTTACTATTACACACAAAACAACATTAGCTCAGTTACAATAACATTGCCGTCATTTTTTGACGGGCAAGTCGCTAGTGTCATAATAAACACCACATGAACATGGCGACCACTCTCTTGTGGGATTCAGGTACGTCCACGGATTCATCCTCCATATATCTGAATAAGCCAGGAATGATATATAGAGGCCTGCGGCGCTCATTGCTAAAGTGGTCCGTATTACACATTATATAGTAATAATAATAAGAATAATAATAAAGCAGAAGACCTCCCCTGTGTCTCCCCCCCCCACTCCCTCCCATGTGTCTCTCTCCCCCCCTATCCCCTGTGTCTCCCCCCGACTCCCTCCCATGTGTCTCTCTCCCCCCCTCTCCCCTGTGTCTCTCCCACCCTTGCCTGTGTCTCTACCCCCTCTCCCTTCCCCAGTGTTTCTTTCCTCCCTCTCCTGTGTCTTTTCCCCCTTCCCTCTTCCCTGTGTCACTCCCCCCTCCCCTGTGTCTCTACCCCCCTCTCCCTTCCCGTGTTTCTTTCCCCCCTCCCCTGTGTCTTTACCCCCTTCCCTCTCCCCTGTGTCTCTCCCCCCTCATCTGTGTCTCTTCCCCCTTCTCCCCTGTGTCTCTACCCCCTCTCCCCTGTGTCTCTACCCCCTCTCCCTTCCCCTGTGTTTCTTCCCCCCTCCTCTGTGTCTTTACCCCCTTTTCTCTCCCCGGTGTCTCCTCACCACTCCCTCCCATTAGTCTCTTCCCCCTCTCCCCTGTGTCTCTACCCCTTACTCTCTCCTGTGTCTCTCCCCCCTCCCATGTGTCTCTTCCCCTCACCTCTCCCTTACCCTGTTTCTCTTCCCCCCTCTGCCCTGTGTCTTCCTCCCCCTCTCCACTGTGTCTTCCTCCCTCTCTCCCCTCTCCTGTGTCTTCCTCTCCCCTGTGTTTCCTCCCCCTCTCTCCTCCCCTGTTAGCTTCTATACGCATACATACATACGATAAGAATTCTGGGGGGGGGTTACCCCTTACCCCACCCCCCCAGTTCCAACACCCATGTGTACTGTATAATATTGTTTTGTATTATGTTATATTATATCACTAGCGACTTGCCTGGCACAAATGATGGGGCAATAAAGTTTGAAGCCATGGCAATGCTGTTTGCCACACAATGTGATGCTTTTTGTACTCTGAGGACCTTCGGCGCTCATTGTGAGTCTCTTCCCTCGTGTCCTTCATGTTTCGTGCTTTGCAACGATCAATCTTCGGCGCTCATCGCAAAGACAGATATATAAGTACAGTGTTAAATATATAATTTTTTTTGTGCAGTGTAAATTAAAAAATGTATTCAGCTCTCAGAGCATAATAAAGTGATTTAGATTTGTAACTGCTATCGCTGGCAGCCAATGAGCAGTAATCCAGATATATAACTGCAGAGTAAAAAGTTAAACATTTTAGTGTAGTGTAAAGTCTACATTTTTATTTTCCATTACTAATTAATACTTATTAAATGAATACACAATAATAACTATTGTGAATGAACAAATGTATTAGGAAGTGCAAAGCGTTAATGTATGTAAAGTAACCGCAGTGTAAAATATGCTATTAAGCGTATTTTTTTTTATATATTTTTTTTTTAATAATAATGAATTAATTAATTACTAAAATACTTTACCTATTTGTAATTAATATATCCAGTGATCAATAACCTGAAGAGCTAACAATCAGTTTTGATTTTCCTGCAGCTTACAGTGTACATTTGGACTGTTGGTGACCCGAGGTGTAAGTGTCAGCAATGTGCGCAGTGCACGAGGGGAAACCGCTTGTATAGTCGTGTAACGCGCCATTTTAGATTTGTAAGGTTATTAGTTGCAAGTTAGTGTTGTAAAATGGTGGCGATTGTGTATATGTTACGCGGCTCGCCAGCAGTTTCCATTATTTATAATAGTGTATTTTGTACCTCGTCTGTTCCTAGGTAAAAGTCGTACATGGCTGGCGATGTTTTGCGCGGTTTGGGGACGTGTAGCCTCGTTTTCATTTTTTCCGGACGCCATTTTTTTTGTCGCTTAGCCAATTTACAAGTGCCAACTGGGGAAGACGTTACAGATATCACATATATAGTTGTGAGCAGGCGGGTTGTTGCTAACGCTGCGGGCTTGCGAAGCGAGGGCCAGAGTTGCTGGCAAGGAGCGCCGAAGGCTCCCACGTCGGCTGCAATGAGCCGCAGGCGGGACTTACACCATCAAATTTACGGACTTACCATCCAAAAATACGGGACTTAGAAAAAAAAACATTACGAGCTCACAAAAATACGACCTTAACGCCCGAACCGCGCGCACTTAAAAACATTAAAAACACAATAGATACACACTACAAACACATAAATAGCTTACCCACAGCAAGGCGGGCACTGAGGACCTCTGCAAGTGAAGTTACACCTCCATTTAAGTCCAAATTCATGAGTTTAGACACCCGAAAATCACCTAAGTGAGAGATAAAATGGCCGTTGAAAAAAAGAAAACGAGGCTACAGGACCCTAAACACGCAAAACACATACGGATTTTCCTAAAAAGCCGTACGAGGTAAAGATACACTATTAACAAGGACGCTAAATCATCCACACCCGCGTACCACATACACATTCCCCGCCATTTTACAACACTAACTTACACAATGCGGAAGTACCCAGCTACCCTAACGGCTTCCCCTCGCGCACGCAGCCTATTTACACTACACACTGAGCACATTGCTGACACTTACACAGCAGCTCCACAGCACTGAAAACCTACATTGTATGCTGCAGGAACATGAAAACAGATTGTCAGCTCTTCAGCACAATGCTTCCTGCATATATTACTTACAAATAGGTAAAGTATATTCATTTAGTAATTATTTCATTAGCATACAAAAATACATATACACAAAAAAAACATTATCACATTAAACATAAAAGCCATTCAACGAGCGCCAACGCTGCTCATAGCACACAAAGCCTTGCAATAAGCGCAAAAAAACAAATCACCGCCGACCAAAGAATAACAGCAAAAGCGCCTATCAGAAAAAAAATACAACCTACAGCCTCGCAATGAGCGCCGAAGGATCTCCAACCGCCAACAAAATGAATGTCTCGTCCAAACACCATTACCTGCCTTACAATCTTATTGCCGCCATTTTTTGACGGGCAAGTCGCTAGTAAATATATAAAGATCAAGATAATAAAAGTAACGCGCATCTGAATAATACGACAAATACAGATTTTTTTCATAAATGATATGATCGCAGTATTGGGTCATAAACCCTAAACACTGGAATCTGTTACATACAATTTACTGATGATGTCATTAATGGGCTTCAAGGGGGGGATCTCTTTTCATACTTTTTGAGCGGTGCAAATCCAACATACGCAGAGCGGAAATGCCACATCTGTGGGACACACACAAAGGGGTTCACTTTGGGAGAAAAAACAAACAAATATGAAATATTTAATAATCATATTTTGATGTTACCAACAGATAAGGAAACGAAACTGAGGTTATTATATCTAATAGTAGCAAGCCTGGGAGTACTGGGAGTAATAATACTGCAGCAGAAGGTCAGGACTAATGTCACCTATAGACCCCCAGACAGATAAAGGTCAGTACTAATGTCCCTCTATATACCCCCAGTCAGATAAAGGTCAGTACTAATGTCCCTCTATAGACCCCCAGTCAGATAAAGGTCATTACTAATGTCTCTCTATAGACACCAAGTCAGATAAAGGTCAGTACAAATGTCACCTATAGCCTCCCAGTCATATAAAGGTCAGTACTAATGTCCCTCCATAGACCCCCAGTCAGATAAAGGTCAGTACTAATGTCCCTCTATAGACACCCAGTCAGATAAAGGTCATTACTAATGTCCCTCTATAGACAACCAGTCAGATAAAGGTCAGTACTAATGTCCCTCTATAGACCCCCAGTCATATAAAGGTCAGTACTAATGTCACTCTATAGACACCCAGTCAGATAAAGGTCAGTACTAATGTCCCTCTATAGACCCCCAGTCATATAAAGGTCAGTACTAATGTCCCCCTATAGACCCCCAGTCATATAAAGGTCAGTACTAATGTCACTCTATAGACACCCAGTCAGATAAAGGTCAGTACTAATGTCCCTCTATAGACACCCAGTCAGATAACGTCAGTACTAATGTCCCTCTATAAACACCCAGTCAGATAAAGGTCAGTACTAATGTCCCTCTATAGACCCACAGTCATATAAAGGTCAGTACTAATGTCCCTCTATAGACACCCAGTCAGATAACGTCAGTACTAATGTCCCTCTATAAACACCCAGTCAGATAAAGGTCAGTACTAATGTGCCTCTATAGACCCACAGTCATATAAAGGTCAGTACTAATGTCCCTCTATAGACCCCCAGTCATATAAAGGTCAGTACTAATGTCCCTCTATAGACCCCCAGTCATATAAAGGTCAGTACTAATGTCCCTCTCTAGACCCCCAGTCATATAAAGGTCAGTACTAATGTCACTCTATAGACCTCCAGTCATATAAAGGTCAGTACTAATGTCACTCTATAGACCCCCAGTCAGATAAAGTTTTGAAATGTTTCTTGGATAGCATTGGGGCTAAAGGAGGTTTGGCCATCAGGTAGTCTAAAGATACTGTATATTATGTCCTCTCTTGGGGGGTAAAGACACTAATAATTCCTCCAATAAAATTCTGCTTTTTTTTTGTGGGCAAGGTCCCTGGTTAGCCCCTGGGTTATCTGTTAAAAAGAGTGGTGCAGAGACTGTGGGGGCTGTTAGCCTCCTTGTCCCCGTGTGGCTGTTTAGAATCCCTGCTGCTGCATGTTTCAGCTTTATTAAGGTGTAATTGTACAGCGTTTGACTCAAGTAGCTGCCTGTGCTGGGTCAGTTTGGGTTAATTGCTGGGCCCTTTTCCTGCCAAGATGGCGACCGTCAGTCCATGGGCCTCTATGTCCCCATCACTACCTTTGTCTCCGCTTGTGTGCTTATTTGGGATGGCCCCCCTTTATATCTCCGGCCCGTGGCCTTGTAAGGGTCGCCCCCACAATCTCTGAGTGTGGATATGCAGGGATGGGGTGTTGAATCAGGCCTACCTTCTTCTCTGCTCGCTGCAAGATCAACAATACCTAATTTTTCAGGCATGTGTACATGCCTAATTTTTCTGGCCTCTGGTGCTGTACTGTGGCTTCAACAACCAAACCCCCAAAAAAGGCACATAACAGGGATTAAACTGATAGGAGTAGTACTACTTAACACACCACTCATATCTGGTGTAACAGTAGTGTACATTTAAAACAAAAACAAAAATTCTACTGTAATAGATTGCTTAGCAGTTAGTTGTCTGCAAGCGTGTGTGTCAGACCTACAGCGTCTACTCTACCAACTTCTGCAAGTGCACAGTGCCACTCATATCTGTTGTCACAGTAGCTTGGACGCATAGTACCGATCTGTCAAAACCTGTAATGATGAATGAGGTCTAGAGTAGCCTGGTTCCCTTATCCTCTAGAGGTTGAGACCTAATGTTTGGGTGACTCCAGACCAACACATGAGTACAAGCAGCACACAAACTCAAAGCCGCCATCCTCCTCCTGGTGCAGCATCATAAGCCACATCAACCACTGCTGTCCTCCTTGCCCCCTCTCAACCATCCGCCACTCCGTCTCTCGCCTTGAGCAGTTCCTGCTCATCTGCCCATAGTCAGGTGCCTGTAAAGGACATGTTTGAGCGTAAGAAGCTAATGTCACAAAGTGCCCCAAAATTGAAGTGATACGACCAACAAAGCATCTTTTTCCATCTCCTGGTTCTAAAAATCCAGGCCTTATACACGCCCCCTGATAGGTGACGTAACAAGTATTAAACTGATAAGAGTAGTACTTACAAACACGCCACTCCTATCTGGTGGCACCTTTGACTGCACGTGCCGTGCCCCAAAATTGAAGTGATACGACCAACAAAGCATCTTTTTCCATCTCCTGGTTCTAAAAATCCAGGCCTTATACACGCCCCCTGATAGGTGACGTAACAAGTATTAAACTGATAAGAGTAGTACTTACAAACACGCCACTCCTACCTGGTGGCACCTTTGACTGCACGTGCCGTGCCCCAAAATTGAAGTGATACGACCAACAAAGCATCTTTTTCCATCTCCTGGTTCTAAAAATCCAGGCCTTATACACGCCCCCTGATAGGTGACGTAACAAGTATTAAACTGATAAGAGTAGTACTTACAAACACGCCACTCCTATCTGGTGGCACCTTTGACTGCACGTGCCGTGCCCCAAAATTGAAGTGATACGACCAACAAAGCTTTTTTATCCATCTCCTGGTTCTAAAAATCCAGGCCTTATACATGCCCCCTGATAGGTGACGTAACAAGTATTAAACTGATAAGAGTAGTACTTACAAACACGCCACTCCTATCTGGTGGCACCTTTGACTGCACGTGCCGTGCCCCAAAATTGAAGTGATACGACCAACAAAGCATCTTTTTCCATCTCCTGGTTCTAAAAATCCAGGCCTTATACACGCCCCCTGATATGTGCTGTAACAGGTTTTAAACTGATAAGAGTAGTACTACTTAACACACCTTATAATAATGCAGAGAGAGGCAATGCAGTGAGAGGAGTCTGAAGAAGAGGAGTCAGAGGAGGAAGGTGGCTTTGAGGAGGTGGAAGACCACACACAGCAGGTGTCCCAGGGGGCTTGTTGTCACCTTTCGGGGACCCTTGGTGTTGTACGTGGCTGGGTGGAGGAAGATACCTTCAATGACATCAGTGAGGACAAGGAACAGGACATGGCTAGCTTGGTAACCAACCTTGTGCAAATGGGGAGTTTGCGGTTGTGCAAATGGACTGTTTGTGGTTGTTTGCGGTGCGTTAAACGGGGAGTTTGGTCTGTCACTGTGAAGCGGCCCTAACCCTTACACCACCTGATCGATACAACATCATACCTGATGTTTTAAAGTACGTTATTCCACACAATTTAGGAATGTTAGGTAATTTATGCCCTTTATGGCTTAAAGACTCTGCATCAACTATGTAATTTTCCATGGGAGTTTTGCCATGGATCCCCCTCCGGCATGCCACAGTCCAGGTGTTAGTCCCGTTGAAACAACTTCCCCATCACTATTGTGGCCAGAAAGAGTCCCTGTGGGTTTTAAAATTCGCCTGCCCATTGAAGTCTATGGCGGTTCGCCGATGTTCGCCTGTTCGCAAACATTTGCGGCGGTTCGCGTTCGCGGTTCGCGAACCGAAAATGTTATGTTCGCGACATCACTAATTTCAATCCGTAATTCTCTTTCTACAGTATGTATTCTATCCAAATATTTATGTACTTATAAGTATAAATATTATCAGCCTTATTAAATTGCGATTCAGCCAATTGAAAAGGGCTTTATATAAGCACATAGCATATTTTTCTTATAGAAGTTTTTACTTAGTGAAGACCTTGCCTTTGGCTAGAAGTTCACTAACTAAAAACTTCTGTATAAAAAATATGCTATGTGCTTATATTGGCCGAACCGCAATTTAATAAAGCTGCATATTAGTTATTAACATTTTTGGTGTCGTTCATGATTTTTTTTTATTATGGTAATCAGGGACCAAATTCTTCACTAATTAAGGGCATTTTTTTCCAGCAAGAATGTATTAAAGGGTTTTACCCAAAAAGTATGGTCTGTTAATCTTTTTTTGCAATATGTTTGGGTAAACCAGGTCAGATGATAAATTCATTTAGAACATTATGATCAAGACCTACACATAAACTTCATATGCAGTACATTCCTGGATTCTCTCTTTATACACAGACATAGTCTAACTACTTCTATAAATCCACACATAATACTGTATAAGACCAGCAAAGTCTACCTCTGAAATCCAGCTCGCCCTTCGTTTGGAACACACTTCAAAGCAACATAAGACTCTCTCCAAGCCTCCAAAGCTTGAAAAACACCATAAAACAGCAAATCGCCAACACTAACACCATACCAACAAACCCACATTAGACAATCTATCTTTCACTATCAAAATGAATCTGGAATCATTCCAGCATTATAACCTACCTTCAACTTCATTGGCTATTATAAATCATTCTAGTTCTATATTATAATTATCTGCAGCCTTATTAAATTGTGATTCGGTAAATTTAAAAGGGCTCTAATTAAGCAAACAGCATATTTTATTTACAGAAGTTTTTATTTAGTGAAGACCTTGCTTTTGGATATAAGTTCACTAACTAAAAACTTTGGTAAAAAAAAATATGCTGTGTGCTTATTTAGAGCCCTTTTAAATTTACTGAATCACAATTTAATAAGGCTGCTGATGTCCCCTTTTCCGGCCACTACCAATTAATATTTCATCCACCTTTTATATCGATGTCCTTCGCCCTTTCAATCTAACTTTTGTCCCTCCGGTGCCCCCATCCCTTCTAAATTACAGACTCCCATATATGTTGGTTGATCACTTCATATAATTATTACTACCTCCACTACAGCACTAAGTAAAATGTTGCTGCATTATAAGTACTCGTAATAATAATAATCATATGCCCACACACTGCAGAATGTATTCCTGATCTCTATATTAGCTCATATATATCACAGAGTAGAATGATATCTATCTAGATGTAGTATGATGCTTAACTTGGCACACAGACCCCTCTCTATTAAGATAATTTACAATTAAAATAAATAAAAAAAACTATACATTAGTATCTCTGATTTTTTCTATAATCTTTTCTATAATCATACTATGTTTATCAGATATATTATTCCAGTTTGATTTGTGCACAAGAATGTTTGTCAGGTCCCCTCAAATGAGAAAATATAGATATACGTAAAGATATATATATAGGTTGTTTGTATAATGGTGTAAAGAAGCATGCACTGTAAAATTCAGTAATGCTTTGAACATCCCTGGAAGTATATATACATATATATATACAGTTGCAAGCAAAAGTATGTGAACCCTTTGGAATGATATGGATTTCTGCACAAATTGCTCATAAAATGTGATCTGATCTTCATCTAAGTCACAACAATAGACAATCACACTCTGCTTAAACTAATAACACACAAAGAATTAAATGTTACCATGTTGTTATTGAACACACCATGTAAACATTCACAGTGCAGGTGGAAAAAGTATGTGAACCCCTAGACTAATGACATCTCCAAAAGCTAATTGGAGTGAGGTGTCAGCCAACTGGAGTCCAATCAATGAGATGAGATTGGAGGTGTTGGTTACAGCTGTGTTGAATAAAAACATGGCAACATTTAATACTTTGTGTGTTATTTGTTTAAGCAGACTGTGATTGTCTATTGTTGTGACTTAGATGAAGATCAGATCACATTTTTTGACCAATTTGTGCAGAAATCAATATCATTCCAAAAAGTTCACATACTTTTGCTTGCAACAGTATATATTGTGATCGTTTGCTCCTTAGAAGTTATGACAAGCAAGTGGAGTACAGAGTTCTTGTCAGAAGTGACGGAGTTAAAAACTTCTGAAGAACTCCTAATTGGAGCAACTTCCCTTTAAAAGCCTGGAAAGCAGACATGGAAGGGGGGGGGGGGGGGGGGGCAGACTAGGCTCTGGGCAGGTGTGCTGCTGTCAGAAGCAAGCCCAGAGTGGAAGGTGATCCGGTGTGGAAGTACAGTGAAGTTTGTGAACAAACCTGTAAAGGATCGCCTCTTTACTGTTACTGGGAGTACGGGGACTACAGCAAGTCGTGTGAGCTGGAAGAGTGACTACAGACTCAGGAGGTGAAGGTACAAGGAAGCCAAGTAAGTGAAGGGGATTAGTGAGGATTTCCAGGCAGAGTTGCCTTAAAGGCCTAAGCACGGTTGTAGCTGACGTATTATGCCCCAGGGAAGAAGTGGAGTAGAAGACAGAAGTTATTACAAGTTAGTTTGTGTTATACAAGGGTCCCTGGGGTGAAGCATACAGGAGAGACGGGCGGGCCCTATGCTTCACCCGCGACTGTGTTCCAGAGAGGAGCTGTGTCCCAGAGAGGAGCTGTGTCCCAGAGAGGAGCTGTGTCCCAGAGGTTGCTGAAGGTGGCAACCCTCTCACCAGTAAAGAGTCTGTTTGTTTCCTGGCCACCAGGGGGCACTTTACAAGAACAAGAGACTGTTCGCAACCTGGCCACAAGGTGGCACTTTCACCAGTAAAGAGTCTGTTTGTTTCCTGGCCACCAGGTGGCACTTTACAAGAACAAGAGACTGTTCGCAACCTGGCCACAAGGTGGCACTTTCACCAGTAAAGAGTCTGTTTGGTTCCTGGCCACCAGGTGGCACTTTACAAGAACAAGAGACTGTTTGCAACCTGGCCTCAAGGTGGCACTCTCACCAGTAAAGAGTCTATTTGTTTCCTGGCCACCAGATGGCACTTTACAAGAACAAGAGACTGTTCGCAACCTGGCCACAAGGTGGCACTTTCACCAGTAAAGAGTCTGTTTGGTTCCTGGCCACCAGGTGGCACTTTACAAGAACAAGAGACTGTTCGCAACCTGGCCACAAGGTGGCACTCTCACCAGTAAAGAGACTGTTTGCATCCTGGCCACAAGGTGGCACCCTCCGGAGCCAAGAAGCTGCCCGGGTATAGTCAGGGTGTTCCTGCATGTTTATTTTCATTTTTTTAAGGAGAATTACTGCTACCCCTTTGTTTTTGTCTCATAATAAACCTGTTTGCTGTACTACAAGAACGTATCTGTTACTAAATTCAATAAACCACCACTATACGCGGCCATCCTGATCACAATATATATATATATATATATATATATATGTGTGTGTGAGCAAAATCAACTAACAATTATAAAGTGAAACATATACTCTTGGTGGCATCTATATGTTTTAAACAGCCCTTTTTCCCTGAAAATAAAACATATTTGGCATTCAGATAACCAGACTGCTGACATCAATAATAAATACATTTGCGATCAGACCCTAAGTTAGTTTCCATAACATGGAGTGAAGGCAGTGAGACAGCATGTGATGCACCATGTGATTTCACATGGAGCTGGGTAAACTGCAGACACTGGGCATGCATCAGTTCTTAAAAATATATAACGTTAATGTATCAAAATGTGTTGCCAAATATAGAAAGTCCCCTTTTTCCCTTCTCAAATAATATACAGTGCTTTGCAAAAGTATTCACCCCCACCCCCCTTAGCATTTTTCATGTTTTGTTGCCTCACAATCTCAAATTAACATGGAGTGTTTGAGGATTTGCATAATTTAATTTACAGAACATTCCCATAACTTTGAAGATGTTTTATTTACTTTGAAGCAAACAACAAATAGGACAAAATAAAAGAAAATGTCAATGTGCATAATTATTCACCCCCCTAAAGTCAGTACTTTATAGAGCCACCTTTTGCGGCAATCACAGCTCCAAGTCGCTTTGGATAAGTCTCTATGAGCTTGCCACATCTTACCATTGGGATTATTGCCCATTCCTCCTTGCAAAACTGCACTAGCTCCTTCAAGATGGATGGTTTGCGCTTGTGAACAGCAATCTTTAAGTCTGACCACAGATTTTCTATTGGATTGAGGTCTGGGGTTTCACTCGGCCATTCCAACACATTTGCATGTTTCCTCTTAAACCACCCAAGTGTTGTTTTAGCAGTGTGTTTGGGGTCATTGTTCTGCTGGAAGGTGAACCTCCATCCTAGCCTCAAATCACGCACAGAGTGGTACAGGTGTTGCTCAAGAATATCCCTGTATTTAGCACCATCCATCTTTCCCTCAACTCTGACCAGTTTCCCAGTCCTGGCTGCCGAAAAACATCCCCACAGCATGATGCTCCCACCACGTTTCACTGTGGGGAGGGTGCTCTTTGGGTGATGTGATGTGTTGTGTTTGCTCCAGACATAGCGTTATCTTTGATGGCCAAAAAGTAAAATTTTAGTCTTATCAGACCAGAGCACCTTTCTCCATAAATTGTGGGAGTCTCCCACATGCCTTTTCGCAACCTCAAAACGTGCCATTTTGTTTTCTGCTGAAAGTAATTGCTTTCTTCTGGCCACTCTGCCATAAAGCCCAACTCTATGGACCATACAGCTTATTGTCATCCTATGTACAGATTATCCAGTCTCTGCTGTGGAACTCTGCAGCTCCTCCAGGGTTACCATAGGTCTCTGTGCTGCCTCTCTGATTAATGCCCTCCTTGCCCGGTCCCTGAGTTTTGGTGGGCAGCCGTCTCTTGGCAGGTTTGCTGTTGTGCCATGTTCTTTCCATTTGGAGTTCCTTCGTCTTCATGGCAGTGTTTGGTCAGTGGTGCCTCTTGCTTAGGTATTGCAGCCTCTGGGGCCTTTCAAAAAAGGTGTATATATGTAATGAAAGATCATGTGACACTTAGATTGCACAAAGGTGGCCATCATTTCACTAATTATGTGACTTCTGAATGTAATTGGTAGCACCAGAGCTTTTTTGGGGCTTAATAACAAAGGGGGTGAATGCATACGCACATGCCAGTTTTATATATATATTTTTATCATTTTACTTCACCAACTTAGACTATTGTGTTCTGATCCATCACATAAAATTCAGATTAACAAAACATTGAATTTAAGGCTGTAATGTAACAAAATAGGTAAAAAGCCAAGGGCGGTGAATACTTTTGCAAGGCACTGTACACTATACATTTGAACAGATATGTATAGGCCGTTACTCATGTAGAGCTGTGTTCCGAATACCATCAAAAAGCTATTGGTGTAATTTCATAAAGGAGTTCATTAGTATGTGGTGACATTGATTCTTCCGGTTCAATATGATTTCTCAAGATAAGCTATTAATGAATGGTATCCACTTAAAAAAGGTGTCTGTTCTCTTTTCTTTAAGAACCAGAGTGTGTGTCCAATCTACTGTATAGGGAAAATATTTAAAAATCTAGAAACAGTCCTGTTGTATTTTGATCCTAATGTTTGTAGTCATTGGTAAAGAATAGCTTTAGGAGAAGCAACAACATTGAGACTAACAAATGCTTTTTGACCTTGACAGACTTTAGACCTTCTCTAAAATAAAAATGATAAATAAGTTACAATATCTTAACTGGGATGATGGTGGGTATTAAAACCATAATTCTTCAACACATATGATCTACCAACAATTACGGAACAGAACCTAGCTACCCTCAATGCAGATATCACACATGAAGAGGTTCAGGAAACCATCCAAAGTCTAAAATTCGAAAAATCACCTGGCCCAGACGGGTTTACGAATTTGTATTATAAAAATGTTTCTGAAATACTTACCCCACAACTAGTAAACCTATATAATTATATCCTTAGAGGAGATCAGATGCCACCGGAGTTTAACCAGGCGGATCTGATACTTTTTCCCAAAAAGGTCAAGACCCTTTGGAAGTAAAATGTTTCCGTCCCATCTCTTTAATGAATGGAGATATAAAGATACTTGCCAAATAATGCCAAATTCCTCCCGGGTATCATCCATTAAGACCAGGTCGGTTTTATAACACAAAGACAGGCAGGTGACAACAAAGGGAGAATTCTAAACACTCTCCACCTGGCTTAACATACACATAACCCAATGGGTGTCATAGCCGTATTTATTGAATAGGCCTTTTATACTGTCGAATGGCCATACTTATATGCAACACTGGCTAGATTTGGGTTTAAGGGCAGGTTTATCCATATACTTAAAACTTTATACCACCAATCTAAAGCCAATTTAAAATTACCCGGCTCAGAGATTGTACATATAACTATACAGAGAGGAACTAGACAGGGGTTCCCACTTTTCCCCTCCTTTTCTCAATAGCAATCAAACCCCCCACCCAAGCCATAAGGTCCAACCCAGAGATCTCAGAAAATAAAGTTGGATACCAACATCTCAAATCCTCTAAAAAAAGGTTTAACTTTATATGGTCCAAGAATTCTATTAAATACCTAGGGGTCAATATTACTCCAACAATAAAAGAACTATACAAAGCTAATTACCCTCCTCCCTTTAAAAACTACAGCTAGAAATGAACAACTGGAGTAAATACCAGATATCTTGGATGGGGGGCATTGTGGTGGTAAAAATGCCCATCCTACCAAAATACTATACTTATTCAGGTCCCTCTCTATCCCGATCAATCTTAAAAAACTCGATACATTTCAGAACCAAATTTTCAGATTCATATGGCAGAACAAATCATCAACAATTGCAAAATCCATTATGTACAGGCATAAAACTAGAGGGGGGATCCCATGCCCCAATTTGCTTTTTTCCCCCTTGCTCACTCTGTGAAGCATCAACCAGCATGGATCTTTATAGAAAACTTTCAAATACATCCTTATTCCTGAGATAATATCATTTGGATTCCAAAAAAATTCCAATCTCTTCCAAAACATCTAAGCTCAATGATAAAACTGACACATGGACTTGACCGGCCCCCAAATGTCCACAACCCCAAACCCTATCCCCCCTTGTCTCTGTATTCACTTTACCCCATACCCCATGGACTTCAAAAACTTATACAGAATGGGCACTTGGTATATAAATGACAATATCCTATCATATGAATAACTTAGGGAACAATGTAATCTCCCTCAAAGTGAAGTCTTTAACAATTTGAGGCTTAGACACTCAATTACCTCTATAGTCAAGACCCTCGGCCATCCTAAGACAACCTTGCTCTCATCAACATGCAAAAACACCTCCCTAGTTAGGGGAATAATAGGCACCTTATATACGTTTCTAAACGCTCTCATGACAAAACAGAAACCATACTTCATTACAAAATGGACAGAATCTTGCACCACTCTCTCAAGGGTCTCTCTAAGTTAAAATCTTTTAGAAGCATAAATAGAAGTTCTCCACAGAACGTTCTACACCCCAGAGCGGCTCCATAAAATCAACCCCCAAGAGAGTGGATACTGCTTTAGGGGATGCCAGTCCAGGGGTAATTTTATTCATATTCAGTGGACCTGTCCAGTAGAACAAAACCTATGGGAAAAAGTTACGCAATTATCCTCAACTATGTTAAATGCAACAATTGTCCCCTTGATTGACATCTGCCTATTAGGTATACACATTGACAACTTGTCCTCTACCCAGAACAGGCTTTTTCAATTTCTCACTCTGGCTACGAAAAACTACATACAGTAAAATTGGAAATCCCCAAACTTTAACATACAGGAGGTCATCAATAAGATGAATTACGTTTTGATAACCAAAAAAATGACAAACAATATTAGACTCTTACCCCATCTTTACAAAAATATGAGAACCTTGGACAAACTACCCAAACAGTATTTCCATATAAAGGACGGACTTACTTTAATGAATACCCAATAGGCAATGGGAACTATTTTTTTTAGTATAATCTCATACCCCGTTGCATAACACCAAACTTGTGATCATATAATGAATGGGAGAGATATAACATAACCTTTATTGAATTTTTCTAAAATGTGCTAAAATAAATCTATGATCTGCACTTTTTGTCTCAAATGTCAGGATATATAGCCTCTTATAGTAATCCCCTCTTAATGCACATTGCTTTGGACTGTGAGGAAATGTGTCCTCTTGCTAGTGATATCTATTATCCCTCAAAAAAAGCACATACCACACAGGAAGAAAATGTTCACCAGCTTAACATGTAATTGGCAATGAGAAAAAAGCATAGTAAAATGTTTGAATATATGAAAAAAATAAATTGCATGTTTTATGCTAAATGGGAACCCTTATCAATTTGACAGAATGAACAAATGTTTATTGCATTCAAGACAAAGTATGTTATTTCTATTTTTGTCTTCTAAAATTAAGTTTGTAAAATTGAACTCTGTTCAGCTGCGATTTATTGATTGAGAAATTAATATGTGACCTGGTTAGAGCTACCTTATTAAAAATTAAGGACATTTTTATATTTGATCTATTGCAATGAATGGTTATAAATGCATTCAAATGCATTCCAAAGAACACTGGATGCATTCAAATGCATTCCAAAGAACACACATTTGCACCACGCAGAGTAGAAATGAGTGTTAGTCTTCATAACAGAGCGCATTTGAAAGAGTATGCTGAGATCAGTGACATAGGGTTTAATATGCAGGATACAGGGATCATGTAGAGGGACTGACATATACATGCAGTAGAAGAGGTGTGTTCAGTAAGATAGGTGCGTTTGATGGAGGTCTGTTTTATGATGCATTGGAGCAGTGAATAATAGATGGTGGGGAATCCACAAAGGAAGAAGTTACAGCAGTTGAGGCAGGATATATTGTAAAAATGCATTGAAATGTTTGCTGTGAGAAAACACTTTATAGATAATCTTTAGGGGAATATATATACAGTATATAAAATAAAAATATACAACATTGATGGTCTTCAATACTCTATATATATAAAAATATCACAGTATCCACTAAAGTCTTAAATATGCAGAGCCTTTCTCCACACCAATTTAAGACTTCAGCACTCTCATGGGCTTCACCGCTAAACAGAAGCATACTGGTTTCATACACACTCAGTGGCCCCTCTGATAGTTATCCCTTACTTTAAATCAATTAGACTCCGAAGATACAACTCTGTTGCATCTCTACAGTACATCAGTCTTTCAGGTTTGCTGTTAGAGAACCAGTGTTTATATGCTCCAGTACACTTTTCTATACAGGTAAGGCTGAATCAAGAAAATGTTTCCATGAAGAAAAGAATAGGGACCCTGGCACAAAAGTGTAACAAGAAAATAAATATATATTTTGTGCACATTTTGGCACATTTTTTATCAACATTTATTTTATTAAATCATAAAAATGCATTGTATTAATACAATAGAATGTTTATTTAAACTTCCCTTTACATTTAAATGTATTTCTATTGATGGTCACTCTTTAAAAGATGTGGTCAAAATTTAGCAAAACTACACCAATGTTCTCTTGTTACATCCTGAATTCTTAACACTGGAGGCTGAATCAATAAAAAGAACTTCTCTTTACATGCAGAAATTGCATTTATAAAACATAGTTTGGGCATCAGAAGAATGTAAAATAAATGTTGCCAATAAAAGAAAATACCACATCCACAATGCGTTGGCATGTTAGATTTTTGTTTACTTAATTCACCAAAACATTTTTAATACAAGTCTGAAATTGCAATCTAATGTTTTATTAGTTTGCCAACATCTGTGAAATTGGGTTTCGATTCAATCTGGGATTTAAACTTCAAATGTACTGAGCTAAGGCACATTATTTATAAGCATTCCGGTTATTGTTTTTCTGTTTCTTGTTTTTGCTTCCAACAGTTGGTCCCAGCTGTACATTTTTGTTCATCACAGCAATTGCAAATTAGAAACAAAAAGGTTATTGTGAGTAAAAAGTGTCAAAAGAACTTAGTGTTCAATGGTATATTAAACATAAGAGACATTTGAGATTGTGTACATCTTTCACTCAAATTCAACAAGTCTTTCCTATTTTCTAAAACATCAGTAAACATTGTCCTAGATGGCCAAATAAATGTCAACAAGAACTCTCTGAGAACACAGACATGTGAGGAATTGAAAATACTTTAATATTTACTAATATTTAAAATGTTATCTTTCTGGAATTTTTCATAACAGGTAATAATGAATATTGATTATGAAAATATGAAATAATGACTAATACTGTAGATCTAGTAGTAGAATTACGTTAGCGATCAAAGATAAAGAAGTTTTGGAAATGTCTCACAATTAAAAGATACATAAGGTCACGTGAGACAGAAAAAAACATTAGTCAATGCTAATCTGCAATACAGTTAACATTTACCAATTTTGAACTAAATGATTAACACTCTCTTAGATCAATAAAGGGAGGGTGGAGAGAAGCGCACGCCAGCCAATAGTATAATAAAAGTTGTTTAAAAAACAAAACATAAAGTAAATAAGGACATTCACTCAAATTTTTTAACCTCAGACATTATGATGTATTGTAGCACATGTAAGATGATGATGAATCCAAATTCAGGAATATAGGTTCTTCCAGAAGTGTCTAGAGTATACAGACCTAGATGTTTCCCGGAGGTTAGTGTAATAAATATCCCAAGCAGATTCCAAATGGACACACAGAATATCATATGCCAATGCAAGTGCAAGCTTATCACTGATGTGGTAGTCCACTAAAAAGCTAATAAAGTCAGACACGTTTCATTCCTATTTTGGAACATTTCCAATGGTAAAATGACATGAGAAGAGAACCAATTTGTAAGGACATTTTTTGTAATGTTGGCTAGATGTTCGTAGAATCTCTGTTTCAACAGTCTTTTGGTGCGCCCTATGTATAGTTTTTGGAATACATGTGTGATGGCATAGACCACATATTCTGTCCTACAATTAGTAAGATGTTTGGTCTTAAATTGTTTGCCGTTACTCGTTGATTCTATTAGATCCTTTACCTTGGGTTTTAGGTGGTGCAATGTTTTGTGCCACACTGGAAGGTACCTATAGTCTTGCCTAACCAACTGTTTTTCTGTTTGTACTGAGTTGCTTTTTTTTTATTCATTAGGGGCTAGTAGTAGTTTCAGATTTTTATTCTTCTGAAAAATGATTTTAAGTTTTTCAGGTAAGATTTCCTTTAGCACTTTGTCTTCCATTAGGATCGGCCACAAATTGTGTAGGCATTGTCATTAGCCCCTAAGAAATGCCTTCACAATTTGTGGCCAATCCTAATGGAAGACAAAGTGCTAAAGGAAATCTTACCCGAAAAATCTAAAATCATCTTTTGATCTGCTATATTTATTTGCTCATGTACAATACATGCACTGTGATATCATGTTATTCGACTTGTTACAAAGTCTATCCAGGTTTTTCAAATGCTTGTGAAAAGAAAGAATTTCTTGGAATGACGTTATGACTAATTAGGGGTGTTGTCATCACTAACCTATGAGCAGATAACCAATATTTATGTCAAAGAGATATCTGAACATGTTTACAGAGCAAAACTTGATTTACTTTCTCCTTTATAAAAAAAAAGGTATCTCAGCATTCCATTGGTGTGTGTAAATAAAAAGAAGAGAATAGAAGCAGCTAGTATAAAGCTGAATGATATTCCCAGCACACAAACTAATGGAGTACAGTCTGCTGTCTACTTAAATAGTCCAATGTCCAACATTGTCTCTAAGGAATATATAGTAAAATTCCAAATTGGCAAACTACTGGTATAAAATTATTTCAGTATAAAATGATCTATAATAAAGGAAGGCCATAGCAAAGGTTGCATTTATGTATAGGTCAACTTGGTCCAGGCATAGCAGAAGCACATTTTTGATCGAAACAGGAATTCTGCTAAGACTGAGCTTTTTAACCCAAGAGTAAAACTGAAGCAAATGCACAATATGTATAGGCTTCATCATGAGGAGTTTTCATATGAGTCTTTCATTTTGTTGCTGTTTTTATTTTGTTGGTTCACACATTTGTGATGACATATAGTATACTAAATTAGAGTGAAATAACTATGAACAATAATTTTGTTTTAATTCAGTCAGTCTGGACTTCGTGGTCTATTCATATTATCCTCTGCTGTCCCCTCTTCCTTTTGCCTTACATCTTTCATAGCATCACAGTCTACTCTAGTGTATCCAGCATTCTCAAAGTATTTGAGTTTTAACTTTACTATCAATCCTTCCAGTGAGCAGTATGAGTAGTTGACTGGTTTGATATTCTAATAGCCAAAAGAGCTCTCAATAGTTTCCTTCCACATCACAATTCAATAATGTTTATAAGCCAGCACTCCAGCCTTTGTGGATAATGTTATGTATTTACTCTTTAATACCATGTCCAGATTTGCCATTGCTCTCCTTCTAAGAATCAATTTTCTTTTGTCAAATGTACACAATGTACAGAATATTGCCACAGAAATCATGTCTAAATAGATGTTGTAAATTTGAGTTAGTACAATCCACTGCAGTGAGAATCAAATTAGAATTAAATATACACTGTCACCTGAGGAATACATCTGCTTCTTCTTAAAGTTCATAAAAGCTGAGTGTACATGTTAGAAACAGTGTGTGATGATCTTAACCTGAAGCAGTACATTGCTAACTGTTGTGAGTGAATATAGTTACATAGTTACATAGGTCCTCATTCAATTAGAATTTTATATAAGTATATAACATATTTTTGTAACAGAATTTTTTAGTTAGTGAAAACCTTGGTTTTGGATAGAAGTTCAGTAACTAAAAAGTTATGTGAAATATTTTTGTATGTGCTTATATAGAGCCCTATTCAATTGGGCAACTCGGAATTGAATGAGGCTCATAGTATTTAAGGTTGAAAAAAGACTTTCAGTCCATCAAGTTCAACCTTTTAAGATCTCCTCTGATCTGCAATCTGCGGATTAACTAATAATTAATTAGTTGTGAAAAAAAATCTAAAAAAAAAAAAAAATCAATTCCCTCCCGATCCCAGACACCGGCGACCGGACCTCTCCCTGGATCAATACTGCCCCTCCAATTATCCATGATAACCCTGAATTCCCTTTTTAATTAGAAATAAATCCAGTCCCCTTTTAAAGTTATCTATCGAATCCGCTATCACCACCTCCTCTGGTAGAGAATTCCACAGATTAACCACCCTTACTGTGAAGAACCCTTTTCTTTCGTTAAGGTCGAATCTTTTTACTTCTAACCTCAAGGGATGTCCTCTTGTCAGTTGAAAACCTCTTGGCACAAAAAGCTCCCTTGACAAATTTTTATACTGACCCTGGATGTATTTATATAAGGTAATCATATCTCCTCATAGACGCCTTTTTTCTAGAGAAAATAAGTTTAATTTGGTTAGTCTTTCTTCATAACTTAGCCCCTCCATTCCCCTTATTAGTTTTGTTGACCTCCTCTGTACCTTTTCCAGCTCTAAAATGTCCTTTTTATGAAGTGGTGCCCAAAATTGTACTCCATATTCCAAATGAGGGCATACTAGAGATTTGTATAGTGGCAGAATTATATTTGCTTCCCTGGCTTCTTTACCCTTCTTAATACATGCTAATATTTTATTTGCCTTTGTAGCTGCTGCTTGGCTTTGAGCACTGTTACCTAGGTGGTTGTCCACAAGCACTCCCAAATCCCTTTCAATATGTGAATATATGTAACAAACAGAATTATCCCCATACTGCTAGAAAGCATTGCTAGTATTATTAAATGCTAAAATCATTATATTTGCTAATTCATTCATTTCAAAACAAGTATCTTTGTTTCAGTCCACTGTGTTTCATGCATATCATAATTGTGTTCCAACAAAGTCTGTAGCTTGTTCCCTGCTCCTCTCACATCATAGTGACCAATCTGTAATTAAAAACATAAGCAGAATCAATTTCCCTATGCAATAAAACCAAACTCAGTGACCCCTAGCTATCACTCCTAGCTTCCTGGGCCCGCATCCATCTGTAATTATCTGCTTGCCTGCTTAAAATTCTCTTTAGAGGTGTGAGCTTTTGGCCCACTGTATCCCATCCCGTGAGAGCATTTGTCATTATCTGATATTTCAACAAGCCATTACCATGCTCCACCAAGGCAACTGCTTGCAACTGATATAGCTTTGGCCCAGATGCAAACTTTAAATTGTCCAGTCCCTTTCGTGTGGGTCTTTAAGGCTTTTTTTCAATACCCCACTGTTTCAGTGCCCCCCACACTGCACAGCTATCAGTTACTGTTTTTCCACTTGTGGGTTCAAGGGCGTGCACAGGGTTTGTGCAAATGTCTCTAGTCTAGGCTGTTTACTAGATGCCATGCCTTAGATTCTCCCCATGTTGGTTTGCCATTCACACAACAGTCTTATGTCTCAAGGAAGCAAGGAGATACAGTCTCACTGCACAGTCCGGTGCCCACTGCATGGTTCTAGCTGAGCCCATCTCAGCAACCACCTCCCCACACACACACACACATTCTATAGCATTGCAAAGGATTTTAAGAGAAATCAGGGACAAATATATGTATTTAATATGTATTAAAATGAAATAATCAATCAAACAATAGTAGTTGCAAAATAAAAGCCATTAATGACGCAGAATGTCTGAGAATACTTGCGTGTGATGACCTTTAGCTGCTGTAGCTATCTTTTGTCAGTGAGAGAAAGAATAGAGCAGCCTACACACACTACACAGTTTTCTATCAATGTACATATAATTTATTGCAATTACTTTCTGTGCAATATCCAGCCATGTGTTGAAAGTTCCAGAAACAAACTATATCAACCCAATCACTGTCTACTTACCTCCTTATAGAAATTAATCTGATTAGTCTGACATGATCTATCCATAATAAATCATTGTATTTTCTTACCTTCTGAAATAAAGTTAATGCATCTGCTTTTCACCAATCCTCTGGTACTGAGACTGTGGAGAGCGAGTTTTCAAAAATTAGAAATAATGGATTGTCTATTACAGAGCTCAGTTTCCTCATTATCCTTTGATGTATTGCATCTGGACCAGTGCTTTATTAATATTATTTTCTTTAAAGTTTATTTTTAGATTTCTTTCCAAGTTCACCAATTATTCAGTAAAGGTATTGCAGTCTGATGCTCTTGCAATATCTCTACCAATTATATCTCCCAAAGAAAATAATTTATTTAGCTTATCTGCCTTCAACAGGTCATTATTAATCAGTTCCCCTGTATTACATTTTAAGCTTACAATATTTTCTTTTCTAGTCTTATTTCCCTTTACTATATTTAAAAACTTTTTAAGGTTGGTTTTACTTTCCTTTGCAATTAATGTCATGTAATTTTCAATTTAAGTAAATCTGATTGCTATATTGAACTCACATTATGCTACGTTCCGTCCTCCTGGTATAATTGTATGCTTGTTTATTCTTCCTTAACTTGTTGCTACAATGATTATTAAGCCACAGGAGTTGTGATTTTTGTATTTTACTTCCACATGGTATTTAGCAATGTCTTAAAGGTTGTCCAATTATTTTTTGTATTTTTATCTGCCAGTGCTTGCTCCCAGTATGAATGTTGTTATGATTCCCTTAGACCATTAAAATTTGCCCTTTTGAAATTAAGAATCAAACAAGACTGTGTTATGATCACTGCTCCTCAAGTATTCCCTTAGTTCAACTTTTTATCTTATATCAATATTATTTGTGATTACTAGATCCAAGATACCCACATTTCTAGTAGGTTCTTCTGGAGCTAGGGCTAAATAATGTGTAAATATACTTAAAAGTCTAGTTCTCACCCATACTTTATTATGTTAATATGTGTCTCAAAATGCTAATTTGGAGCTCAGTGTCCATGTAAAGGGAGGAAAAGGGAATCTACTTGTACAATAAGACAGGTGGTCCATTATGCTTCTTTATGTGTTTAAAAAACAATGTGTCAGTAATAAGTACATCAAAAGAGTTACCAACTTTAAATAGCATATGCAATGACTTATTTTACAAAAAATGCCTAGTACAATGTTTTTACAAATATTTGATAAAGTTAAAAGTATCTAAAAATATCGTCCCATAGTAATAACCGATATGTGATAAATTGCATGGCATGGTACATATAATGTACTGGACTATTCATATTTTGCAAGGTTTTGCTTTTTCAGACTCTATATGATTGTGTAAGATACCATTACAAAATATATTTCAATATATCATTATATATCCTTGTAAGAAATGTAAAACTTAACTTTTAATAATTTAATTTTTAATACCTGTATCTTAAAAACTGTTGGACGGAGTAAAGTAGAGCAATTTTGATATAAAAATTGTTATAAGGAGCATATTAGGGAGTCTGTTTTAATCCTAGAAGAATTTTCATTATTTGTACATCAAGTGCTTCTGTGCATAAAGTGCTTTTAAATATAAAGTGCTTCTATATATAAAGTGCCAGTGCATTTATATAGAACACAATATTGATGAATTGCAATGTTTTGCCAAATTATTCCACATACAAAAGTGCCAGTGCTGTAACAACCAATATTTAAATCAATTCACCAAAAAATCTGTGTTATAGTGAGTCTTTTTGAGACTCATTATGTGAGTACCAAAATAGTGTATCCAAAATGTATGGAATTAGCTTATTGCTTACAGATTATAAATTATAAACTTATTAAAAAGCTTCTTTTAGGGAAACATTCTTCCAGGAAAATTATTATTTAAATATAGATATTGTGCAATACTATTAGTATGATTCTTCAGAGGTCTTTTTAGCAAAATAATGTTAATTTAATAAGCTGAAACCCTTTTAGCCTTTTTATATAAGATCCTTTATATATGGATCTCATTATAAATCCCTAAAGAGTAATGCACTCTAATGTAATAAACAGAATGACTTTTGCCCTTTACATATAAGATCCTATATATATATGGATCCTATTATTTATTACTCTATAGTGCTATCATAATAATATTGCAAATATTGTCTTATTAGCATTATAACAGCTCTTTAGCAACTTCTTAATAGGTTGCTGGTTCTTGTTAAATGCTAAAATTGCTAAAGTACTGAATTCCCCTTTCAATGGTTTGCCTTTAACTTGGTATAAGTCTGTTTTGGCGTATTTTGTATAGAGAATGCAGTCTAGCACGTTTCCTATAGAGATCGCGGTCAGGACGCCTCGCGATGTCGTCTCACGTTACTGCGTCTAACCCGACGCACGTTTCTTGATTTTGTCAAGGGTTACCAACATGGCGTCCGGAGGCCTTCTTATAGCCTCTGGTTGTCATGGAGATTGTATGTTTTTATTTAAAAACAAAGAATTATAATATAAAGGTGCTTACTAAGTCAAATGTTATTAGTTCTTAAATATAATAACTACTATAAATGTTTGCATATTTAAGAACTGGTGTATAGTGAAACCAAATAGTGGGTTTTATTATTTTTATATATATAACCATTATATATCAATGGTGCAGAAACCCACTAAGTCTTTTTATCATAAATGTACAATAACTACCGTGGTACCTCATAAATGCCCAGTATATACAATTCACCATTATTGCTATTATATAGTATTTTCTATTATTTATTATTTTCGGTATTTTTTGTATATTCTGAGGCCTATTGTATTCTGCTTTATTATTCATCTCTTATTTTTGTCTTATAGTGGTTCAAAGCCTCTTTTATGAGTCTGTTATAATCATAGTAGTTAATAAAAAATATAACAGAACACATTTTCTTATATATATTTATCAAATGTAGGGGGAAAAGGTAAAGCCTTCATTAAGGCCCTCAGGTTTTTTTGTTTTTAATAAATAGATCAATTTGGCTTCCATTTTTAAAAGCTCATTGTCTATATTGCCCCTTCTGATGTTTTTTTCCAAAAGGTCTATAGCCATAAAAGAAAGAATGCTAAGATGTTAAAGTTCTTTCTTTTATGGCTATAGACCATTTGGAAAAAAACATCAGAAGGGGCAATACAGACAATGAGCTTTTAAAAATGGAAGCCAAATGGATCTATGTATTAAAAACAAAAAAAACCTGAGGGCCTTAATGATGGCTTTACCTTTCTCCCCTACATTTAATAAATATATATAGGAAAATTTGGTATGGTATATTTTGATTAACTACTATGATTATAACAGACTCATAAAAGAGGCTTTGAACCACTATAAGACAAAAATAAGAGATGAATAATAAAGCAGAATACAATGGGCCTCATAATATACAAAAAATACTGAAAATAATAAATAATAGAAAATACTATATAATAGCAATAATGGTGAATTGTATATACTGGGCATTTATGAGGTACCACGGTAGTTATTGTACATTTATGATAAAAAGACTTAGTGAGTTTCTGCACCATTGATATATAATGGTTATATATATAAAAATAATAAAACCCACTATTTGGTTTCACTATACACCAGTTCTTAAATATGCAAACATTTATAGTAGTTATTATATTTAAGAACTAATAACATTTGACTTGGTAAGCACCTTTATATTATAATTCTTTGTTTTTAAATAAAAAGATACGATCTCCATGACAACCGGAGGCTATAAGAAGGCCTCAGGACACCATGTTGGTAACCCTTGACAAAATCAAGAAAAATGCGTCGGGTTAGACGCAGTAACGTGAGACGCGGGTCAGTGACATCATCGTGAGGCGTCCTGACCGCGACCTCTATAGGTGACGTGCTAGACTGCATTCTCTATACAAAATAGACTTATACCAAGTTAAAGGCAAACCATTGAAAGGGGAATTCAGTACTTTAGCAATTTTAACATTTAACAAGAACCAGCAACCTATTAAGAAGTTGCTAAAGAGCTGTTATAATGCTAATAAGACAATATTTGCAATATTATTACGATAGCACTATAGAGTAATAATAGGATCCATATATATATAGGATCTTATATGTAAAGGCCAAAAGGGATTCTGTTTATTAAATTAGAGTGCATTAGTCTTTATGGATTTATAATAAGATCCATTTATAAAGGATCTTATATAAAAAGGCTAAAAGGGTTTCAGCTTATTAAATTAACATTATTTTGCTAAAAGGACCTCTGAAGAATCATACTAATAGTATTGCACAATATCTATATTTAAATAATAATTTTCCTGGAAGAATGTTTCCCTAAAAGAAGCTTTTTAATAAGTTTATAATTTATAATCTGTAAGCAATAAGCTAATTCCATACATTCTGGATACACTATTTTGGTACTCACATAATGAGCCTCAAAAAGACTCACTATAACACAGATTTTTTTGTGAATTAATTTAAATATTGGTTGTTACAGCACTGGCACTTTTGTATGTGGAATAATTTGGCAAAACATTGCAATTCATCAATATTGTGTTCTATATAAATGCACTGGCACTTTATATATAGAAGCACTTTATATGTAAAAGCACTTTATGCACAGAAGCAATTGATGTACAAATAATGAAAATTATTCTAGGATTAAAACAGACTCCCTAATATGCTCCTTATAACAATTTTTATATCAAAATTGCTCTACTTTACTGCATCCAAAAGTTTTTAAGATACAGGTATTAAAAATTAAGGGCCTCATTAAATTCCAGCCTCGTAAATAAGAGGCTTCTACTTAAGCCCTACGTACTGCAAAGTTTCTCTAACTTACAATGCTATTAAATTAGCCCTGCTGCGAGCAACGTATGAGCTACGCAGCAGGCCCGTACGTATCTACACTGCGTAAATGTACATGAGGAGTGACAGCCTGCGAGATGATATCGCAGGCTCCCACTCCTCATCAAGTGCTGCGGGGGTCCTAAAAGGGACCTCCGCGGCAGTCCCCCACATAAGCCCTGCCGTGGGGGGTACTCCAAACCCCCCCCTAGGCACCTAAAATGAACCCCCCCTCAATGCGGGGGTCCCTGTCGGGACCCCCGAAGTGTCCTCACATGAACACCTTGCTGCAGGGGTCCATAGGAACCCCCGCAGCCCCCACACATTAACCCCTTGCAGCGGGGGTCCCCGATCGGCACCGATCAGGCCCCCGCTGCATTTAAAACTTTTAAATTCCCCGCCGCGGCTCCTTAAAGGGGCCGCGGCACACTATTACCCAATCCCGGCCGCGGCACTTAAAATTAACCCCCCTCTATGCTGGGGGTCCCCATCGGGACCCCTGAAGTGTCCCCACATAAACCCATTGCAGGGGGGGTCCCCGATCTGCATAGATCAGGCCCTCCGCTGCATTTAAAACTCTTAAATTCCCCGCCGCGGCTCCTTAAAGGGGCCGCGGCACACTATTACCCAATCCCGGCCGCGGCACTTAAAATTAACCCCCCTCTATGCTGGGGGTCCCCATCGGGACCCCCGAAGTGTCCCCATATAAACCCCCTGCTGCGGGGGGCCCCGATCGGCACCGATCGTGACCCTGCTGCAATTCAATTTTAAATTTCCCGCCTCGCGGGTCCTCAAAGGACCGTAAAGGTCCTGAAAGGACTCGCACTAAAAATATTAACCCCAGGCAACTATAATTACCCCATTAACTCATGATGGTTAATCCAGACCACCATAAGGCCTAAATTAACCCATTAACTCATGGTGGTCAATACAGACCACCATAAGGCTCTAATTAACCCATTAACTCATGGTGGTCAATACAGACCACCATAAGGCTCTAATTAACCCATTAACTCATGGTGGTCAATACAGACCACCATAAGGCTCTAATTAACCCATTAACTCATGGTGGTCAATACAGACCACCATAAGGCCTAAATTAACCCATTAACTCATGGTAGTCAATACAGACCACCATAAGGCTCTAATTAACCCATTAACTCATGGTGGTCAATACAGACCACCATAAGGCTCTAATTAACCCATTAACTCATGGTGGTCAATACAGACCACCATAAGGCTCTAATTAACCCATTAACTCATGGTGGTCAATACAGACCACCATAAGGCCTAAATTAACCCATTAACTCATGGTGGTCAATACAGACCACCATAAGGCTCTAATTAACCCATTAACTCATGGTGGTCAATACAGACCACCATAAGGCTCTATTTAACCCCATCAGTCCCATAAGGGTATATTATTACCATTATGGGCCTGTTACAACCCAACATTAACCACATAAGTGCCATGATGGTCCTCAAGGACCATCATGACACTAACTACAAACACTACACTATAACCCCCAATAAACCATTTAATCTAAACTAACCCCCCTCTACACTAATCTATTAACACTTACACTACCTACCTACACTACCTACCCCCTAATAAACCTCCCCAACACTCTAATTACAAAAAACAATAAACCTACAGCACAGAAAACAAAAAACCTACAGTACAAAAAACAAAAAAACCTACAGTACAGAAAAAATAAAAATTACAACCCCACCCCCCACTACAGAAAACAAAAAAATACATTACAACCCCACCCCCCACTACAGAAAATAAAAAAATTACACACCTGAAAAGGAAAGACAGATAAACACAATACATTACATACATTACATACAATACATGACATTACATACATTAAATATAATATATTAAATATAATATATTACATATAATATATTACATATAATACATTACATACATTACATACAATACATGACATTACATACATTAAATATAATATATTAAATATAATATATTACATATAATATATTACATATAATACATTACATACATTACATACAATACATGACATTACATACATTAAATATAATATATTAAATATAATATATTACATATAATATATTACATATAATACATTACATACATTACATACAATACATGACATTACATACATTAAATATAATATATTAAATATAATATATTACATATAATATATTACATATAATACATTACATACATTACATACAATACATGACATTACATACATTAAATATAATATATTAAATATAATATATTACATATAATATATTACATATAATATATTACATATAGTCCTAATCAAATACCCCCTATCTATCTAACATACAATCTATTTCATTTAAAATAAATCCTAACTATATCAAATACATCCCCCTATCTATCTAATATACAAAAAATCCTAACTACATACACAGACCCTAATTCTAAGCTAAAATCAATAAATTAAGACCACTTACCTTTAAGATGTTGCTTCAGATCACTAACCTATGGGTCAAACAAAAAATAAAAATTAGTACAAAACATTAACATCAAATAAATAAACATTCTATACATTCTAAATATTCAACTCACCTTTACAGCATGTCCAGTCACTGTTTAGCTCTTCTGGCGCGGCCCTGTTAAAAAACAAAACACAATACATGAATACAATATATAAACAATAAATAAAATACACAAATAAACATCTAAATATACATTTAACTTACCTCCCCGCGATGTCCCCGGCCTTCTCTCCTTCAGCCCCGGCTGGGCCGCGGAACCATCCGCGCTCTAAAAAAAAAAAAAACTAACGGAGGTCTGCACTGGTAGACCTCCCCGACGCTACTGAACCTCCCGGAGTCGTTTCCGGGAGGAAATTGGCATTGTCGGCTTGTGATTGGCTGAAAAAGCTGTCAGCCAATCAAAAGTCGTCAATGTAGGAGCCAATCAGGATGCGCAGATGTCTTCTACCAATCACTCCGTGGGGGTGTATCCCATAGTGATTGGCTGAAGGCATCTGAGCATTGTGATTGGTTCCCAGAAAGATAGACAAGTGTTTAAGCCAATCAGGGTGGGATATTGGGGTGTATCCCATCCTGATTGGCTCACACATTGACGACTTTTGATTGGCTGAAATTGATAGACAGCTTTTTCAGCCAATCACAAGCCGCCAATGCCAATTTCCTCCCGGAAACGACTCCGGGAGGTTCAGTAGCGTCGGGGAGGTCTGCCAGTGCAGACCTCCGTTAGTTTTTTTTCTTTTTTTTTTTTAGAGCGCGAATGGTTCCGCGGCCCAGCCGGGGCTGAAGGAGAGAAGGCCGGGGACATCGCGGGTAGGTAAGTTAAATGTATATTTAGATGTTTATTTGTGTATTTTATTTATTGTTTATATATTGTATTCATGTATTCATGTATTGTGTTTTTTTTTTAACAGGGCCGCGCCGGAAGAGCTAAACAGTGACTGGACATGCTGTAAAGGTGAGTTGAATATTTAGAATGTATAGAATGTTTATTTATTTGATGTTAATGTTTTGTACTAATTTTTATTTTTTGTTTGACCCATAGGTTAGTGATCTGAAGCAACATCTTAAAGGTAAGTGGTCTTAATTTATTGATTTTAGCTTAGAATTAGGGTCTGTGTATGTAGTTAGGACTGTAATTATTTTATTTTACTTTAGAATAATGGTCTGTGTATGTAGTTAGGATTTTTTGTATATTAGATAGATAGGGGGATGTATTTGATATAGTTAGGATTTATTTTAAATTAAATAGATTGTATGTTAGATAGATAGGGGGTATTTGATTAGGACTATATGTGATATATTATATGTAATATATTATATGTAATATATTATATTTAATATATTATATGTAATGTATGTAATGTCATGTTTTGTATGTAATGTATGTAATGTATTATATGTAATATATTATATGTAATATATTATATTTAATATATTATATGTAATGTCATGTATTGTATGTAATGTATGTAATGTATTATATGTATGTATTGTATTGTGTTTATCTGTCTTTCCTTTTCAGGTGTGTAATTTTTTTATTTTCTGTAGTGGGGGGTGGGGTTGTAATGTATTTTTTTGTTTTCTGTAGTGGGGGGTGGGGTTGTAATTGTTTTTTGTTTTCTGTACTGTAGGTTTTTTTGTTTTTTGTACTGTAGGTTTTTTGTTTTCTGTGCTGTAGGTTTTTTATTTTTTGTAATTAGAGTGGTGGGAAGGTTTATTAGGGGGTAGGTAGTGTAGGTAGGTAGTGTAAGTGTTAATAGATTAGTGTAGAGGGGGGTTAGTTTAGATTAAATGGTTTATTGGGGGTTATAGTGTAGTGTTTGTAGTTAGTGTCATGATGGTCCTTGAGGACCATCATGGCACTTATGTGGTTAATGTTGGGTTGTAACAGGCCCATAATGGTAATAATATACCCTTATGGGACTGATGGGGTTAAATAGAGCCTTATGGTGGTCTGGATTGACCATCATGAGTTAATGGGTTAATTTAGGCCTTATGGTGGTCTGTATTGACCACCATGAGTTAATGGGTTAAATAGAGCCTTATGGTGGTCTGGATTGACCATCATGAGTTAATGGGTTAAATAGAGCCTTATGGTGGTCTGGATTGACCATCATGAGTTAATGGGTTAAATAGAGCCTTATGGTGGTCTGGATTGACCACCATGAGTTAATGGGTTAAATAGAGCCTTATGGTGGTCTGGATTGACCATCATGAGTTAATGGGTTAAATAGAGCCTTATGGTGGTCTGGATTGACCATCATGAGTTAATGGGTTAAATAGAGCCTTATGGTGGTCTGGATTGACCATCATGAGTTAATGGGTTAAATAGAGCCTTATGGTGGTCTGGATTGACCACCATGAGTTAATGGGTTAAATAGAGCCTTATGGTGGTCTGGATTGACCATCATGAGTTAATGGGTTAATTTAGGCCTTATGGTGGTCTGTATTGACCACCATGAGTTAATGGGTTAATTAGAGCCTTATGGTGGTCTGGATTGACCACCATGAGTTAATGGGTTAAATAGAGCCTTATGGTGGTCTGGATTGACCATCATGAGTTAATGGGTTAATTTAGGCCTTATGGTGGTCTGTATTGACCACCATGAGTTAATGGGTTAATTAGAGCCTTATGGTGGTCTGGATTGACCACCATGAGTTAATGGGTTAAATAGAGCCTTATGGTGGTCTGGATTGACCATCATGAGTTAATGGGTTAAATAGAGCCTTATGGTGGTCTGGATTGACCACCATGAGTTAATGGGGTAATTATAGTTGCCTGGGGTTAATATTTTTAGTGCGAGTCCTTTCAGGACCTTTACGGTCCTTTGAGGACCCGCGAGGCGGGAAATTTAAAATTGAATTGCAGCAGGGTCACGATCGGTGCCGATCGGGGCCCCCCGCTGCCGGGGGTTTATGTGGGGACACTTCGGGGGTCCCGATGGGGACCCCCAGCATAGAGGGGGGTTAATTTTAAGTGCCGCGGCCGGGATTGGGTAATAGTGTGCCGCGGCCCCTTTAAGGAGCCGCGGCGGGGAATTTAAAAGTTTTAAATGCAGCGGGGGGCCTGATCTATGCAGATCGGGGACCCCCCCTGCAATGGGTTTATGTGGGGACACTTCGGGGGTCCCGATGGGGACCCCCAGCATAGAGGGGGGTTAATTTTAAGTGCCGCGGCCGGGATTGGGTAATAGTGTGCCGCGGCCCCTTTAAGGAGCCGCGGCGGGGAATTTAAAAGTTTTAAATGCAGCGGGGGGCCTGATCTATGCAGATCGGGGACCCCCGCTGCAAGGGGTTAATGTGGGGGTGCTGCAGGGGTCTCTATCGGGACCCCTGCAGCATGGGGATGTGTATAGGGTGCAGGGGGGAGCCTCACACTGCTGTCTCGTGCTGTTCCGAGGCAGCACGTAGAGGCTTTCGGATCCCTTGCGTGGACTTTTTGTCCACGTAGGGATTCTTACGATATGCGAGAATCGTGCATAGATTTAAGGCTACGTAGCTCTCTCGGAGCCTATTCTCGGCCATTTTCTCGCAATCATATCGTAAAGCAGGCTGCGAGAGATTAGGTTCTCGCAAACAGCAGGAAAACTGCCTTTTGCGAGCACCGAGAGAACTACGAGGGAGAATTTAATAGGGCCCTAAATTATTAAAAGTTAAGTCTTAAATTTCTTACAAGTTCAAATACAATTTGGGATTAACAGGTGTGCACTAGTAAAGGGTACTCTCTGTCTCTATTAACCATTTATATATATATATTACTTGCCCTTAGTAGCACCCTTTTGTATCGGTCATTACATATATACACCTAGAGCCACCTATTCCTTCCTCTTAGCTCAATATATATCCTCATGAATAACAATGGTTAATAAAATTAGAACTATGAATTAGATTCATATTGTATAATATAGTTGTAATATAGTAAGTAAACACTTTTAGATGATATAATGTACAGTAACCATTTGTTTTTATCTTAATTAGGTTTCCATGACAACCAGAGCCTTTAAATAGAGGCTGTGTATGCACATGCGGTAACCCCTGATGAAATTGAGCAACGTGCTTCGGTTGACGCTGCAATACATGTCTCACGCTAATGACGTCATCCAAGGCATCTAAGCTTTGGGACACGTTAGATAGAGTAGCGTCTGTAAAATTGCATTGAGCTCAGGACCTACAACTCCCTTTGTCAATAATAGAAGCCCTCTTAGGCACCAATGAATTAGAAAATTAAATGGGCAGATGTAATGGTTTGTGGCTAATAACAATAGAACAACTCTACAAAGACTTAAGATATTAATACACTCAGACTTGCTATACTGAAATTGTTAATCAAAAGTACTAATTATTTCCTACACAATATGCAAATATGAGAATCAACTGCTACAGCAAGTGAATATATGTGTTCAAAAAAGCAAACCATACATTCCAAGTGGGCTATCAATACAAATTATGCCTTTCTAAACACTATGGGCCTCATTCTATTATCGGCCGTAGGAGATGCGGGGCCGCAAGCTATTCTGCTATTCTATTCCCCTCCGGCCGGGGATTCCGGCAGGCTTGCGGCCGGCGCCTTGCTATCCCTTGCGGCCGCTTGCGCCGGAGGAAAGCCTTTCATCTAAAACGGCCACAAGAGTTTCGGCCGCAAGAAAGCCCCGGTTGCTATTCTATTGCTCCGGGAACCCTCTCTGCAAGGCTAAAAGCGAGCCGCAGCTTACTTGCAGGAAAAAGGTCCCGCTAGCACCAATTAAGCTCATTATAAAGCCAAAATAAAGCCATCCTGCACTCTGAGGAGACTATAAAGTGATTGTAGGTGTTAGAAAATAGCACAACATTCCCCTATACTCAAATCTGTAAAATTATTTTTTTTTTATATATGTCAAATATCCATGTAAAAAGTCCAGAGTGCTTGGAGCACCGCAGACCCGGCCACGCTGCAGCCGGAAAATAAACAGTTAATGTAAACTCGGGTTTGGGCTGATCTGCAAGCTTGAGAGTGGGTTACTATTAATCCTCATGTCCCCCAATATGATCCCTAGCATTTACAGAGCTGTACAGTGCTGTCTTGAATTTATTTTTCACTTTAAAGATTTCTGAGCTTACGGCCGATTGCAAGATGTACGGCCGGCCGTAAGAGGAGATCCTTGCGGGGCCGTTTAATAGAATTGCAAGGTAACGGGAGCCCCGCAAGGAATCGCAGCCTTGCGGCCGTTTTACGGCCGATAATAGAATGAGGCCCTTTATCAATTGTTAGCACTTTATTTACCTATATTAATTAATACTCCAACATAGGCACTTTATTATAGCACTAGCACTTTATATTGTTTAAAGGGAGATGCTCTCTATATATGGTTAAAAGTGATTTACTGTAATATTGTTTCACTAATTCACTCACTCAACTAGTAAGCACTAACCACTTTAAGATATAACATATCACTTTGTTTTTCATATACCTGTAATAGGGAAAGACTATTATGACTAGCCCCATATTTGAAGTAAAGAATCCTAAATTTTTGCTAGTCCAAGTATCATTACAATCTTGTCAATTAATTTCTTTGCAGCTTTTATGTGTAAAGTTTTTAATGGAATAAAGTTTTAATAAAAGTTTTGTTTTAAACAACTTGATCTCCCCTGGGATATTGGGAAATTAGGTGTACCCTGCCAAAGGCATGAAACTTGCTCTTGGGAGCACCATATGATACGTTTGTTCTAGAAATTAGCACCTTCAGCCACTAAAACGTTTTTTGCTTCCTATCTATTATGAGGAGTGAGCAGATTTGTTAAGGAACCTGACTGGAACCCTGCATCAACAATGATCCCATTTGTGGTTGTGTCCTTTTTTCTAGTTATCTGTTATAATGAGATTCCTGTTATACATTTTCTGTGCACATATATTATATACCAGAGAATAATACCTTCATATGCCCACTGATCATTAAAGGTTGGTTACAATATATGGACATTTATATCCCAAGTTGATGCTCAGGGCATCACCCTTGACTCCTCTTGTATCAGTGTGTTTAAACTCTTCAACCAATGCCATCTTAAACACCTTAATAGTTGAATTAAATAAATATCCATAGAGCACTCAACAGGTTTTTAAAACGTGCAAAGTAGGTTAGAAAGAAAAGCCCTACCCAACAGGGAAAAATAAAGCTTTTATTTCCCTATAAAGGTACAGTTTGATTGTATGTGACCAAACACAAAAAAAAACACTGATAGTTTTGACAAGAAGTCTCAATAAATGAGAGTCTTTTAGTTTCCAAAGAAACTACATAAATAATCATATTTATTATGCTGTTCTAGAAGGGGGCTAGATTGATATGTATGGCTTACAATGTAGGTCATAAAGTAAGATTTATGGTAATACCTTGTACATAGATATTTGCAGTGACAAAGTATGCAGAGAGGAAAATACATTCATAAGATAAATGTCAAGAAATGTTGTTATCCATGACAAATCATGAAATGTTGATTATAATTCTCGACGTAGACATGTTTCATAATTTAGAGTATTGGAATTATGAACTAATCTGAGTGATAAATGCCAAAAACTTCAAAGCATGATGTGCGTGTTTGAATAAACATTAGCCATTATAAAAACTATTGAGTAGTTCAAAAACACTTGGCACATATCCAAGCATTTTCCAGGCTTTTTAATGAAAACTGCATTTATTATTATGAAAATGATTATGAAAAAATAGGCTACCTCTTCTCTGTGTTAATCAGTGTTAATAATGTGATAGCCAAGTAAATGAGCTGTATTATATTATAGATTTTGTTTTATGTTTTAATAAAAGATCTTGTTTTTCTGTGAGTATTTCATACACATCAGTAAGTGAGTTTCCATGTTTCCAATTTCCGTTGTTTTATTCTGGTTTAGGAGATAGTGTATCTCGCGTCTGCACCTGCCAGCTCTCATCCTGTGGCAGAGGGCATCTCTCTTCTTCACTTGTCACTTTCTGTGCTTTGCCTTGTTACAGTTCTCTACTCAATCTTCAACCTGTTTTGAATTGCCGACAGCTCCAATATTAGAACAATTTTGTTCACTTATCATTTTGACATCAGAACAATGCATGCAGGGCATCAAAAAGATAGGTCAGAGATGTATAAATGTATCCGATTATCATGGGCAAACAACTAACTATAACCAATACAATCTGGGAAATACTTTAATGGTAGAAAGAGAATGCCTATTTCACCTGATCCACTGAGGCAAGATACTGTATCTATAGTGATATGTAATATAGTTAAAACAGCACTTTCCTGATATTATTAAAATATTTTAAAAAAATGGTCAGTTCAATCCCTTGAGGTTCGATTATTAGTCAATTATAGTTGTATATATGTTTGGATACTAATCAGTAGTTGACACTGACAATCAGTATTGATAAAGTGAGCTGATATAACTGAAAACAGGAAACTTTATTCTATTGAGGATAGCTTGTCATGTTTATCATAGAAGATAAAACACTCATCTGTCAAGAAAAAGAACAATGGGATGTGTGATTTATTCAACACATACTTTTTGACTTATTGTAACCTACTTTCTTTCAAAATAACCCTTTTGTGAATGCTTCTTCATTATTCAGCAAAATGGAACATTTTAAATATAAGGATAAACTATTTAAATTAACTCTTATCAAAAACCTGCATCTATTTATTATTTTTGTAACATTCTGATTTGAAATGTATGTCAAGGTTGAAAAATTAAATGCTTGGTTTATAAAGAAAGAGAGGTTAACTTCAGTTCATCTTCATCATATTTTCCTTAATATTATCATGGAATTATCAATTATAAGTAATTTGGTTTAAATCCCCTTGCTCACTTCCTTTCTCAAGTTGCCTTCTTTAAAATGTTTGCCACAATACAGCGTTATCCCTGCCATCTACAAAGAGTGCATTGGTAGACTACCTCTTCTCCTCACAGTATGCCACCTACAGTACCTCTAATGCTGGGCACACAATAAGTAGCTTTAACAGCATGGTGAAAATCTCCTGTTTCACGGACATTCTCAATATGCCTTAATCTCTAGGTCGTAACCCTGTTAACCTTTCCAGACACCTAGCAAACTAGGTAACAAAACGTCAGACATTTGATGGTAATAAAGATATTGTGGGTTATATTCTCTAAGATGTGTATGAGAGGTGCTTCTCATGTGGCTGAGGAGGCAATTTCACCAAAAGGAAATACACATCATGAGCCTTTCTCATAATTGGGTCCATGCACAATCAGGTGGACATTACAGTTTTTATTTTGTGTTACAAATACTTAGGCCCTCATTCAATTGCAATTTCCCCAATTGAATAGGGACCTAAATAAGCACATAACATATATTTTTTTAAGAACTTTTTAGTTAGCAAGCATCTATCCAAAAGAAAGTTTTTCACTAACTAAAAACTTATTTAAAGAAAATATGTTATGTGCTTATTTAGAGGCCTATTCAATTGGCCAAATTGCAATTGAATGAGGGCCTTAGTCATTTGTAATTTGTACTAACTAGAGTTCAGGGGATGCAGAGGGAATCAATATTTTAGAAAATTACAACAAATACATTCACCTTTGTCCAGTCTAAGCATATTAGATAACTGGAGGTTATAACACCCTAGTGATAGAGAGTACTAGTTTTACTCCCACACATAAAGCACATATTCTAGGATAGTTTACCTGCTAATAGATTCTTCCCTGATAGACCAGACTAAATCAGCTGCAATAATCCCATGCTCCTTGTTGGATCACTCCATGGTCAAAGTAAAAATAAATGTAGGACTAGAAAATCGCCCTCTATATACCTGGAGGATTATCAAGATGCTCCTGGCTAACTTTATCCTCCACTATCAAATTTCCCAGGACCTTGAGTTTTTCTTTCAAACCAACCTTAACCAAGACACAGGGATCGGGTGAGCATAGGTCACCCACAAAGCTTATATAAGAGTCACCTGTATCAAGATAGCAGCCAATTATAAAAAAAAACAACAAGAATGAAGAGAAACAGAATTAACTAGAGAATACCAAAATTTTTAATTAATAAACCAAACTAACCCTACAAATACAACAAGAAAAGAAATTGATAATATTAGGACAGAATTAGACTCGATTATATCAGAACACACTGAGAAAGCCCTTAGATGCATATAACAGAATTTGTTTAATAAAGCCAACAAGCCAGACTCTCTTCTGGCTAGAAAAATACATCTAAAACAATGCAATCACAAATTCATCAAACAAAAACCCAATCATGAACTATATACAGCCTCCAATCTTAATAAATATAAAATGCAGACATTCCTTAACGCGTGCAATCTCCCCTCCCTGACAGAAGATGACCTTGAGCTGCTCAATGCCGAAATATCATTAGAAGAGGTTAGAAACATAATGCAAAGATCCAAACTAGGTAAATCCCCAAGCCCAGACGGTTTCACTAACTTATATTATAAGATATTTATAGACTTATTAGTACCTCACCTAGTCATGTTAGACAATACGATTTTAGAAGACCAACAAATTCTACCCGAGCTAAACCTGGCGGAAATTGTGCTTTTCGCCAAAGAAGGCCTTGACCCCTTGCAAACTAAAATTCTATAGGCCAATCTCCCTACTAAACGGCGACATAAAAATACTAGCGGAAAAAAATACTGTCCGAAAGGATCTCTACCTTTAATCCACGGTTAATACACAATAACCAGGTGGGATTTGTCCCACATAGACAGGCAGGTGACAACATCAGAAAGGTCTTACATTTGATTCATCAAACAAAAAAAGACAAAAAAAATCAGTCTGCCTTCTGGCCCTAGATGTTGAAAATGCCTTTGATTCCCTGGAATGACCAGGGGCCTCATTCTATTACCGGCCGTAAATCAGCCGTAAGGCAGCGATTCCTTGCGGGGGTTCAGTTAACTTGCGATTCTATTATACGGCCCCGCGAGGATCTCATCTTACGGCCGGCCGCATATCTTGGAACCGGCCGTAAGCTGTGAAATATAAAAACGCAAAAATAAATTCAAGCCTGCACTGTACAGCTCTGTAAATGCTAGGGATCATATTGGGGGACATGAGGATTAAAAGAAACCCACTCTCAAGCTTGCACATCTGCCCAAACCCGAGTTCAAATTAACTGTTTATTTTCCGGCTGCGGCGTGGGTGTGTCTGAGGTGCTCCAAGCACTCTGGACTTTTTACATGGATATTTTACGGATATTAAAAATAAAATATTTTACGGATTTGAGTACAGGATAATTATGTGCTATTTTTTCTAACACCTAAAATCCCTTTATAGTCTTCTCAAAGTGCAGGATGGCTTTATTTGAGCTATTTTATGTGCTTAATTGGTGCTAGCGAGACCTCTTTCCTGCAAGTAAGCTGCGGCTCGTTTTTAGCCTTGCAGAGAGGTTTCCCGGAGCAATTGAATTGCAAAACTCTTGCGGACGTTTTAGATCAAAGGCTTTCCTCTGGCGCGAGCGGCCGCAAGAGATAGCAAGGCACCGGCCGCAAGCCTGCCGGAGCCTCCGGCCGTAAGGGAATAGAATAGCAGAATAGCTTGGGGCCGGTCCTTGCGGCCCCGCAACGGCTGCGGCCGCTAATAGAATGAGGCCCCATACCTTTACTCCTAACAAAATTTGGCTTTAAAGGGCATTTTATAAATTTAATTAAAACTTATTACAACCCCCCAAAATCTCTATTGAAACTCTCAGGATGGGGAAAACATCTATTAATATTCAAAGGGGTGTCCCTTGTCATTCCTCCTTTTTGCTATTGCAATAGAATCCTTGGCACAAGCAATTAGGGCAAATGGTGATACCAAAGGTATACAAATAGGCCACCATCATTTCAAACTATGTTTGTTCACAGACGACTGCCTCTGCACCCTTTCAGACCCAGTTAGTGGGCACGAACACTCATTAAAATGTTTCCTGCCCTTTGGCACATGACCCCAACCCTATCCCATCCCTTTCCCCCAGGAAACATGGTTGACACCTCCATTCACTGGTCGAAGCCAAAACAACTAGATAGGATAGGCCCTTGGTTGAGGGAAGGTCAAGTACTGTCCTTTGAGGAGATGAGATATAAATACGGTCTTTCACTATAACTACTGCAAATTGAAACACATTACACTCAATTATTAGGGCTAGGGGCAACCTGGAATTAAACTGTTTTTCCAGAATCTGTAGAGACTCCCTGCTTAATAAATAAATGGGAAGTCTCCTGGTCCAACATATTTAGAGGCTCGCTAAATTACAGCATCCTGGAGACCTCCATAAAGATTCTACACAGGGCATGCATCACTCCTGAAAAATAGGCCAAATTGAAAAAATCTGAAAGCCCAAACTGCTACAGAAGCTGCCTTGAGGTGGGGTGATATCAACACATTTGGTGGACTGCCCAAAGGTGCAGCAATTATGGGAAATGTCCCACAACTAGCCTCCGAAATATTCCATACCCCCATTAACCAAATTATGGAGACATATATTTTTGAGATTCCTCCCAGGGCCCTCTCTTTCTCCCAGAATAAGCTGCTCCAATTCCTAGCTTTTGTAACCCAGAGCCATATTGCAAGAAGCAAAATCAACTTTATTGCAATGAACAAAAGAATATCCCACATACTAGCAGATTTTTGATGTGAACAAATGTAGATTTACTGAGATAGTATTTGTCTGCAGTTCCATAAATATTACTAACTGCAGACCTTTTTAAGGCTTTATAGTTGAGATCATAAGTAGCATGTCTGTTTATATCAAATCATTTATGTATACAGTTTTAGATGTTATTGCAATTATACCTTGTTACCAATTTTCTACATAACCAGGTCAACAATGCAATATGAAAAGTGTAACAATTGTTATCTATACTTAATAAAAACTGATTGCTAAAAACAAACAGACCTATTAAATTGCAATTCAGTACATTTAAAAGAGCTCTATTTAAGCACACAGCATATTTTATTTACATACGTTTTTAGTTAGTGAAGACCTTACTTTTGGATAGAAGTTCACTAACTAAAAACTTCTGTAAAAAAATATGCTATGTGCTTAAATAGAGCCCTATTCAATTAGCCGAATTACAATTTAATAAGGCTAAAAATGTCTCCAAATGAAAAAGTTTATTAAACCTTTTCCACTTAACTTTTGTTGATAGTGCAGATCAGTTTTAATTACTTCACTAGTGTCTTAAATGATATACACCATCAAAAAAAGGGTCAGAATAATATACAAAAAGCCTTTTCCTTCATAAAAGTGCTGCTAAATTAACTGAGTTATGACTGTTTAAAGTCATGGGCCCTCATTCAATTGCGATTTGGCCAATTGAATAAAGCCCTAAATGATCACATAACATATATTTTTTAAAGAAGTTTTTAGTTCGTAAGCATCTATCTAGAAGCAATGTTTTCACTAACTAAAAACTTCTTTAAAAAAAATATGCTATGTGCTTATTTAGGGCCGTATTCAATTGGCCAAATTGCAATTGAATGAGGGCCTAGAGATTTCTGCTGCCTCTATCTATGAATAGATAATAAGCTACTCCTGCCAGAGAAACTAATTAGAATTAGCTATGCAGCTGAAGAAAGCAGTTCTCCAAAACTTAGCTGTTCCCCATATTTGTTATTTTTCACCACTTCCAATATATGTACAGGGATAGCCTAAAGGTTAAGAGATGCTGGTTGTGATTATGTAGACTTCTAGATATAATTTTATCTTATCACCAAATAAAAATAAATTAACAAAATAGGCTTGATGGAACTAAAATCCAGCTATACATGATCACATCCCAGCTTTGTAAATACTAGTCTAATATTAGCAGCTAATGTTTACTTCTGCTTCATATTCTATTCTAAAGCCTTTGAGTGTGTGGATCACAAAACAATGTGGCATGTCCTTAAAGAGATGGGAGTTCCAGATCATCTAATTGTCCTCCTAAAGAATCTGTATGTCGACTAAGAAGCCACGTTCAGAACCGAACTTGGGACAACAGAATGGTTCAAGATCGGAAAAGGACTGCGACAAGGTTGTATATTGTCACCTTATTTATACGACTACATAATGCGTAAGGCAGGATTAGATGAATCCAAAGCTGGTATCAATATTGATGTAAGTAATATCAACAACCTCAGATATGCCGATGATACTACTCTGATGGCTGTAAGTGAGGAGGAACTAAAGACTTATTGATGAGGGTAAAAGAAGAGAGTGCAAAAGTTGGCCTGCTGTTCAACGTTAAAAAGAAAAAGATCATGGCAAATGGCAATCTCACTTCCTGGCAAATAGATGTGGAAGAAGTGTAGGCAGTGACAGATTTTATTTTCCTTGGATCCAAGATCTCTGCAGATGGTGACTGTACTAATAAAATTAAAATACATTTGCTCCTGGGGAGGAAAGCAATGGCAAGCTTGGACAAGCTAGTAAAAAGTAAAAACATTAAACTATAAAAAAAGGTCCATTTAGTTCGAACTATGGTATTCCCAGTAGTAACATACGTATGAGAGCTGGACCATAAAGAAGTCTGAGTGCCGTAGAATTGATGCCTTTGAATCGTGGTGTTGGAGAAGACTGAATAGTGTCCCTTGGCCTGCAAGAAGATCCAATAGTTCAACACTTCAGGAAATCAAGACAAACTGTTTACTAGATGTTATGATCATGAGGCTGAAGCTCAAATATTTTGTCCATATCATGAGATGGCAGGATTACCTAGAAAATACTCTGATGCTGGGAAAGGTGGAAGGCACAAGAAGAAGGGAGCGACAGAGGCGGGGATGGAATCGATGAGGTCACTAAAGCATTGAACATGAACTTGATGGAGCTTAGAGGTGAATCTGTCGTGCTTTGGTCCATAGAGTCACGGAGAGTCGGACACGACTGAATGACTAAACAACAGCAAGTTATGTTGTAAAGATGGCTCAGTGCTATGGAGAAATATTTGTGATGTAGTCACAAAGTCAATAAAGTTAGCGGAGAATGATATACACTCAAAGAAAACGCAAAAAGTGCTGTGTGCACACCATCACATATATTCGCAGTGGTTCCTCTGCTTCACTGCCTTGAGGCTTCAAAAGGGTACATGTTGGTCCTGCTCATGGTTATAGAAAGAGCTTGATTAGCTTGATGATTAGTACTCTGGAGTTGTGGACTATTATTTCTTTTCCTGAGGTGTTACAATGTTGTTACAATGTTGCAAAAGCTAAATTGTTTAGGGAAAGATAATGTCTAGCATTGATTTGTAGCTAAAATATAGTTAACAGTTTCCAGTAATGTATATATATAGGTAGCATGACTTTAGCGCTACTCAAAAATGCGAGCCGACAAATGCGAGCCAACAGAACCTCAACCACATTAGACCCTGCACGACTACAGCGCGCACACAACAAATGCAAACCGCAAACAAAACCGTGCATGACACAAATGCATGATGTTTTTTAGGATCTGATTGATATCATATGTGTTCCCCCAGTGTGTCCCCTGTCCCCCCCCCCCCCCTGGTGTGATATCCTATGTGTTTTCCTTGTGTGTCCCCTGTCTGCCCCCTTGTGTGTGGGGAGTTTCAAGGGTTAGAGTTAAGCTAGGGGTGTAAGGGTTAGGGTTAGGATTTGGCTAGGTGGGTTAAGGGTTAGGATTAGGCTAGTGTTGCACCCTTCCTCTTCCCTCCTCAGTGGCTCTCCCACATGTCTCTCACACCTTCCTCTGATCCCCCGTGTTGCTCCCCCTTCCTCTGGCCCCCCGGTGTCTCTCCCCCCTTCCTTTGCCCCCCAGTGTCTCTCCCCCTTGCTCTGCCCCCCCCGATGTCTCTTCCCGCTTCCTCTGCCCCCCCTTGTCTCTCTGCCCTTCCTCTGCCCCCCCCCCCCCGGGTCTCTCCCCCATTCCTCTGCCCCCCCACCCCCACAGTGTCTCTAACCAGGCAGTGTTGCGCCCTTTCGTCTGTGCCCTTTATTCGCTGAGTTTAAAACAGTGCTCTGCTGTCGGCGCGCATTGAATTCAGGGTGCCATATATTTATATATATATATTTATTTATTTATATATATATATATATATATATATATATATATATATAATCAATTTCTGCTAAGTAAAAAGCAATAAAGATTTCATGTATCTAATTTCATTTAGGGAATGCATTGCTTCACAGACCAGTTACATTTCACTGTGCATGTTGTTATGGAGGATAATAACTGACAAGAGATTAGTGATTGCTTAAAATGGTCTTCTGTATTCTACAGAAAGCAGAGGGCAATTCAATAAATCAGTCTCCAAATAAATTTGTTAACTAGACAGAAATTAATACTGAGGTAAAGTATAATTTGGAATCAGACTTCTGCGCCAAGAATCTTAAAAGCCATGTTCTGTTCTAAAACATTTGTGGAGAGAAATCTGGAAAGAGGCTTTATGAAGCCATATATATTCTGCTGTTGTTCAAGCATAATTGTAGCCCTATTTAAAAATATCCCTTAATAAGCAGTTCTGGATAAAAATGTCCATGTCATATTAGATCTTTTATGTGTACTATTAGTGATGATTTGTAACTGTTTTATTGACATTTCAACCACATTGACTTCATTATATGGTAACCTTTAATAGAATAAATCAACTGAAGTTGCATATTGTAACATCTTGGACAGGTTTTAATGCGAGTGAATTACTGCTTCATTATATTTCTCTCTTTTTTTCATACTGCATATTGTTATACCTTATATGACGCCTATCAGCTGCTTTTTTATGTTCTGCCTATGATTATAAAAAGATAATGAGGCAATGCTACAATAAATCCGCAACACATATTTTTACAAGGAAAGTTCAATGTGATGTTTGGATTCATTTTTTTTTCATTGCAATAAAATAGAAAGCACTCCTTGCCTTAATCTCAGTTTTTAGTCTTTCAAATAATTGCCAGAAATGTCACAATACAACAATCCATTAAAGTAATTATTTGATAACATGTTTTAGTGTCTCTTTGCTTTCAGTGTTAGCATTTTTTTCTCTAAAGTCTTTATTCATTAGCAAATTAATTAAGAATATTGCTTTATAGAATTGAAAAGACTCTTATCTCTTAGACTCTTAGCCATTATCTAATAATTAACAGTGTCTGTGTAGTGACATCATCAAGGGGCGAGGCCTGAAAGCCAGCATAAAGGCAGCCATTATGCACCTCAAAAACAGAGACAACACAGAGAGGCACAGCACACAGGACAGAGAGAGAGAGGAACAAAGAAAGAAAGAGATAGGTATATCTATATAGAGAGAGAGAAAGCAAAAGAAAGAGAGGAAACATGGAGAGGTACACAGAGAGCGCGGTACAGAGTGAGAGAGAGGGGTAGAGAGAGAGAACAAGAGACAGGACACAGAGAGAGAGAGAGTGAGAGAGAGAGGTAGAAAGAGAGAGAGAGAGACAGGACAGAGAGAGGGGGAGAGGTACAGAGACAGAGGTAGAGAGAGACAAGAGAGAGAGACAAGAGAGAGAGACAGGAGAGAGGGAGGGAGAGAGAGACAGGAGACAGAGAGACAGGACAGAGCAAGAGAGACAGGACAGAGAGAGCGGGAGAGGTACAGAGACAGAGGTAGAGGGAGACAAGAGAGAGAGACAGGAGAAAAGGAAGGAGATAAAGACAGGAGACAGAGAGACAGGACAGAGCGAGAGACAGGACCGAGCAAGAGCGACAGAACAGAGTGAGAGCACACACAGGAAGTGCAAAGAGGCAGAGAGAGCACACAGACTGAGAGACCACACAGACAGAGAGAGTGCACATAGACAGAGACAGCACAGAGAGAGAGAGCACATAGAGAGAGAGAGAGCACAGACTGATAGAGCATGCACAGAGAGAGATTGTGCAGAGAGAGAGAGTGTCAGGTGAAAGACAGCGCCGGGCGCAAGAGAGATAGGGCAGAAAAAGAGACAAGTTAGAGAGTGAGACAGGAGAATGGGAGAGAAAGAGAGGGAGAGAAACCCTGAACAGAGAGAGAAAAAAGGGAGTGAGAGAGAGCCACAAAAGACAGAGAGAGAGAAAGAGGGGGAGAGAGACACAGGACACATAGAGGGAGAGAGAGACACACAGGGCACACAGGGAGAGAAAGAAAGGGAGAGACACATGATAGCAAGAGAGAAAAATAGTGTGAGAGAGACACTGGACAAAGAGAGACACACACAGGACAGAGAGGTACACAGGGCAGAGAGAGAGAGACACACACACAGGACAGATAAAGAAAGAAAAGGAGAGAGAGAGACACACACAGGACAGAGAGAGATACAGGAGAGAGAGACAGCGAGAGGAGAAAGAGAGAGAGAGACAGGAGAGAGAGAGGCAGGACATAGAGAGACAGGACAGGACAAGAGAGACAGGACAGATCGAGAGAGACAGGACAGAGTGAGATCGCAACTAAACAGAGAGAATGCAGAGGAAGAGCGCACAGAGAGAGCACAGAAAGAGAGAGTTCACACAGACAGATAGTGCATAGACAGAGAAAGCAGAGAGAGAGAGAGAGTGCACAGAGAGAGAGAGAGCCCACAGGGAGAGAGAGAGCATAGACAACTCAAGATAACAGTTTATGATACAGTAATTTATGACGGGCAACTTAGTAGTAAGATATAATCTAGAAAGTTACACTCATCAACAAGGATTATGTCTCAGAGAAAATAAGGGTTGTGCTAAATGTAATTTATCCCACTGATTTTGAAATAGTCTCAGAATTGTTCTATCACCCATAGTATTAAAGTTACATTGTGCTATATAACACATTCATACAGCATTAAGATAAGTTCATTTTTCATCAGTAAAATCCTAGTATTATTTTTAATTGTTGTAAATCCTACTGTTTAGTCAATGTAAAAAGGGCCCAGAGTAATAAACAGTTGAATTATATTTTGTCACGTGATGCGCTTGAGGCATGATGACTCACATGTGTACTTGTTTACTGTATGAGTCAGCACTCCTGGCCAGTTGGGAGTTTGTTCTTGAAACATCTAATGCTGTGAATATCTGTTATTTGTTTAGTGCTAATGATGTTTTTTTCTGTCATGGAAGCACTTGGTCACGAGGACAAAACAGAGGATTGGCATTTATTTATCGATTCTTCTAAAGTTTGCTTAAAAGCTCTTCTCCACAAAGGAAATACATTTCCATCAGTGCCACTAGCTCATGCTGCCAATATCAAATAAACTTATGCTTGAAAAAGATTAAATATGAAGAATACGAATGGAATATCTGTGGTGACTTGAAAGTAGTCGCTCTTTTGCTTGCACTATAACTTGGTCACACAAAGTACAGCTGTTTTCTTTGTGAGTGGGATAGCAGAGACCGAAGAAATAATTACACTCAGAAACAATGGCCACAATGAACATCATTAACTCCAGGCCAGAATAATGTTGTCAATACAGCACTCGTTGATCCAGAAAAAGTGTATCTACCTCCACTCCATATAAAGCTCAATCTTATGAAGAACTTTGTCAAAGCGATGGATCGAAGTGGACCTGGATTTACATATTTAAGAAAAAAAATCCCAAGGATCGCTTATGCAAAGATCAAAGAGGGAATCTTTGTGGGACCTCAAATAAGACAACTGATTAAAGATGAGACCTTTAATAGTCAGTTGAACCAGGCTGAAAAGGCTGTATGAAAATCTTTCAAGAGTGTTTGCCAGAACTTCTTTGGTAAACATAAGGCAGACAACTACAAAGAAATAGTGGATGATCTTTTGCAGTCTTACAAGACCATGGGATGGAACATGTCCTTGAAAATCCATTTCTTGGATTCGCACCTGGATTCCTCCCCAGCAAATCTTGGGGAAGTCAGCGATGAACATGGTGAACGATTCCACTAGGACATTTCCAAAATGAAAAAGCAGCACCAGGGAAAGTGGGGTCCAGCAATGCTTGCTGATTGCTGTTGGACCATTAAGACGGATGTTTCTGAGAAAAAATACAGGAGATAATCCTATACTTCTACCTTTTAGGGGAGTTAGTCCTTTACTATGTACATATTGTAAACATATGTAATACTGTAACTTAATAGAGTGATAGATAAATTCAGCACAAAAAATAGGTTTACATATTTTGACATATTCCGAGACAAAAAAAGGAACATTTTGTTGACCAGTGTTATTAATCAGTGATATTAGACTATTAGCATAGCATAGCCTTCACCAGGTTATTGTATAATGTGACAGATTGAAAGCATGCAGTTCAGAGATTTCAGGGATGTTTACAGCGGAACAGTCACTGCCCATCTGCATGTATCAAGATTCAGTACTAATTCCATTTCCTGAATCCTAACTAAGTGTGTTGCAACAAATTATTCAGCAAGATAGGTCTATCTGTAGTGCTGTTCCTTTAATGTGACAGGGAAGATAACTGTCAGCTAACAGCACTGCACTATTTTCTAAGAGTTGGTCCAATAAAATCCACACTTTTTGTCCACACAAGTTCTTGAGTCTCTTTAGTCAATGTACAAACAACTTTTCCAGAGTCTTTCATTAAATATTCTAACTTTGTTTGCTAGAATGGTTGGTATTCTGGCAGGGGTGGAGAACACTTCATCATCGAAAAAAATGCTGCTAACACATCATTAACAGCCTAACTCTTTCCAATTATCTACAAAACATCTTCACTTGTAGATATGGTCTGCAAGCAATATTTTAAATACATACAGATGTATCATCCAATTTAGTAACACAATACTAAGTCAAATACAAAAAGAATAGATTGCTTTAGCACAGTCCACTCACACTGGATTGTCTTATTATTTAATGTGTTACTTCAATCAATGAATATGGCAGTGATGATAACATTGCATTTAAATATTCTCTTGTGCCAGACAATAATGTGGGATAACCATCTGAACATTAAGGATCTGGACCCTAATATTAATGTCAGTACTAGTTTGGATTTAAGATAAACACTGTGCACTACATTTAAAAAATATATATATAACGTCCACATTTTAAGGGTGTTTCAATGTATTTAATGTCTATTGTGGAATACATTTAACATAATTTGTGGATACACTATTTGATAGGTAAGTAAAAGACATGTGCAAAGTGGTGCTGAAACCAATGGTAGAAAAACATTGTTTAAGCTTTAGCTGGTGTTTTCAATTTTGCTTTAGGGAAATTATTTTCTTATTTTCCTAATAGTAATCTTGGAGGGACCTTGGATTCAAATAACATTACTAATCAATGTTATTAGAAGACTTCCACAGTGTTGAGGCACTTAACAAAACAATTAAAAGGAAGTGGAGCTCGCAGTAGAATAACCCTCCACATCAAGCCCCAGAATGGGATGCAGTCACTAAATATCAGCATAGTGGTCCCTACATGCAAGTAGAGCATGTTTTATGCTCACATCTTGCATACCTGCTAGTGTTGTTAGGCATTTGCAGTGGTCTTTTAATAGAAACATATGAACATTAATTTTGAGAGTTCCTCAGCCTAAGTGTTTTTTTAATTCCATTGCAATATTGACCCAAACCTTCTACTGGGATTCTGTTTAATACAGACCTTTCTTTACAGTATTACATTTGCACCTTACCCCAAATCTCCTATACTCCAAAATGAAATAATTCATTTGAATCAATTCTAATGTATATGTCTTTCAAACATACTATTTCCAGAACTGGACAATTGTTCTATGTGACTAATAATGTATGGGACTTTAGTAGGTGTTTTTCTGCTGCTAGTTCCTCTTTCTGTGTAACCAAGTATCCTAGTGACTTCCCCAACTATTCTGGACTTTCTTACACTACGAACAATCTAGAAATATGTATATTAGAAAATAACCTTTCACTGTTTCGCTGATGGAAAATGTAACTAGGAATTAGTGAGTGAGTTGGCAATGTAAAACATGGCAGCAGCGGATGTAAGACATGGAAAACCTTTCAATATTCTGTGACTGAGCAATTATATATTATCAAACAGTTTGTTAATTGTATCACTCATTATGTGGTGTACTTAATTTCATGTACAGTCTGTCAAAAGCAGTATGTGGATCAGACTATATGTCCTATAATTCAGTAACATTTGAATAAGGTTTAAAGAAATAATAGCTGTTGTGCTTTATGCAGACATTTTATAAATTAGCATGATTCTGTGCCAACCACTTTTGAATGACAAGCTACTGAGGCTGAAACATTACACAAAAGAAACAAGAATGTGTTTTATATTTTGTACAAAAGATCATTTTTTTGATGATTACATTTAGACCCTTGTATATTGACTGTCTTACATTTTTTGTGTGGAATTTTAGTCTTTTAATGGAAACAGATATAGCCTCAAGTAAATATACACAATTATCATATCTTGTTTACAGATTGACAGCTGATAGGTGATATACAGCAATCTGGGATACATTCTGCAATAGAAATACATGTAGTGGCAGAAACATGAAAACATTCTAACTATATATTTTCCCATGTCACTTTTACTTCATATCATAATGGCAGTAACAAAGCTATATTCTTCCTATATACTGTAGGTTGATATAGTTCCTTACCTAGAGCTCCTGTTTCCATATATTTAAAAGCTTAATTGACTTTCATGAATAGCCTTTAATGAATAGACTATTGTAGCATAGTAATATGAAGAATGGTATCACAGCAATTAGTTTTGCAATCAAAGAAACTACAAATACATGTTTAGATATGTTATTGGTGCAGCTATGTAGTCATCCTGCTGTAAATTGTTTCATTTGTTGAATTCACATAAATATTATCCTTGAAATACGATTTCAAAACTAATTTACGAATATATTTTCTGTAATGGCAATTATGTAGAATTCAGTAGATAGTTTAAAGACTCACACTTACCACCATGTCCTATGTATGACTGAATGTGGTCAGTATGGAGACGATGGGTAGCAGAAGTGTGGCCGGATGCTACCGAAAATCTTGCCTGCTTAGAGGGCCAGATGGAAGGACATACTGTAGATAGGAGGCTGCTTGTGCGAGATCAGCACAACGGGAAGCAGAAATGGTATAGAAATTATGCGTTTTAAGACGTGTGAAAAATGCCCAAATGATCAAGAAAAATAGGAGATAAAGGCTAATTTAGGACTAATGGAAAGCCAGAGGCTCAAAGCAAAGTGATAATGAGAGCCAAAATAGGACATGAGAGCTTGCTGAAGGCAGACAAAAAGTTAAAAAAGTCCCAAAATAATTGAGTAAATGCTTAGCAAAGTGATTTAGAACTGATAGCTGGCAGCTCGAAGTGAAGTGATGATTAAACCTATGAAAGAATGCCATGTAAGGGTGAGAGGGGTGCGAAAGCCAAAAAAGCGGTACCTTGGACATGGGCAAGGCAGGCTGCACAGTGGATTAGGGCCAAATCTGTGACTTACCTTGCTTAGTGAATGTCCTTCTGAAACCACAATTCCCAGAGATGTAGGAGCCTTCTTCTGGAACCGTGACTCCATAGCGATGGATGCCTTGGCCGTCATGTCCACCATCGCTCTCCAGTGATGTGTATACACTCGCAGATATAGGTGCAGGAGGGCCAGACAACAGCAAGTGCTTGAGAGACCTAAGGATGCAAAGTGACAAGAGCAGGCTTAGTAAGCCTGAGGCAGGAGAGTGCTGAGAAACGACCTTCTGGCACAGACTCCAGGCTGGACTGAGGTGCAGGAGAGAGGTAGACAGGAAGTGTTTATAAAGGCTGAAAAACCCCACCCAAGAACGAGGCAGAGAGGGCCTCTCCCACAAAAGCAAGTAACTAACCTGATTATATATATATATATATATATATATATATATATATAGTATATATATATATAGTAAATAAAAAGTACATCTGTATTCACATTTGAATGTCTAAAGCAAGTTAAAAACCTGCTTCCAACTCATAGTTCAGAGAAAAACAGTTATTACACTGCACTCTGGGAAGTTGAGCTGGGACATGCAAATGTGCCCACAAATGCCTCGCTCTTCAATCCATAGCCATTATCAAACATGGCTTCCTTTAAGCGTATGTATATATAATTAATTCTTGATTTAATCGTTTAAGTACTTCCTGGAAATATGTGTGTTGCTTTGCTGCTTTTACCGATTCTATTCTATACTAACATCTAAACATTAGAAAAATAGATGGTTCTGTTTGAATCAGCTCTGTAAATCAGTGCAGTGTTTTCTGTCCTGTTGCTGTAATGAGTGTGTAGGTGAGAGTGGGTGAGGTTTGGCCTGTGTAAAGGTTTATCTGTGTGCATTTGTGTGAGGTTTTGTTTTAATCAGCTCTGTAAATCAGTGCAGTGTTTTCTGTCCTGTTGCTGTAATCAGTGTCCAGGTGTGAGTGGGTGTGGCTTGTCCTGTGTAAAGGTTTATCTGTGTGCATTTGTGTGAGGTTCTGTTTGAATCAGTTCTGTAAATCAGTGCAGTGTTTTCTTCCTGTGGGCTGTAATCCGGGTCCAGGTGAGAGTGGGTGTGTGTCCAGGTGGGAGTGGTTTGGCCTCTGTAAAGGTTTATCTGTGTGCATTTTGTCGTGTTCTGTTGAATCAGTTCTGTGGGGCAGGGAACTGTTTTCTGTCCTGTTCTCATTTATCATTGTACAGGTGAGTGGGCAGGGTCTATTTTAACAAGGGAAGAGCGAGATTAGGTGCTTGCAATCATTTCTAGTGTAAGTGTAGTTAGTGTGTAGGAGATTGAATAAAAGGAGGGAATTCAAAAGAAAAGCGGTATTATAAGAAAAACAGAAAACAAACATACATGTTTTCTCTTTTGTTTGGATTAAGGTGTAGAAAAGCAATCTTTATACAAATACATTAATTTGTTTTTTCACTGTATTTTTGTAACTGATAATCATGAGTCAGTCCAGTGGCAACCTCACTCAGTGTACATCCTGCCACATGTATGCACTGCTGCCACATATGATCCAGGGCCCATACCTCTGTGAGAGGTGTGAGCATGTTGCCTCTTTGGAAGCTCAAATTGGAGATCTGGAGAGGAGAAAGGGAGTTGGTGCTCACGGAAAAGACAGTTTAGCTGGGCCTAGCATGGAGGGTGGAGCTGGGGCTAGTGAGGATGTCCAGGGAGGTAGCTGGGTTAAAGTTACAAGGGGAATCAGGGGGAACCGGAGGAGTCAGGCCAGTTCTGAGTTGGTAAACACCAACAGATTTGCCAGATTGAGTGAAACTGTTCAGGTATGGCAATGCCAGATAGAGCTGTTCCTTCTAACAGCCGGGAGAACAGTTCTACTGGAGGAGTGGGAAGGCAGAATAGGCAGAGCAACAGACAGGTTTTGGTGGTAGGGGACTCTATTATTAGGAAGGTAGACAGGGTGATTTGTCACTCAGATCCCAGCAATAGAACAGTTTGCTGTCTCCCGGGGGCTTCGGGTTTGGCATGTTGTGGATCAAGTGGATAAATTATAGGGAGGGGCTGGTAATGAACCAGGGGTCTGGGTACACATTGGTACCAATGACAAAGTTAGTGGAAGATGGAGTGTCCTAAAGAATGATTTTAGAGAACTAGGGAATACGGTTAAAGCAAGGACCTCCAAGGTAGTATTTTCTGAGATACTATCAGTGCCACGTGCTAGCCCAGGGAGACAGAAGGAACTTATGGAGGTTAATGCGTGGCTAAAAAAGGGGTGCAGTGCTGAGGGTTTGGGGTTTTTAGAGCACTGGGCTGACTTCTCACTTGGGTACAATCTCTATAGCAGGGATGGATCGCACCTTAATGATGAGGGAGCTTTTGTGCTAGGGGATAGGATGGTAGAACGGCTGGGGGAATTTTTAAACTTGTAGGTGGGGGGGAGGGACTATATAGAAGTATTGGGGTAAAAAGGGTAGAGAGGGAAAGGGATGAATTATTTACCCATGGGGGTGGAGAAGGGGGGAGGGTTTCAATAGACAGTAGGGAGGTATTAATGGGGGCCCCAAATACAGTGGCAAGCACTTCACAACTGCAGAGACATAGCAACATAAAGTGTATGCTTGCTAATGCAAGAAGTTTGCCTGGGAAAATGGGCGAGCTAGAATTATTAGCAGTACAAGAAAAATGGGGCTTAATAGGCATTACTGAAACATGGTGGGATGAATCTCATGACTGGACTGTTAATCTGGATGGTTATAACCTATTTAGGAAAGATAGGGGAAATGGTAAAAGAGGAGGTGGGATCTGTCTGTATGTTAAGTCTGAATTTAAGACTATAGTCAGAGAAGATATTTATGCTGGAACTAACGGCAACATTGAATCTTTGTGGGTTGAGCTAAATAGCGGAGGAGCTAATTCTAAATGCATATTGGGGGGAGTATGCTATAGACCCCCAAATATAGCTGAAAGTGAGGAAATACAATTATTGTTAGAGATTGGAAATGCAGCTAAGCATGGTCAAGTTCTAATAATGGGAGACTTTAATTACCCTGAAATAAACGGAATAAATGAGACCAGCAGCTCAGCTAAGGGGAGCAGGTTCTTGAGTACACTCAGGGATCATTATCTGGCCCAAGTAATACAAGAACCTACTAGAAACGGGGCCATCTTGGATTTAGTCATCACAAGTAATATTGATATAATATCAAATATTAAAATAGGGGAACCCTTGGGGAACAGTGATCACAAAACAGTCTCATTTAAGATTGAATAAAAAAAACAAAGTTGTAAGGGGCCAACAAAAACTCTAAATTTTAAAAGGGCTAACTTTAATGGGCTAAGGGCAGCAATACTACATATAGACGTGGACAAAGAACTAACAGGGAAAAATACTGAAAATAAATAAACAACATTCAAATCCTTACTAAATAAACATACTCATCAGCATGTACCATGTGGAAATAAAATGAATAGGAGTAAATCACATCCCATGTGGCTTAACAATGATCATGATGAGGAAAAAGAAACATGCATTTAAATTATACAAGAAGGAGGGAAAATATGCAGCTTTATGTGACTATAAGGAAATCAATAAGGCTTGCAAAAGGGCTATTAGACTGGCTAAAATAGAACATGAGAAGTCAGTTGCAAAGGAAACTAAGACTAACCCTAAAATATGTTTTAAATATATTAATGGGAAGAAGGCGAGGAAGGAAGCTATAGGAACATTACAATTTGACACAGGCCATCTGATAATTAGTGACCAGGAAAGGGCAGATGAGCTAAATAGGTTATTTTCATCGGTATACACAAGGGAGGTACCAGTGATTGGGACACCGCAACATAATGAGGCTACACTACCATCACTAAATAATTGGTTAACGCAGGAAGAAATCGAAAAGAGATTGGAGAAAATAAATCTTAATAAAGCCCCAGGTCCTGATGGAATACATCTAAGGGTACTGAGGGAGCTGGGTTCTGTAATAGCCAAACCATTATATCTAACCATTATATCAATCACTACAGGGTCTCTACCAGATGACTGGAGAAAAGCAGAGGTGATACCTATATTTAAGAAGGGAGCAAGAGCAAATCTGGGGAATTATAGACCAGTAAGCCTCATATCTGTAGTTGGGAAGCTTTCAGAAAGGTTATTAAGTGACAGAATACAAGAATATGTCTATTTGAACAAGATCATAGGTAGCCGTCAACACAGATTTATGAAGGATAGGTCATGTAGACCAATCTAATTAGTTTCTGTGATGAGGTTAGTAGGAACTTGGATCAGGGCAATTCAGTAGATGTAGTCTTTTTGGATCTTGCAAAGGCTTTTGATACAGTGCATTATTGGAGTCTTTTGAGCAAACTGGGATACAGGAATTGCAGTTAATATCTGCTCATGGATGGAGAGCTGGCTAAAAGATAGGAAGCAAAGGGTATTTGTAAATGGAACATACTCCTATTGGACTAATGTGGTAAGTTGGGTTCCTCAAGGTTCAGTATTAGGTCCTCTCCTTTTTAACATATTTATTAATGACCTAGAAGTAGGACTCGAAAGTTGTGTCTCCATTTTTGCTGATAACACAAAGTTGTGCAAGGTAATTAAATCAGATAATGATGTACTTTCCCTTCAAAGGGATTTGCATAAATTAGAGAAATGGGCAGCTAAATGGAAGATGAGATTTAATACAAATAAATGTAAGGTTATGCATTTGGGAAGGAAAAATAGCCATGCAATTTATAATCTTAATGGAGCAAATCTAGGGGTATCAGATATTGAAAGGGATTTGGGAGTACTAGTGGACAACCACCTAGATAGCAGTGCTCAATGCCAAGCAGCAGCTGCAAAGGCAAGTAAAATATTAGCATGTAGTAAGAAGGGTATAGAAGCAAGGGAAGCAAATATAATTGTGCCACTATATAAATCCCTAGTACACCCTCATTTGGAATATGGAGTACAGTTTTGGGCACCACTTCATAAAAAGGACATTTTAGAGATGGAAAAAGTACAGAGAAGGGCCACAAAACTAATAAGGGGAATGGAGGGGCTAAGTTATGAAGAAAGACTAACCCAATTAAACTTAATTTCGCTAGAAAAAAGGCCTCTATGAGGGGATATGATTACGTTATTTAAATACATCCAGGGTCAATATAAGGCTTTGTCATCCTTTGAGGTTAGAGGAAAAACGATTTCACCTTAAACAAAGAAAAGGGTTCTTCACAGTTAGGGTGGTTAAACTGTGGAATTCTCTACCAAAGGAGGTGGTGACAGCGAATTCGATAGATAACTTTAAAAAGGGGTTAGATATATTTTTGAATAAAGAGGGCATTCAAGGTTATCCTAGATAACTAGCGAAGGAATATTGATCCAGGGAGAAATTTGATCGTCAGTTTCTGGGGTCAGGAAGGAATTCTGCTTTTTTCCCCTTTATGAGACAATTGGCAAAGTTTCAATGTTTTTTTTTTATCTGTTTGCCTTCCTCTGGATCAATAAACAATTAATAACAAATAGTCCACATATTAAAAAGATCAAGAGAGATCTAAAAAGGTTGAACTTGATGGACTTACTCTTTATTCATCCTCAAATACTATACTATTAATAATTAATTAACAACTAATTAATTAATAACTAATACGCATATTGCAGATCAGAGAAGATCTTAACAGGTTGAACTTGATGGACTGAAAGTCTTTTTTCAACCTCAATTACTATGTAACTATGTAACTATGTTGTAAACACACAGCAAACACAGGTATAAATAATTCCCTTCTCTCTTCAGTTCTTGTTTACAGTAAAAATTCCATATTGACATTCCTCAGCCAGTCAGGAAGAAATACATACATGGATATAAACATTTAGCACCAATGTGCAGAAATATATAATTTTCCTTCAGCGAGAAGCTTGAACTGTAATACAGCCATTCAGTTGAAAACTCAATTGAAATCATCTAACCAGCTAAAATTAGCATGGATGAGAAAATAGTTTAACACATCATGGCACTGGAAGTTGATTAATGTCCTCAAAAGGATTGTAGACACTAATCCATTCAGAATGGAAAAGCAGGTTAGCAAAATATCACTGAAGAAGTAGAACCACATTTCCTGGGTCTTTTAACAAAACTGCATTTATGTCATGGCTTGCTATGAATTGTAAGATTTTATTTTAGTAAAGGAATCCCAATGAGGATTATAATGACCTATTATACACATATAATTTCCTTTAAGGTAATAAGAAATAATCATTTTATTCAAATTGCATATAAGCATTCATATACTTGTTTTGTAAACTACTGTATCATTAGTTTGATTTGTAATATCAATTGCAGTAAAGAGCTAATAATGCTAATAATGCCAATTTTGAGTGCAATTGGTTTGGTAAAGCTGAATCTATAATTTTAAATTAAGCAAAAATACTAATGTATTAACCAATTCTTAATAATTGAAAATAGGAAACATATGGGGTCATTTACTAAGCTTATTTTAGGTGTTTCAAAGGGCTGTGGTTGCAATTTTCTCAATAGGAAAATAGCACAGCAAAGCACATCACAGTTCCATCAATGCTTTGAGAATCCTTACCATAGAAGCAAAGATTTGACAGCAGATAAGAACCAACTGGTTAATCTAGGTGTGCCAATTCAATCTATGATAAAATTAGGCTACAAAATCCAGGATATCATTACTCATATCCCAGGTATGCTTGACTTTTGTTACTGTGTTTGCCCTTGCCACTTTTGCTGGAGCAGGGTTACTTTTCATTACCACTCTTTCAGACACTAACCAAAAATCTTTCACTGTCAGGTTACGTCTCACCACATTTCAATAATGCTAAACATACTACAAGGGTGCAGCAAAGGTATTACCATATTGGTATCAATAGGAATAGTTCAAATACACACAAAAAATTGGATCTCAATTTGTTCCAGTTCTTAACACTAAATTATAATATATTGAAAAAGCTAAATATCAGTCTATTTATAAATGCCTGTGTTCAGCACACAACAAACACATTCTCACATTCACTAGAAATATTGATCTGGAGTAACTATCATTTGAAGCCCAAATATGGGCAGAATCAGTTTTATGTATACTGCTAATTTGATTGTACTCTTTTTGATTTGAGTGTATCAGCACTTGGCATGAGGCCCTATCATGGTCAACACAAAATGAAAGACCTAACAGTCGTGTGACCATTTCGCTCGCACTGTAAGCAGTTTTGACAAAGTTACTCCAGTTCAAATATCTCTAGTGAATATAAGCAATTGTTTGTTATACGATGAACAAAGAGATTTATAAATAGGCTGCAATTTAGCAGTATGTATGTTGATTTGTAAATTTTTGAGTCACTGCAATTGTGAATACACCTTGTATTTACAAGTGGCTTCTATGGGCCTCATTCAATTGCGATTTGTCCAATTGAATAGGGCTCTATATAAGCACAGAGAATATTTTTTTACAGAAGTTTTTAGTTAGTGAAGACCTTGCTTTTGGATAGAAGTTCACTAACTAAATTGAATAAGGCCCTATGTCTCTCTATGGTTACACCAAGCTAAAAATTGGCCCTGTTTTTTCAAGATCTGATTGTTGCTGTTGATATTGATATGGGTATTGCCACATAGTATGTTATTTTATTGTACTATGCATTTATATCTTGTTACTAAGTATTGATACCTTGCAGTTACATGTGGTTCAGCTTTTGATATTCTGTCTTTAAGCATCAGGGATTATTAACCTTCCAGGGAAGAGGTTCCCCCTGACAGATACAGGGACACAGATATACAGTTACAGTGTTTGAGTCATTTTTTGGAATCCTTGCAATCTCAGTATAATACATCCGTCCATATAACATTGTTGGGTTCAAATGGCACAGAAATGTGTTTGAAATCAGTTTTTTGAGTAAATTGCAATTATACAAGTTTTGTACCTGTACACTTTAGTGTTTTTCAAGGTGTTTCAAGTTAGTTTATTGAGCAAGTTGCAACTGTAGAATAACTTTTGTGACAATACATTTGTACATTTGAGTATTATTCACAAAGGGATTTTTTGCAGTGGTACTTTTTCAGATTTTTTGATTAATACAAATGCTCAATTTTTTTCATTAAATACAAATAATAAAAAATTAATGCTTTGTACTAGCCTTACCAATCAAATATATATTATAAAAGGGTGTTTATTTAAAGTATAGTTGATAATTACCATATATCACATATAATAGTTGTCAAACTGAGATTTGTCGTCACGCTTGCGAGCCTCGCGAAGCGAGGCGAGCCATTGACGCATAGATGCCTTCCAAGCTCAGAGCACTTGGGCGATGAGCGTCAAAGGCGCTCATCGTCCTGCAAGCCTCACAAAGCGAGGCGAGCAGTTGAGGCATTGAGCACGGAGCACTTGGGCGATGAGTGCCAAAGGCGATCATCGTCCTGCGAGCCTCTCAAAGCGAGGTGAGCAGTTTAGGCATTGAAACACACAGGACTTAGGCAAAATGAGCGCCGAAGGCTCTCCTGTGATCCTTGCAAAGCGAGGCGAGTAGTTGAGGCATTGAAGTATGCGGGACTTATCCTGCAAGCAGTTAAGAAAAGCGGGACTTACTTAGGCTGCAAGCAGTTGAGCAACACAGGACTTAGAAAAATAAGCGGGCAAAAAAAAAACGACCTTGCAAAAATACGACTTTAACGGCCGAACAGCGGAAATCGAAAAACATGAAAAACAAGAAGAAAAAAAGAAATAAAAAAACTCTTACACACAGCATGGGGGGGGGGGGGGGGGGACACCAGGACACCTGGGAGTGACGTGGCATCAAAATTAAAACTGAATTTGCAGAGTTTCGGCATTCGATAATCGGCTAAGCAAGAAAAAAATAGCGGCCGAAAAAATAAAAAAGAGGCTAAAGGAGACCGAAGAGCACAAATCACCACCAGGCACGTACGATTTGGCCAGGAATGACCTCGGAATCTCGGGGGCTAAAATAATGACCTTGCAAAAATACTAATTTAACAGCCGAACCGCAGAAATCGAAAAACACAAAAAACAAGAAAAAATAAAAATAAAAAAACACTCAAACAGAGCACGGGGGAGACGCCAACACACCTGGAAGTGAGGTTGCACGAACGAGTTAGCCAGGAACGTAGGAGATACAAAATATACAATTACAACAGATGGAAAATGCTCACAAGCCAAGTAACATATAGAAAAAAGCTGAAACACTAACTTGCAAATAAAACCATTACGATTCTAAAACGGAGTTCACCAGCTTCACAAACGGTTTGGCCTCACGCATGCAGCCTATTTACACTGCACACCTGGCACCTTGCTGACACTTTCTCCTCAGGTAATCAATAGTCCAACTGTACATTTTCTGATGCAGCTCTTCAGGAAATTGATTGCTGCATATTAAATATAAATAGGTAAAGTATATTCATTTATAAATTCATATACATTTATTAATTCACTGTACTAAATTTTTAAAAATATTTTATAATGTACTTATATATCTGTCTTTGCGATGACCGCCAAAGGTAATCATTGCAAAGGAGGAAACTTGAAGTACACAAGGGGAAAGGCTCGCAATGAGAGCAGAAGGTCCTCAGAGGAACAGAAGTCTTACATTGTGTGGCAAACAGCATTGCCATGGCTTCGAATTTTATTGCCATCATTTTTGACGGGCAAGTCGATAGTATATACATATATCCAAAAGGAGGGAAACGCACACTTCTTATGAATTAGCAAATCCCCATCACATGGGCATAGATACATCTTATTGAATGAATTCTCCTCAGAAATGAATACCTATAATTTAACTTTTATTAATGTTAGTTTTAAAATGTAATAGACACTCAAATCATGGACAATTTAAATAATTAAAAATGGTAAAATAAAATAATGTACAGTGCCAAGGAGATATAGTAACTTGGATAGTTCCCTTTAGAATGTAACTTGCTCATATATGTAAAAAATATATAGAGAGTTTTATCTTGGTGCGGTTAGTGATGTTAGTATCCCAAGGGGGTAAGCACTTGCTGAAGTTCTGTATGTAATACTATCATTACCTTGGACATCAGTGAGACTCTAAGTGGTGAGAGTGTGGGGTATACATTTGACCAAAAAGTTACAGCTGAGGCTCTTAGCAAGGATAAGGGACTATAACCCTAATAAAATATTATTTAGAATGGATATCTAGAGAATCTTTATATCTTTTTACGTAGAAATGAGCAAGTTGCTTCTAAGAGGAATTGTGCCAGTTATTGTTACTTCCTAGGCACTCTATATTATTTTTTATTATTATTATTCCTAATGTTTTGAAATCATCTGAGATTTGAGTGTCAATTACATTTTAAAACTAGCATTAATAAAATGTTCGATTTATGAATTACATTTCTATTCGGTATCTGTTCAATATGTTGTATCTGTGCCCATGGAAGGGCATGTGATGGGGATTTTGGCCAGTTCACAAAAAAAGTGTGCTTTTTCTCTCCTTTTTAAATATAAATATGAATTATGACCTAAGCTTTGACACCTATAAACCTCTAGAATTATGACCATTTTAACCAACTTTCCACGTTCTTCCTGTTTATCACTTTTGGTTTCTTGTAATCAACTTCCTGTGGAGCAGACTTTGCACATAAAGTTCTATATACGTAATAAAATCTGTGAATCTGGAGTGTAACAAAAGAAAACAGAATGGATACAGTAGATAATAGTTTAGTGTAAATGATGGTCCATTATCAAATGTATCTATTCAAAAGACCATACAGAAAAATAATGACCACAGTGGTCTTATTAAATAAGTGCATTATATATAGCATAAACTTTAGCTGACTTTATTTAGAAATAGTTTACAAATGTATATGCTTAGAAAGAAACAAACCAAACCAGATAAACTTTGTTTTAGAATTTTTTTTGAATATTGAGTAAGCCCAGATCATGTTTTGCTATTTATTCATTCACAACATTATATCTAATCTGCAAGTTCCCTATTTTTGGAACAAGTTAAGATATAAACTCTCTATTTTGCCTTGGAGCAATACAGCACAAGAATATTGTATTAGGGATGTTCCATGGCACTGACGTTGGAAAGGCATTCTTGCCAGTGTTTATTGTATAACTGATAAGATCTTCTCTCCTTTTTGTGCACCAAATATGGATCCTAAATCAATTGCAAGGACGCAATAAGTCTGCGGGCTTGAAATATGCTACAGTTACAGAGTGATTCAATTCATCAAGGCCGCAGCTACAGGCCCGAAGCCTGAAGACCGTAAACCCTTCCCACGCCCGCAATCTGTTAGAGGGCCGGTATAGAAGCAGTGCGCTGTTACAATCCAATCCCATAACAATAGAGTGCAACACAGGCCTCTGAGCCAATAGAAAGTGGGATAGAGGAAAAAGAAAGGAGAGTGGAGGAGTTGAGAGTGGAGGTGACCCCACTGCCCAGATGATATCCTCCTCACCAGGTAGACATTCCTTCAATTACAGCCCCGCTTAACATGTAACTCCCACAATATTAAAGCTATCATATATCCAGATATCTAAGACATGATTGTTGTTAGATTACAGCTATGGCGGTGGACTTGCAGAGTCTCAGAATGCCATGTTAATGAAAGCCAGCATTAATACATAGTTACATAGTTACAAAGTAATTGAGGTTGAAAAAAATACTTTCAGTCCATCAAGTTCAAGCTTTTAACATCTCCTCTGATCTGCAATATGTGGATTAGTTGCTAATTAATTAGTTGTTAATTTATTGATTCATAGGAAGGCAAACAGAAAAAAAAACAAGTGAAACTTTGCTAATCGTCTCAAAGGGAAAAAAAAGAATTCCTTCCTGACCCAAGATACTGGAGATCGGACTACACCCTGGAGTAATTCTCTCTCTCTAATTATCCAGGATCACCCCAAATGCCTTTTTTAATTAGAAATAAATCCAATCCCTTTTTAAAGTTATCTATCGAATCCGCTGTCACCACCTCCTTTGGTAGAGAATTCCACAGATTAACCACTTTTACTGTGAAGAACCTTTTTCTTTCTTTAAGGTGAAATCTTTTTACTTCTAACCTCTTGTCAGTTGAAAATCTATTGGCACACAAAAAGCTCACTTGACAAATCTTTATACTGACCCTGGATGTATTTATATAAGGCAATCATATCACCTCTTAGGTGCCTTTTTCTAGAGAAATGTCTTAGCCCCTCTATTCACCTTATTAGTTTTGTAGCCCTTCTTTTTATGAAGTGGTGCCCAAAATTGTACTCCATATTCCAAATGAGGGCGTACTAGGTATTTGTATAGTGGCAGAATTATATTTGCTTCCCTTGTTTCTATACCCTTCTTAAAACATGTTAATATTGTATTTGCCTTTGCAGCTGCTGCTTGGCATTGAGCACTGTTACCTAGGTGGTTTTCCACAAGTACTCCCGAATCCCTTTCAATATCTAATACCCCTAGATTTGCTCCATTAAGATTATAAATTAAATGGCTATTTTTCCTTCCCAGATGCATAATTTTAAATTTATTCGTATTAATTCTCATCTGCCATTTAGATGCCCATTCCTCAATTTTATGTAAATCCCTTTGAAGGGAAAGTACATCATTATATGATTTAATTACCTTGCACAACTTTGTGTCATCAGCAAAAATGGAGACACTACTTTTCAGTTCCACCTCTAAGTCATTAATAAATATGTTAAAAAGTAGAGGACCTAATACTGAAAACTGAGGAACCCCACTTAACACATTTGTCCAATAGGCATATGTTCCATTTACCACAACCCTTTGCTTTCTGTCCTTTAGCCAGCTCCCGATCCATGAGCAGATATTTACTGCAATTCCTGTATCCCTTAGTTTGCAAAATAGTCTCATGTGGCACTGTGTCGAAAGCCTTTGCAAAATCCAAAAAGACTGCATCCACTGAGTTACCTTGACCCAAGTTCCTACTAACCTCCTCATAGAAACTAATTAGATTTGTTTGACATGAACTATCCCTCATAAATCCATGTTGACTCCTACTTATAATCCTGTTCAAATAGAACTATTCTTGTTTACTATCCCTTATTAACCCTTCTAAAAGCTTCCCCACTACAGAAGTGAAGCTCACTGGTCTATAATTTCCCAGGTTTGCTCTTGCAGTCTCTGTCCCCTCTTGTTTGTATAATTTAAATGCCTGTTTTTTACTCTGTATCTTGATCTTTAAATCATTGTTAAGCCACATTGGATATAATTTACTCCTTTTACTTTTATTCCCACATGGTATATGGCGACAAGTATGTATATTTAGTAAGGATTTAAATGTTGTCCATTTATGTTCGGTATTTTTACCTGCCAGTTCTCTGTCCCAGTCTATACTTTGTATTGCTGCCCTTAGACCGTTAAAATCTGCCCTTTTAAAATTAAGAGTTTTTGTTGGCCCTTTACAGTTTTGCTTTTTAAATTCAATCTCAAATGAGACTGTGTTGTAATCACTGTTTCCCAAAGGTTGCCCTGTTTCAAAAGTTGATACCATCTCAATATTATTTGTGATAACTAAATCCAAGATAGCCTCATTTCTCATAGGTTCTTGCAAAGACTGGGCCAGATAATGATCCCTGAGTGTACTCAAGAACCTGCTCCCCTTAGCTGAACTGCTGGTCTCATTTATCCAGTTTATTTCAGGGTAATTAAAGTCTCCCATTATTAGAACTTGCCCATGCTTAGCTGCATTTCCAATCTGTAACAATAATTGTATTTCCTTGCTTTCAGCTATATTTGGGGGGTTTATAGCATACTCCAACTAATATTATTTTGGAATTTGCTGCTCCGCCATTTCACTCTACCAACAAATATTTAATATTACTGCTAGTTCCAGCATAAATATCTTCTCTGACTATAAGCTTAAATTCAGGCTTAACATACAGACAATCCCTCCTCCTCTTTTGCCATTGCCCCTATCATTCCTAAATAGGTTATAACCAGATTAACAGTCCGGTCAGGAGATTCATCCCACCATGTTTCGGTAATGCCTATTAAATTGCATTTTTCATTAGTTTCCAATAATTCTAACTCTTATGCAATGAGTCTGTAGTTCTGAAGTGCCTTCCACTGTACTTGAGTTACTTAGTAATATCTCCCTATTGACTATACTAACCCTCCCTCCATCTCCTCCCTCATGAGTAGTTAATTCACCCCCTATACACTTCCCACTCCATTACATGCATCTTGTCCCTCCCACATCTACTATTTTAAAAACTCCTCTAGCCTTTCTAACATCCTATCCCCTAGCACAAAAGCTCCCTCTTTACTAAGGTGCAATCCAACCCTGCTATAAAGTTTGTACCCAAGTGAGATGTCAGTTCAGTGCTCTAAAAACCCAAACCCCTCCTTAGTGCACCACATTTTTAGCCACTTATTAAACTCCCTAAGCTGCTTCTGTCTCCCTGGGCTATCACGTGGCACAGGTAGTATCTCAGAAAATACCACAGTGGAGGTCCTTGCTTTAAGCTTATTCTCTAGTTCTCTAAAATATTTTTTTATGACACTCCATCTTCCACTAACTTTGTCATTGGTACCAATATGTACCAAGACCGCCGGCTCATTTCTAGCCCACTCCCAATAATTTATCTACCCGATCCAAAACATGCCGAACCTGAGCACCCGGGAGACAGCAAACTGTTCGACTGGTGGGTTCTGGGTGACAAATCACCCTGTCTACCTTCCTAATAATAGAGTCCCCTACCACCAAAACCTGTATTTTGCTCTGCCTCTGCTGCCCTCCCACTCCTCCAGTAGAACTGTTCTCCCGGCTGTTAGAGGGAACTACCATTCCTCAATGGACATCCCCAGCAGTTTCACTCATTCTGTAACCCAGCTACCTCCCTGGACATTCTCATTAGTCCTATATCTACTCTCCATGCTAGGCCCAGCTAAACTGTGCTCAGTGAGCACCAACTCCCAATAGTGAAGCATGTGATCCTCTTCTCAATATCAGTATGAGAACAGATTATTGTATCTGATGTAAGTAACAGTGAATCCGGCTGATGACCTTTGTATCCTCTCCTTATTAATGGCTATTTGTTCCGTATTGCTGCTATCATGAGTATCCTTTACTATGTGCTAACACCTGTATAGCTGATGGATGTGATATCAATGTTGATTAACAATATCTGTAATGATATAGGAATCACAAGGTTTTGGAGACCAGCAGCGTAGGTCAGCAATGATCCAATTCAGCAACTTGTAGGTGAAACAGGAACAAGCTTTATTGAAGGGAACAGGAACCACAATAATCTAGCAAGGTACATAGACAGGAAGCGCCTTATATTGGCCAAGGACCAGACACCTGACCAGACGCAGCTGAAGAGACTAGTCACTGATACTATTGCTAGCAGAGTCTAGGTTTATCAGATCTCAAGGAAATTCACAAAGGCAGGCTGGCGCAGTGATAGGGAAGAGGTTCAGCAGCCTGGGAACCAGGGTTCAAAACCCAGCAGAGTCAATTCCTCACAATATCATATTGTGAAAATGATAGTACACCTTGACCACTGATGCTGGTCACAGTCAAGCATTTGTTGTGAGATGACACATCATTATTAACTGCCCTAGCGGTAATTCTGACCGTTGCTTGGGGATAATTTTCAGTTCCTAAAGCAGCAACCATGAGCCATGCTAGGGATTACACACTTTCTCCTTCCTCCCCCTTCCCCCATCCTCTTCTGTGTGTAATACTCTCATCCTTCCCCTGCGGCATGTCTTCTGGCAGTGTCCGGGAGTCCCAAGTGAAGTTACACGCATATCACATCAATTGCGAATCCCGGCCACAGCCAGAAGACATGCCACAGGGGAAGGATGAGAGAGCATTACACACAGTAAGAGGATAGAGGAAGGGGGAGGAAAGAGGGGCAGGGGAGGAGAAGGAAGAGGGGAAGGGAAGGAGAAGGGTGAGGTGTAGGGGGAGGAGAGAATCGTGTGCTGCAGGGGCTGAGGGGAAGGGGCCACTACACTACAAAAACATTTTTTCAAAGATTACTAGCAGGGGGGCGGAATAAGATGGTGTGGTCATGTCAGTAACCCTGAGTGTACCGCTTTAACACTCAGGGCTACTGGCATGGCCAGAACGCCAGGGAGGTTAATGGTCATGGCCAGTGAGATATCATGAGAACTAGCTAATGGTTAGTAATGCTTGCAGATGGAAATCAGGTGAGTTATTGGTATATTGTTACAGTTACAGTATTTAGCACTGTACTGTACATTCCTTTATTTTGTGCTTTTTTTTAACCTCCTCTGCCTTTTTATTACCACCTTTTTTCAGTTTTTTGTTTTAGGAACACACTGTATGTGTGAAACTGGTTTGTGTGAGATAGTCCAGATGTTTATGCGGCTATAAAATTGAGCAGATGATAACCAGAAGTAAGTGCTATGTGCATTACTGATTACTTTGATTAAATGGTAAAATTTCTGCTAAACCTTTTTTTAATCAGATTACTGTTGCGGTTGTGTAGTGACCACATGTGAACCTGGTAGGTGCTGTCAGGGTTTTTCCAGGGGCGGCCCGTCCATTGGGGCGTCAGGGCAAACGCCCCCCCAAATATTTTCTTCACCCTGCAATAAAAAAAACACAACAATGTATTAGTATAACCCAAAACCAATTAAATATAAGGTGTACATCATCATTTCAAGTCTCAATAGTATTAAAATGAAGTAAAGTTAGTAAAGGGACACTGTCACTTTAAGATAACCCTTGCGCTACATTAACTAATGCTGTGTGTATCTATATTATAGCCCCCTGCACCCTGTGTGATCATATTACTCTACACTATCCTTTAGACTCTTCTCTTCTCTTCAATGAGTCCTGGCCTGGCCCCCTGACCGTTAATGCATGCCGCCCACCATCACAGTGACGATATGCATGGGCGGTCATAAATGTATCAATTAATGACTGACAGTCTTCCATCATTGACCAATCAATGATGGAAGGCTGTACAGTTACTAAGAGAACAATCTAAACCCACCCAGACCGTTAGCCCTGAGCGCCCGCCAGCAAATAGGGCCTCGAGTTTTCATTTTGATTGACTGATACAGTCAATAAAACCACCAGTTGCCTGTCCCTTCCCCCTTTCTGTTTCCTGACCCTGGTCAGGCTGAGACTGAGATACCTCCCTGGCTGAATCTACTCACATCTGCTCTGCCTGCCTAACACAGTAAGTCTACCTGGCACCTGCCCTGCCCCTGGCCAAACCAAACCCCTAGTAGCCCCTAATAAAAGTTAGGGGTGACCAGTTACCCCACCATGCCTGCCTGACCTGCCACCTACCCAGCCACCCACCAACTACCACCGACGACCCTAGGCCTGCAATGCCTGGTGCCACCCCCAGCCTGGCCATCACCCCCATGTGGCCTGTGCCACCCCCGATCAGGCCTGCCATATGCTATGCCATAATGCCACCGCCGGATTACCCCGATCACGGGATCGGGGTAGTCGGGTGGTGAGCGGGGTGGCACAGGCCCACATGGGGGTGATCGGATCACCCCCTTGATGAGGCCTGTGCCACCCCTGATGACCTCCATGTCGCCTCCCTATGCCACCCCCGAGGCCCGATCACCACCACCCCGATGCGGCCTATGCTATGACACCGCCCAATTACCCCAATCACGGTGATCGGGGTATTCGGGCGGTGAGCGGGGTTGACCAGGCCACATGGGGGTGGATGTTCACCCCCATGAGGCCTGTGCCACCCCTGATCGTGGCCTACGCGGTCACCGACCGACCGATGGACGCCTGAGCGTGACCGACCCCACCCTGGACCAACTACCTACCTAGCACCCCCCATATTTTTATTCCATTTTTAGAAGTAACAGGCATGTATATGTGCCTGTCACTTTTAAAGATAAAATAAAAATAAGGGAAGGGAAAAACAATACAGTAAACACAGTAACACATTATTATACAAAAATAAACAGCTTTAAACAAACATTAATAAAAATAAAATAAACAACAGCACATACTTACCTGTCAAATTGACCCCTCCAGCGTTGGCCTTCTGTCCTCTGGATATAGTCATGAAAATAATCCAATGTTGATTGAAGCCCATGTCAAATAATCCAATGTTGATTGAAGCCACTGGTCAAATAAAATAATCCAATGTTGATTGAAGCCAATGGTCAAATAATCCAATGTTGATTGAAGCCACTGGTCAAATAATCCAATGTTGATTGAAGCCACTGGTCAAATAATCCAATCTTGATTGAAGCCATTGTCCATCCATCCATTCTGGCCCATTGAAAGAGGCCTCCACAAAAAAAAAACGACGCTCTAAAAAACAACAAACTAAAAGAGCTCCTCCTACAAGGAGCCCCTCCCGCGATTAATTGATTTTTTCCCACGGTCTGCTTTATATACTAATTTTTGAAGGATTCTGATTGGCTGAAATTTTTGATTGACATCGATTTCAACCAATGAGAGTCTTTAAAAAATTAGCAAATCAGCAAGCAGGTATGGAAGCCTGTAAGGGTAAAAAAGGTTAGTGTGAACTTGTTTGACCCTGTATGTATTATACATATTACAGGGCTATTTTATGTGATATACATGTTACAGGATAATATCCTGTAACATGTATAGCCAAAAAATAGCACTGTAATATGTATAAAAAATAATGTGTAATAGAAATGCATGAACAATATAATATAACAAGTAATAAAGAACATCAATTAATCAAATAATAAATATCAATTAATATATATTGTTTTATGTATATGTTTATGTGTATTTTTTATGCGTATATATATATTTGTATATATTATATATATATATAATATATATATATATATATATATATATATTGATTGATAGATATATTGATTGATATATATATATATATATATATATATATATATATATAAAAATTGATATCAATATATCACAATAAATAAATATATATATATATATATATATATCAATATATCTATCAATCGATTGGTTATTTAAGGTTTTTAAGGTGCGGTTGGGGCCTATATGGTCACACTTGGTCTTTTAAGGTTTTTAAGGTGCGGTTAGGGCCTATATGGTTAAAATTGGTTATTTAAGGTTTTTAAGGTGCGGTTGGGGCCTATATGGTCAAAATTGGTTATTTAAGGTTTTTAAGGTGCGGTTGGGGCCTATATGGTCACACTTGGTATTTTAAGGTTTTTAAGGTGCGGTTGGGGCCTATATGGTCAAAATTGGTTATTTAATGTTTTTAAGGTGCGGTTGGGGCCTATATGGTCAAAATTAGTTATTTAGAGTTTTTAAGGTGCGGTTGGGGCCTATTTGGTCCCAATTTGTTATTTAGGGTTTTTAAGGTGCGGTTGGGGCCTATTTGGTCCAAATTTGTTATTTAGGGTTTTTAAGGTGCGGTTGGGGCCTATTTGGTCCCAATTTGTTATTTAGGGTTTTTAAGGTGCGGTTGGGGCCTATTTGGTCCCAATTTGTTATTTAGGGTTTTTAAGGTGCAGTTGGGGCCTATTTGGTCACACTTGCTCTTTTAAGGTTTTAAAAGTTACGGTTTGGGTCTTAAATGCTCTAATGTTTTTTTTTTTGTTTTCTATCACCCCCCAGGTGCAAACTATCTGTGGAAGCAGATTTGTTTGGACTCGTTGGTTGACTTACTGGACGTGAATACCCCGAGAAGGAGAGTCAACTGTAGGTGAGTATCATTGCCTTTAATTTTCTGTCCATGCGTATAGGTGCAAATTTGATGTTGATGTAGTCTTGTCACATGAGGGTTTGCAATCTGTAATGTATACCAATGAAATCAACACACTGTTATTTTAAAGTAATTTTGTGACATAATATAAATTAATATACCGTGATCTCTTTCTTCTATTGGTATCAGAAATGAATACTATTGACTCTCTACTTGTGAAGCCTTTCGGCACCCTAACCTATGAGGAGAAGGTGGAAGTAAAACGGTTAGGAGCTGACCAACCAGAGATAAATCTGCAGCAAATCGCAAGAGATAGAGGGAAGCAATATGTCCGTAATTTCAATACTGAGTGGTACAAGAAGAACGACTGGCTTTCTGGAAGCGTTTCTAGGAAGTCCTTATATTGTTTCCCATGCATCCTATTTGGTGGTGACGCTGCTTGGACCAAAACTGGAGTGACTGACGTCAAACATCTAGCTGATAAATTGGCGAAACACAAAAGTTCTAAAGCTCACTTGGATAACAGGATCAAGTTTGAGATGCTTGGACAGGCGAACATTGCTGTTCAACTGGACCAAGGATACCAAGTCAGCATTTGAAAACACAACGAAGAAGTGGCTAAGAACCGGTACATCCTTTCCAAGATAATTGATTGTGTTCGCTTTTGTGGCGCTTTTGAACTGGCATTAAGAGGACACGACGAGAGTGAAACATCGCTAAATCCAGGAGTGTTTAGAGGCCTGGTGGATTTGGTTGGCAGTATCGATAGTGCAATGGAATAGCATTTGAAGACTGGAACTGTGTTTAAGGGCACGTCCAAAACCGTGCAGAATGAGCTACTGGACTGCATGCATGAAGTTATTAAGGAAGTGATTCACCAAGAGCTTAAGGAAGCCCAGTTTGTGGCAATCCAAGCGGATGAAACAACCGATATTTCCGCTAGGACACAGTGCGTTGTAGTCTATCGCTACATTGACAAGAAGCATCAAGTGGTGGAAAGATTTGATGGCTTCACGGAAATGAAATCAACGGATGCAGACTCGATTGCTGCTGTTGTGCTGGAAACACTGAATACTGTTCTCCCAGAGCCAGAAGACAAGAAGAAACTCATAGCTCAAAGCTACGATGGTGCCAGTGTGATGCGTGGAGATCAAGGAGGAGTTCAAAGAAAAATAAAAGACGTGTACCCGAACGCACACTACGTCCATTGCTATGCTCACCAACTGAACCTAATAATGGAGAAAGCAGTTTCAAGGATTGGAAGAGTTCGAGTTTTTTTTTCCAACATAGGCGGCATACCATCTTTTTTTTCACGCTCTCCAAAAAGGACTGGAGTTCTTGATGAGATAGTTGGTAGAAGACTTCCAAGAAGTGCACCAACACGATGGAACTTCAACGTTAGGACCGTGAACGTGATCTACGAGAACAGAGATGCGCTACTTGAGTGTTTCCAGACAATTGAAGCATGTCTAAACTTTGATCCAACATCTATACGGGAAGCCGCAGGTTTCATTGGAATGCTGGAAGACATGGAGTTCCTTTACTTCCTTAAATTATTTCATTTAATAATGCCACATGTTGACATCCTCTATAGTCAGCTTCAGAAGCGAGACAGCGGATACTGTTTATATCAAAAAAGTCACAGAAGACTTTGTCGCCAGCATCCAGAAAATCCGTAATTCTGTTGAAGAGATAGAAGCAAGTTTGCCGAGCGATGTAACAGTCAACAGACGGAGTGCGGAGATCTCAACCTTGAGACAACTTTCAAGAGAGGTATGTGACATAGTGGTGGTTCATGCAAACAAACGTTTTTCATTTTCAAATCACCTAGTCAGTGCCAAACTTGTTCAAAGTGACTTGTATAAAACCCATGACACTTGCTTTCCAACCCAAGCTCTGGAAGACACCGTGCAAGCATATCCAATACTGAAGAAGGAACAATTACGCACTGAGCTATCACTTCTGTATGGGAAGACAGATTTTCATACTTGTACAAGTGCTGTTGCTCTGCACAAACTTTTCCATCAATTTAATCTGCAGAATGATTTCACAGAGACAGTAAAATTATTAAGAATCCTGATTACAACACTGATGACCACTGCAGAATCAGAAAGATGCTTCTCCACATTGAAGAGGATAAAAACCTTTTTAAGAAGCACCATGTCCCTAGAGCGGTTGAATGCATTGGCGATGCTCTCAATGGAAAAGCAACTGATTTCCGAGATCCCAGACTTCAATGAAAAAACCATTGAGAAGTTTTCTTCTTTGAAAGATCGTCGTGCAAAATTAAAATACAAGTGATTGAAGCAAAGAAGAATGCATACCCCCAAGGTGTGCAAAGATAAACTGCGTTAAGCAGCACCACCTCACACTACCAAACATAACTAGTGGTAAGTAAAGTATGAACGGTGTGTGGGTGTGCATATGGAAGGAGCTATGAAAGGTGTGTGCATGGTCAGTAACAATTGTTGAAGCCTTGGCGTGGTTTGAAGGAATTGGAGGCACTTCCAAGGGTAGCTGTCACTTGTGTACGGGAAGCAAGAATTCCATGTCTGTACAAGTGCTGTTGCTCTGCAGCAACTTTAGCATCAATTTAATCTACATAATTTAACAGAGTGAGTGAAGCTATAAGGAATCCTGCTTACAACAACGAAGACTACTAAAGAACCAGAAAGATGCTTCTCCACATTGAAGAGGATCAAAAAAGTAATTAAAAAGCACCATGGCCCTGTAGCGGTTAAATGCATTGGTTTGAAGGAATTGGAGGCACCTTCAAGGGTACGTAAAGTTCTCAGAAATGGCACCACCTCACTACCAAAAATAACTAGTGGTAAGTAAAGTATGAATGGTGTGTGGGTGTGCATATTGAAGGAGCTATGAAAGGTGTGTGAATGGTCAGTAACAATTGTTGAAGCCTTGGCGTGGCGTTACTGCTCATATGGTTATCCATATGCTAATTCAACGTGTTTGTTTGACATTGATTATTGTGTTGTCTAAACAAAAGTTAAATGTTGTTGTTTTCTTGAATCCCAAGATCCACTGGTTTGGGCCTATACAGTGCTGATTGGTCTTCTAAGGTATGTTTGGGGCCTATGGTCACACTTGGTCTTCTAAGGTATGTTTGGGGCCTATGGTCACACTTGGTCTTCTAAGGTATGTTTGGGGCCTATATAGTTCCACTTGGTCTTCTAAGGTATGTTTGAGGCCTATATGGTCACACTTGGTCTTCTAAGGTATGTTTGGGGCCTATATAGTCACACTTCGTCTTCTAAGGTATGTTTGGGGCCTATGGTCACACTTGGTCTTCTAAGGTATGTTTATGTTAATACATATAGGTGCAATTATGATATTGCTGTAGTCTTGTCACATGAGTTTTTTCAATCTATGTTGTATACCAATGAATTTAACACATTGTTACTTTACTTCTTGACATTTCTGCATTGGTGATCATGTATTTCAATGGGCTTCACAAGTATAAGGTCATTGGGCGGAGCTTATAAAGGTCATCGTGATGTAAGGGGGAGGAGTTATAAAAATGGGTGTGGTTTGAAAAAGGGGGAGTGGCTATGTTTCGCCCTGTCGCCCCTCCAACTTGAAAAGTCACCAGCCGCCACTGGTTTTTACATATATAAATTTATTATTTAGTATATTCTTTTAATATATATCCCATTTTAATCATTTTAATTAATACATATATATATATATACATTCCTAGAAATATAGCAGTGTTTCATATTATCGGATAGAGTATGTCTTAAACTTTTTGTATCAATATATTATTTTATACATTTATTTTACATAATCCTTTTAAATTTGATTTTAAATTTATACATATGGAAATATTATTTTATCTCCTGAGTTCAGTACATGCCCTTGTGAGACTCTTGTGTATACAGGTAGGGCTAGTTTCAAAACAAGGGAGATAAACAAAGTGTTTGTATACTTGAAACTTCAATTGTATAGGTTACTCATCCAAAGTTTCCTTCAAACATGGCTAAGACTAAAGACAATGGCCGTACAGCTATGCAAACCTTCCCTTTGTCCCAATAATCAAATTTCCTACTAGGGAAAAACATTTTCCCAAGGTAGAGAAAGATACTATTTAAAAAAGAAAGGAACACATACTGAGGGCACATACTAAGAGGACACTCTGTAGATATAATATATATATATACATATATATATATATATATATATATACATATCACATATTATTATTGTCCAAATACGATTCATCGTCAAGCTGTTTGCGTAGTGCGTATGACTTGGCGATAAGCTTAGGCGGTGCTCATTGCCGGCAAGCCTCGCGTAGCAAGGAGAGTCGTTAAATCGTAGCACTTAGGCAATGAGAGGCAATGAGGGCCGAAGGCGCTCATACTGGCGACCCTCGCGTCATTAAACACGTCACACGCACGACTTAGAAAAAAAAAAAACACCTCGGAACCAACCTTAATGTAACAAATACCCACACGCACTAAAAATACGACAATAACGGCCGACCCGAGCGCAACTAAAACAGTGAATACACACCAAATACTCACACAAACTACATAAAAAGCTTACCCATAGCAAGGGGGGGGGGGCACCCAGGACCTCTGAAGTGAAGTTACACCTCCATTTAAGTCCAAATTCCCGAGTTCAGACACACGAAAATCCCCTAAGCGAGAGAAAAAAATGCTGCCGAACAAAACAAAAACGAGGCTCACAGCCCAGCCAAGTACAAATTACCGAAGAAGGGATCCGAGATAAGCTTGGAACCCTGCATTAACCCCACGTTAACCATCGCAGTGGGGGTCCCGATTGCACGCGATTTCCACTGCAATCAAAATTCAAAATTCCCGCGTTAAAGGTCCTTAAAGGACCGTAAAGGTCCTTAAAGTACCCGTTGTAAAAGAAAAAAAATATACACTGTCACCCTGTCAATCATGGGGGTCAATACAGACCCCCATAAACCCCTCATTAACCCTGTCACTCATGGGGGTCAATATAGACCCCCATAAGCCCTTCATTAACCCTGTCACTCATGGTGGTCAATACAGACCCCTATAAACCCCTTATTAACCCTGTCACTCATGGGGGTCAATATAGACCCCCCATAAGCCCTTCATTAGCCCTGTCAGTCATGGGGGTCAATACAGACCCCCATAAGCCATTCATTAACTCTGTCACTCATGGGGGTCAATACAGACCCCATAAGCCCTTCATTAACCCTGTCACTCATGGGGGTCAATACAGACCCCCATAAGCCCTTCATTAAGCCTGTCACTCATGGGGGTCAATACAGACCCCCATAAGCACTTCATTAACCCCCTCACTTTTGGGGGTCCATACAGTCATAAGCCTCTATTTTACCCCATCAGTCCCATAAGGGTATATTAACACCTCAAGGACCATCATGACACTAAGTATAAACACTACACTGCACTATACCCCCCCAATAAAACATTAAAGATCACCTTAACACCCTCTACACTAACCTATTAATACCTACACTATCTACCCCCTAATAACCCCCACCACTCTAATTACAGAAAATAAAAAAGCCTAAAGTCACACAAAAAAATCTACATTACATGAAATAAAAAACTTAACTCACAAAAAAATAAACTACATTACAGAAATTAAAAAAAACCTAAGTCACAAAAAATAAAAAAAGGAACATTACAGAAAATAAAAAAAACATTACAACCCCCCCCCCCCCACTACAGAAAAAAAATTACACACCTGAAAAGGAAATACATATAATACAAATACATACAATACAAATACATACAATACAGATACATACAATACAAATTAAATACAATACAAATACAATACAAATACATACACTACAATACAATACACCCCTATCTAATATACATCACACAATCTATCTAAATAAATACCACTATATCTAATATACAATACATTCTATGCTATCTATACAAAACACATACCCCTAGCTAACATACAAGAAATGATATCTATATAGAAAATAATCTAATTCTAAGCTAAAATAAAATAATTAAGACCACTTACCTTTGCAGATGTCCATTGAGATCAGCCACATACGGAAAAAAAAAAAATTAGTGCAACACGTTTACACTACATAAAGAAACATTCTATGCATTCTAAATAGTCTACTCACCTTTCCGGCATGTCCCGTTCTTATTCTCTTAACCTTCTTCGGAGCGGCACCTGTGAAAAAAAACATAACATTAATACACATACATAACATTAAAAAAAAACATAATCTACATTCTACTTACCACCCCGCGATGTCTCCGGCCTCATCCGGATCCTATTCTGCCCCGCCCTGTATAAAAAAAAATATATATATACTTACATCTGCACTCACGGACATCCCCGACGCTAATGAGGCTCCCGTAGACTTTTCCGGAAGAAAATAAGCAATTGCGCCTTCTGATTGGTGGAAAACGCTGTCTATTAAATTCACCCAATCAGGAGGCGCCAATGTGTGAACCAATCAGAAAGGGATACACCCTAAAATTGCACTCTATTGGATAATGCACCTGTCAATCTTTATTTAAAACAATCACAAGGCGCAGATGCCTTCAGCCAATCACAATGGAATACACTCCCACAGGGTGATTGGTTGGAGCATCTGCGCATTCTGATTGGTTGCACTGACAATAGCCAATCACAATGGAATACACCCCCACGTACTGACTGGTGAAGGATTTGCACATTCTCATTGGCTACTGTTAATATCAATCACTATTACAGCCAATGGGAAGGCGCAGATGTCTTCACCAATCAGTACGAGGGGGTATATTCCATTGTGGTTGGCTGATGGCAATAAAGCCTTAGGATTGGTTCAAATACAGATGGACAGGTGTTTTATCCAATCAGCGTTGTATTTTGGGGTGTATACTTTTTTCATTGGTTCACAATTGGGGTCTTCTCATTGGCTGAATTTGATAGACAGTCTTTTCAGCCAATCAGAAGCCGCCATTGCCAATTTGATTCTGGAACACTCCGTAGGAAGCGCATTAGAGTCGGAGACATGTGTTGCTTTTTTTTTTTTTTTTTTTTTTTACGCGCGGGTTCTTCGGGTGGAAGAACAAAAGGAGGCCGGAGACATCGCGGGGAGGTACGTATAATGGAGATTGTGTTTATTTCACTTTGTTTTATGTTTATGTATGTTTACTAATGTAATGTTTTTTTTTAACAGGAGCAGCGCCGCAGAAGACGCAAAGATGAAGGACGGAACATGGAGGACGTGACATGCTGGGACGTGACATGCTGGAACGGGACATGCTGGAAAGGTGAGTATAATATTTAGAATATTTAGAATGTTTACAATGTTTAGTTATTTCATGTAAACGTGTTGTATTCATTTTTAAAATCTTTTTTACCGTAGTTTGCTGATCTGAAGAAACATCTCAAAGGTAAGTGGTCTAAATTATTTTATTGTAGCTTAGAATTAGGGTTGCTATATGTAGAGATAGCATGTATTGTATATTAGATAGATAGGGGGATGTATTATTAGATAGTATTGTATATTAGATAGTGGGATGTATATTACATTATAATGGGATGTATATTACATAGTGGGATGTATATTAGATAGTGGCATGTATATTAGATAGTGGCATGTATATTAGATATGGGTGTATTGTATTTAATTGTATTGTATTGTATTTAATTGTATTGTATGTATTATATGTATGCATTGTATTGTATGTATTATATGTATTTCCTTTTCAGGTGTGTAATTTTTTTTTTAAATTGTAGTGGGGGGGTTGTAATGTATTTTTTTATTTTCTGTAATGTTCATTTTAAATTTTTTGTGACTTAGGTTTTTTTTGTTCTGTAATGTACATTTTTTATTTTTGGTGATTTTAGTTTTTCTTATTTTATGTAATGTAGATTTTTGCTTTTTGATGAATTTAGTTACTTGAGGCACACAGTACACTCACATTGTGTAACAAACCGCATTTCAACACTTTCTTTTATTGACCGCCATTTTTTGACGGGCAAGTCGCTAGTATATATATATATATATATATATATATATATATATATATATATTATGTTCCGTTAAAAATCCTAATCAGGAGATATCCTATAAGTTGTATTGTTATTATATTGATAGATTGCTACATTTACTTTATCCACTTAACTAGTCCTTACCAAATTTATCTTATTTTACTCCTAGAAAGATAAATTAATTGTATTTTATTCCCCAGTGACTTGCCCATCAAAAAATGATGGCAATGAGATGTGTATGTTTGGAAAGTTGTTTAGTTATTAATATACGTATTTGACACTTGTCAGATTTTAGTTATGATGAAATAAGTAGTATTGTGATATTAAACATGTTTATTTTTGTAAAATGTTCTTTTGTTGAACAGTAACTGTTATAGCATTTTGTGTTAAAAGTATTAACATTTGAATGTAAGAACATTAAATTAATAAGTATTGTAAACTTGAGGTAATGTTTTTTTAACTCAAGAATTGTTAACTTAAATATACATTGAAACCAGAGGAAGGCAGACAGTAAAAACCCTCCTTGAAACGTACCCAATTTTAACATGAACTTTGTAATATATCTAATGAAGAAACTTGAAAGTATATTTTTTGAAACTTGATCTTTCTTATCTGTGTAACTAAGGAACTTGAAAAAACATTTTTCCAACTTGGAACATTATAAACAGTAACATAGTGAATTAAGATTATAACATAATTTTGTATTAAAAGTATTAGCATTTGAATGTAAAAACAGTTGAACTTTAAATTAATGAGTATTGTAAACTTGAGGTAATGTTTTTTTAACTCAAGAATTGTTGACTTAAATATACATTGAATCCAGAGGAAGGCAAACAGTAAAAACCCTCCTTGAAACGTACCCAATTTTAACATGAACTTTGTAATATACCTAAGTAAGAAACTTGAAAGTATATGTTTTGAAACTTGAACTTTCTTATCTGAGTAACTAAGGAACTTGAAAAAAACATTTTTCCAACTTGGAACATTATAAACAGTAACATAGTGAATTAAGATGTTAAAATAATTTTGTATTAAAAGTATTAACATTTGAATGTAAAAACAGTTGAACTTTAAATTAATCAGTATTGTAAACTTGAGGTAATGTTTTTTTAACATGCAATTTCTATCTGAAGAATTGTTAACTTAAATATACATTGAATCCAGAGGAAGGCAAACAGTAAAAACCCTCCTTGAAACGTACCCAATTTTAACGTGAACTTTGTAATATATCTAAGTAAGAAACTTGAAAGTATATTTTTTGAAACTTGAACTTTGTTATCAGTCTAAGTAATGAAGTTGAAAATATTGTTTTTAAACTTGGAACATTATAAACAGTAACATAGTTAATTAAGATTTTAACATAATTTGTAAAAATAATTCAAGGCAAGTGTTTTGTGAGGCTAATCATCCATACAGAGTACTTTCATTAATTATGACTGAATTGTTTATTGCTTTGTATTTTTCAATGGTTGACCTTTCTTTAATGCTGTGACTTAAAACGTGGTTGACCTCTTAACATGAACTTTGTAATATATCTAAATAAAAACTTCTGTGTAACTAAGGAATTTAAAAAAAAAAATTCCAACTTGGAACATTATAAACTGTAACATAGTGAATTCAGATTATAACATAATTTTGTATTAAAAGTATTAACATTTGAATGTAAAAACAGTTGAACTTTAAATTAATGAGTATTGTAAACTTCAGGTAATGGTTTAACTCAAGAATTGTTAACTTAAATATACATTGAATCCAGAGGAAGGCAAACAGTAAAAACCCTCCTTGAAAGGTACCCAATTTTAACATGAACTTTGTAATATATCTAAGTAAGAAACTTGAAAGTATATTTTTTTGAAACTTGAACTTTCTTATCTGAGTAACTAAGGAACTTGAAAAAACATTTTTCCAACTTGGAACATTATAAACAGTAACATAGTGAATTAAGATTTTAACATAATTTTGTATTAAAAGTATTAACATTTGAATGTAAAAACAGTTGAACTTTAAATTAATGAGTATTGTAAACTTCAGGTAATGTTTTTTTAACTCAAGAATTGTTAACTTAAATATTCATTGAATCCAGAGGAAGGCAAACAGTAAAAACCCTCCTTGAAATGTACCCAATTAAATTAATTCCTTCCTGACCCCATGAACTGGCTATAAGATTACTCCCTGGATTAATGTTTAACATAACGGACAATATTTACATTGTGACTTAAATCGTGGTTGAGCTCTTAACATGAACTTTGTAAAGAACTTGAAAGTATATTTTTTTAATCCTGAACTTTGTTATCAGACTAAGTAATGAACTTGAAAATATTGTTTTTAAACTTGTAACATTAGAAACAGTAACATAGTTAATTAACATTTTAACAGTGTTTGTGAAAATAATGCAAGGCAAGTGTTTTGTGAGGCTAATCATCTATAAACAGTTTTTCCATTAATTCTGACTGAATTGTTTATTGTTTTGTATTTTTCAATGAATTTAAATTTGTTTTGCATGTGTTTTATTTCTTTAATGAAAAGTTATAATACTTCATAGTAGACAATGTTTTTAGTAAAAATACATCCATCTTCTAATAAATCACCTTGACTTTCATTCTTTTTCAATGTAAACTTTAATAGCCTGTGGATTTTTGCAGCGTCATAACGCAACGTACAATTGACCATGTGCAAATACTAGTTCTTGCAAGAAAATACCCACAGAATTGAATGTTTGTCCTTGTGATTTATTAATGGTCATGGCAAATGCCACAATGATGGGAAATTGTCTTCTTTGAAGTATAAAAGGGAGACTACTTTCACTTGGTGCTAAATCTATTCTTGGTATGAAAACTCTCTCTCCTTTATGGGTGCCAGTTAAAATTTCAGCATCTATAAAATGGTCCTTTAATTGTTGAACAATTAATCTTGTCCCATTGCATAGGCCTTTTTTTGGGGTTCATATTTCGCAGTGACAATTGCACCTTTCTTTAGCTGCAAAATATGTGGTGGCATTCCAGAAGGAGTTAGTGAGTTTATGAATTCAGTTAAAAAGTTAGCCTGACTTTCATTGTCATCAGCAAGTACAGAATCAGCACTGTGATAATTTCTTTGTGGTGCATACATTTTTTTAAAGATTTCATTATTGAGGATTTATGCATCCTTATTTTTACACGTTAGTATGACTTGGTTGGCAAGCTCTGAATATTCCTGGTTATTTATGCTACCTTCAAATATAGCCGATATAATATCTTGGTGACAAATCATATGAGGTGGGATCTGCACAGTGTCGTCAGGTAAATGTGGTATTTTTTCTGTTCTGCCTTCTCCAATTTTAATAAGCCAATCATTGAAATCAGTTTGGCCTTCTGATCTCATATTTTCTTGCAGTTGAAGATGGGTAAAATGTTTCCACAGTGTGCTTGACTTTATACAGGTTTCGATAATGTCAGTTCGATTTCCATGTACAACGACAGGTAATGTTTGTCTAAAATCGCCACCTAACAACATTACCTTTCCACCAAATGGAAAAGTATTATCCATGACTTCACGAAGCAAACGGTCAATACATTGGAGGGCATAGCATGACATCATTGTGGCCTCATCTATTATAATTAATTTACTTTTTTTTTATTTCTTTGCTTGTAATGATGTCATGCGAATATCTGACACAGAAGTTTCTAAAATAGGCACAGGCAGTTTAAAGCCAATATGTACAGTTCTTCCACCTTCTAACAAAAGTGCAGCAATTCCAGTAGTGTCAAACGGCAGTGCTATTTGACCTTGTGCTCGTACAGAACTCATTAATAAATTATATAGATACGTTTTTCCTGATCTGCCAGGTCCATCAAGATAGAAATAACGCTCTGTCACCATGTCATCATCTATTGCATTTTTAATGGCATTAAATGCTTGCAATTGTAAGGTATTTAAACTTGCAAGTCTTTCTTCTGTTCTTTCTACTTGTAATTGAATGTCATAGTCTTCAAAGTTTATTTCATCTATAAGACCTGGATGAGGCAAATTAAAACTTGCACAACTTAATCCATGAGTTAAAAATACTTCTTGGATTTCCATTAACGCTTTTAAGTGTGCAATGGGTTCATTGTATCATCGCGTAAAGTCTTCAGCCATATTACTTTTAAATGTCTCCCACAAAGGTAATGCATTTGGAGCATTTGAGAAGATACAAATAAATGCAAATTGTTCTCTCATTTGCCGTGGCATTTGACATTGTGTAGCTTCTTCTAAACATTTTTCCCACTCTGTATCATCAGCTAGTAAGTTTCTATGTCTTGCAGCTAAATGGAAGGATTCATATTGTAGGGCCCTCATTCAATTATCGGCCGTAAAACGGCTGCAAAGCTGCGATTCCTTGCGGCCGTCTTACGGCCCCGTGTAGAGCTACCTTTACCTTGCAATTCAAATAGACGGCGCCGCAAGGATATCCCCCTTCCGGCCGGCCGCACATCATGCAAACGTCCGGAAGCGTTTTTCCAGGGCCCGTAAATCTTGTTTTCCGGCCGCAAAGTCAGAAAACTGTAAATGCAAATATAAATTCAAGATGGCACTGTAAAGCTCCGTAAATGCTAGGCATCATAATGGGGGACATGAGGATTAATAGCAACCCCCCTCTCAAGCTTGCACATCAGCCCAAATCCGATATTTCATTAACTGTTTATTTTCCGGCCACAGCGTGGGCGGGTCTGAGGTGCTCCAAGCCCTCGGGACTTTGTCCACGGATATTTGACATGAATTAAAATAAAAATTATTTACGGATTTGAGTGTAGGGGAATGTTGTGCTATGAATGCTAACACCTACAATTACTTTATCGTCTCCTCAGAGTGCAGGATGTCTTTATTATGTGCTTAATTGTGTGCTTGCGGGACCTTTTTGCTGCAAGTAAGATGCGGCTCGGTTTTAGCCTTGCAGAGAGGGTTCCCGGAGCAATTGAATAGCAACCGGGATTTTCTTGCGGCCGAAACTCTTGCTGCCGTTTAATATCAAAGGCGCCTTGTTATCCCTTGCGGCCGCAAGCCTGCCGGAGTCCCTGGCCGGAAGGGAATATAATAGGAAAATAGCCTGCGGCCGGTCCTTGCGGCCCCACATCTCCTACGGCCGATAATAGAATGAGGCCCTATGTCATTAACAGTTCTTAAGTGTTCAAAACGTTGTGCTCCAGGAACATTTAAAAGTAATATCCGTAAGCAAAAACGTTCAAGATCTCTTGGACTGACTGTGTAAATTCTTGGGATTATTTTATTTCCTCTGCTTTTTCTATGTCTCCATAATCCATTCACAAAAACATAGTGATATGGAATTTCAATATATAAGAATTGTGTTGCTTCTGAATCTGTGGAATTTAATTCAAACCATGCAGTTAGTGTAGTGTGACGAGGTTCACTTTGGGCCAATGCATTACTTTCATTTCCAGCATGGAAATACACTAAATGTATTTGTGGCAAATGTACTGCTAATCTATATACTGCATGTGATCTATCATGCATTTAAAATTTTAAAAGCCGCCACATAGCTTCTGGGGCACTGACATAGTGAGCATCAACATGAGATGCAAGTTCATCATGTACTAACTCACTACTTTCAGGGTTGTCTGCACTTTTGATGACTACAGTAGCTGCATCATAGCCTTTGTAAATATATTTGTAGACATATTTAATGGATTTGATGGAAGTGCAGGCTTCTACATTAATGTGGGCGTTATTCTTCATGAGTAAATGTGGATTGTAGGGTACTACATATCTATTGTCAACTGTTTTGCCACGAATAATGGCACTATCTCTTTCTCTTCTTTTATAAAGTGGATAGCCATCACAATTGGCATAGGTTTTGTCTCTATAATCTTTTGGAAAATCTTTGGAACATTTATTATTTTCCATACATGGTGAATGTGGATTAAGCTCACCATAGGGTCCATGAATCATGTGATGAATAACAATCTCATATAGTCTACCATATAGTTCTGGATCTGGTAGTTCAGCAACAATGACTGCATCCACTTTGTCAATAGTATCTAATTTATCTTTTTCTTGAAGTATTATAAGAAGATGTGCATGTGGAAGGTCTCTTTTTTGAAATTCAATGGTATATACATAAGCAAGACATTTGCCAAATAAGTGACTTATAGTGATGTCTCGTATCAATTCATTTAATTTAATCTTAAAAACTCTGGCTACTAAATCTGGTCTATCGGAAGCACTTTGGCCAAGTAAATTTTGTGTAATTTCTGGCCATTGGGGAGTACATGTAAATGTAAGAAATAAATCTGGTTTGCCAAATTTGGTGACAAAAGCCATAGCATCATTGTATCTTTCTCTTATATTTCGAGGAGATCCTTGAAAGTAAGATGGTAAAATTATGGATTTGCCAGCTCTCATGTCTCTGCTTGTAGCCACCTCAGCAACATAGTCCATTAGTCCAAAATATTGTTCTACACGTAGTTTATCTTGTTGATATTTTATAAAGTTTAAATTATTGGCCTCAACTTGCAAATAGGAATCAATAATCCATTATTGTGTTAGTTTTCCACCACATAAAATTGGATTAAATGTATTTCGAATGGAAAACACAGCCGACGTGGGATGCTCCACCACCGCAAACACAACCGACGTGGGTTGCTCCACCACCGCAAATGCGGCCCCTCGCTTCGCAAGGATCCGCATTTGCGGGGAACTGCGTCCCTCACTGCCCGAGCCCGCAAGCATTAGCAACAACTCGTATGCTCACAACTATATATGTGATACTATATCAATTATATTACACAAATACTTAATCATTACCTGTTTATAGATATCTATTTTCTCTGTTATCATTGCTCATATACCTAGGAGTTATCAAATAATTTTAGCACCTGATAATATATATTGTCTTGGTTTTAATAATATTTTTGATATTCCTATAGGTGGTTAATACTATTATTATTATTATTATCTTTATTTATATCGCACCGACATATTCCATAGCGCTGTACAGGGGTTTAGTACATGGCAAAAAACATACTTAACACGTTATAAAGAATGGAGGGCCCTGATTTTGAGCATATAATCAAATGTACATAATGCTTGTTTCCACAATCTAAGGATTTAGGTGTGATACAAGAGGGTGACAAATGCAAAATGGCAACGGTAATGCAATTTGTTTAGTCAATTGGAGGGGTCTGTGTGTTGTACTGTAGATTGTGGGTGTGAGTGTTATTAAGCTGTGGAGTGTGCAGTTGTAATTATAAAGGCTGAAGGTGATAAGAGTTTTTAAACAGGTGTGTTTTTAGTAATTTTTTAAAGGTTTTGAAGCTGGAAGATAATCTAATGGAGCGAGGCAAGGGGTTCCAAATAGTAGGGGCAGCACGAGAAAAGTCTTGAATACTAAAATATTAGCCCACTGTTATTATATGGTTTTTATTGATGTATTCAAAATAGATTCTGCCAAATATTGTAAAATTGTTATGTTGATTGATTTTATGATGATATTGAACAGCTAAAGCAGGTATTCATTAAGAGTATCTAATTGTGATCTTAATATTATCCTTGAAAGTATTTTTTTATACAAATGATAATATAGCTTGTATTTCTTAATAATTAATCATATTAATATTGTCATATGTTTGATAAAATTACTAATTTTGTGAATAATTATAGTACTGCTTAAAGTTTGATTATATTATAAATAGATTGTGTTGTTGATAATAAACGCTGTTTTATTTTAAAAGTGATATTTGTCTATGAATTGACATTACTTGAAACTATAAATTATAAATATTATTTCTAATATTTACTCTATAAATACTGCGACAGTGCTATTCTAGACTATGGCCCTCATTCAATTGCAATTTAGCCAATTTAATAGGGCTCTAAATAAGGACATAACATATATTTTTTAAAGATGTTTCTAGTTAGTAAGCATCTACCCAAAAGCAAGGTTTTCACTAATTAAAAACTTCTTTAAAAAATATATGCTATGTGCTTATTTAGAGCCCTATTAAATTGGCCAAATTGCAATTGAATGAGGGCCTATGACATTAGGTATCTCCTTTTTTACCAAAAGCCTCTTGCCCTTCCGGGATCTGCCCACACCACACCCATGATGTTAATGCACAGTCTTGTACATTTCTGAGTGTGCTCTGTGTATGAAATAAAGCTTTGTTATATCGCTATTACAGTGTTGGTGTGTTTTCAATGGTTGGGGTTTTGGGACATCCACATACATCACCTTTGTATCACATTCTATATCAGTAAACTAATGAGCCCTAGTTACTACATATAATAATAATAATAACAATATAATAATATAGGGTTAATACACATGACAGGTCCAATCTGTCATACTGTGGAGTATCAAAATTACCCTGAAGGTCAGAAAACAATATGACAGGTGATGATGTGAACTGATTGATAGCAAAATACTTGATGGGCTTTCACCAAATGATAATGGGTATACATCTTGGCACATGGCCACCATCAATGGTGTGGGACTTTCCAGGATGGGCCTAGTGGTGGTGATTTGGCCTCTGCACAGCCTCCATGTGTGTTTGTGGCCCTTCCTGATGGGTTAGAGTAGATTAGTGTGGTGTATACTCCCCTGATCCCCTTCTGGATCGCTACCTTGTGGTGGTGAAGGGGCTTGTGTACTTCAATGAAGCTGTGAGCTATACCATGTAGGGTCGCACTCTAGGTGGGCAGGTCATTGGAGGAACTGACAACGCACTCCAGGATCTTTGCCATGAAAACCTTGTGGATAAGCACAGACAGATACATAGTTAAGTGTGCAGGAATCCATAGGGTCACAGAGAGTTTGACACAACTGAATGTTTCCCTGGTACTTGATTAGGTAGTGTCTCTTTAAGTGCTTCCAACATCTTGCAGCAATACTTTTCATACTGGCATATGCATGACCATTCCAACATATGAGAATTTTTTTTTTAAGGCCTATTAAGTCCTTGGGAATTGTTGTGCAATGAATTCTAATGACTTCCATTGCTTTCCCCATATCTTATTGGTGTGTTTTTATTGTATTTTGCAGTGTTACAAAGTAGTCTGTAAACCCTTTGTATATTTGGCTACATTTGCAGTTCATGGCTTTGAAGACAATTGCAATCTTGGGCAATTGTAGCAATTGAATAGTGATTTGCGATTTAAGCGATTGTACCATTTGCGGGCTTGAAAGATCAAAGGCCTAGATGGGTTGAAAGTTACGATTTTGGCAACCTCAGGAATTTTCAGCCTGTAACCCGCAGATAATTTGCGGCTCGCTAAAAGGCGCCAATTGAATAGCAAATTAGCTTACGGCCTTCATTACAGGCTTCAGTAACTAACAAATGCTCAACTGAATAGGGGCAATGGTCCCGCTTTACTTTCCTGTGTGGACTGTAAATAGGGTGAAATACATCATAAAGTATAAATCAGCTAATACAGGATGTTTTGTACCTAGATACAAGAACACCTTAAAACAGAATCATTGGTTGTTTTTTGGTGAAGATGATATATTTTTGAACTGAAAGTAATACAGCTGCAAATGCTCCCAGCGTTTTCACTGGCTTCAAGAATTTTCTAATTTTTATATAATCCAGATGTGCACCAGAATATATTTTTGTATTTGTTTTATAGAGATATTATAATGTTGTATATCACACTGTGACACAATCTGATAAACGGAGGACTAAAAATCGACGACATGTCATTGAGCAGAGGCACATTAAAAATAGTAATAATTATATATCTTGTTTTGCCAGTGTCTGATTGTGACTTTTAGGTAATTACCATTGTCAGGAGATACTGCTTATAGCTATTTAGAATCTGAAGGTACTTTGTGATTTTCTTGTCCTAGCACATGTAATACAAGCTGGAGATTATTTCTTTAAATATACGTTTATATAGTTAGTTATTTATTGAATGATTTAATAAACGTCTTCAAATATATTGATTTGAGTTCTAAATAAGATATACCCTAAAGAGGATGGTAGTGAGGCATGATCTTTAAGAAATCTATAATAGTAATGTCGCGAACATCAAATTCTGCGTTCGCGAACAGCGAACGCGAACGTCATCAAATGTTCGCGAACGGGCGAACATCGGCGAACCGCCATAGACTTCAATGGGCAGGCGAATTTCAAACCCCACAGGGACTCTTTCTGGCCACAATAGTGATGGGAAAGTTGTTTCAAGGGGACTAACACCTGGACTGTGGCATGCCGGAGGGGGATCCATGGCAAAACTCCCACAGAAAATTACATAGTTGATGCAGAGTCTGGTTTTAAGCCATAAAGGGCATAAATCACCTAACATTCCTAAATTGTTTGGAATAACATGCTTTAAAACATCAGGTATGATGTTGTATCGATCAGGTTGTGTAAGGGTTACACCCGCTTCACAGTAACAGACCAATCTCCCCGTTTAATGCACCGCAAACAACCGCAAACAGTCCCTTTGCACAACCGCAAACTCCCCATTTGCACAAGGTTGGATAACAAGCTAGCCATGTCCTGTTCCTTGTCCTCACTGATGTCATTGAAGGTCTCTTCCTCTACCCAGCCACCAAGGGTCCCCGAAAGGTGACAACAAGCCCCCTGGGACGCCTGCTGTGTTTGGTCTTCCACCTCCTCAAAGCCACCTTCCTCCTCTGACTCCTCTTCTTCAGACTCCCAGAGTCTGGGGGCTTCCACTGCACAGCATGAAATATTATACACAGGTCAGAGTCTGGGGGCTTCCACTGCCCAGCATGGAATATTATATACAGGTCCGAGTCTGGGGGCTTCCACAGCGGAGCATGGAATATTATACACAGGTCAGAGTCTTGGGGCTTCCACTGCACAGCATGGAATATTATACACAGGTCAGAGTCTGGGGGCTTCCACTGCACAGCATGGAAGATTATACGCGTTGGCTCTGTCTGCGTTATTATAAGGTGTGTACTGTTAAGTAGTACTATTCCTATCGGTTTAATCCCTGTTACGTCCACTATCAGGGGACGTGTATATGAATTGGATTTTTGGAAGCGGGAGATGGAAAAAGATGCTTGCAATCTAAGGTGCCACCAGATATGAGTGTCACTGTGCACTGGCAAAGGTTGGCAGAGTAGGCGCTGTAGGCCTCACACACACGCCTGTAGGCAGGCAACTGATATTCAATCGATTACAGTCAAAAAAGTGTTGTTTTATGTCACTGTACACTACGGTTGCACCAGATATGACGTATCACTGTGCACTGGCAAAAGTTGGCAGGGTAGATGCAATAGGCTTCACACACGCCTGTAGGCAGGCAATTGCTATTCAATCTATTACAGTCAAAAAAGTGTTGTTTTATTTCACTGAGCACAATATATGCTGTTAGGTGTTAGCCTGTCACACACACACGCTGGCAGGCAGGCATATGCAATTAGATTACACAGAAAAAAATTATAAAATAAAATAAATGATGTTCTAGCCCTAAAAATGGCTTTTTGGGTTGCTGTCCTTCAGATGGAAGGCTCTGGAAGGGAGTGTATGCTGCTGATTGGCTGGAATGTGTCTGCTGACTTTGAGGTGCAGGGTCAAAGTTTCCTCAATGATAAAGAATAGGGGGTGAACCCAAAAGCGCATGTGTTCGCCGTTTGCTGCGACAGCGAACATGCAAAAATCGCCGTGAATAGTCTGCCGGCGAACTGTTCGGGACATCACTAATCTATAATGCTATTAGCATCCAGGGCAAAAATCCACTATGCTCCATTCCTTAGGCAATGGTACAATGTATTTATCATTTCTGAGTATAATTTATAGAAGAAGCAAAGTTGCAAATGGTCATGTTTTACAGAGCAATTTAATGTGGTTTATGTTTATTCAGACTTAATACATTTTATATAATTTCTTTTTCATTCAGTCTATACATTCTAGTGCATATTTTTAAATGTTAATATTATTATAAAATGTCTAAAGCACCAACATGCTTCTTCTAACAAAAGTACAGTAGTGGTCTAGAAAATACATTACTTAAAGAGAAGAGATAGGGACAGTTCTATCCCAAAACAATATATATTCTAATTTGAGGGAGTTGGGTATATTTTTTTCAGCAGAATCTTTTTACTTTTAAGAGTAGTTTGTCAAATAGATATATTGAAGTAATCTAAAAGGACATTGAAATCCATGACTAATCAGTTTGAAGGCTAGGATATGATCTGTTGTAAATGAAAGTAAAAATTTGAGACATAATGCATATTTCATGTGGCTAACCACTTAATCTGATTTGAAGAGCCATATAATCAGAAATGTGGTAGAATTTGAAAATCTTAATTGTGCTAATCACCGCACAAATTATATGAAAGGCGTAGCTGTTAGAATTATCAGGCACCTGAGACATGTGAATTAGGTTCACTGATAAAGCTTTCCATTCAAACTGATAAGATCTAAATATACATATAAAGTGTAGATGCCACTTAAATTTACAAAAGCACAAATGCCATTGAGTCAATGAAGGCGCTCATTGCAGCCCTAAACAGAAAGAGGTACTAGAGAGAACCCACTGGGGGGGGGGGGGGGGGGGTAAAGTCCTATCCGTTGTACTGTAAATGCAAATATACACACACTACTGTACTCATAATGAAAGGGAAAGTGATGTTAGGTATTAAAATTAATAGCACAACATTCTCAAGCTCGCAAATCTGCAATATAAAATAATTTATTTACAGTTTAATTTCCGTGTTATATCGATCCCGTCAATCGATGTGTTAATACATATAATGGAACTGCCATGGACTAGATTATCATATTTACTGAGTTATCAATATTGTATTATTTATGGAATGTGGGTCCGATCGCAACTCGTAATTAAAGCCTGTAAGACTTTGAAATCCAACCTCCATTTTTCAGTGGTGCAATGATGATGATCTCTGTTGCCATTGGCTCCATCTAAACTCATAACTATGGGTTTGACTAATTGATCATGTTCACGGCAGCACATCCAACGTGTGACAAATGGTTTACGGGTTTGAGTCTCAAGCCCGTAACTCCCGGCATGGTCTAAATTTATAGTTCTGTAACAATAGGACTGTATCTCTTCATAGAAGCCAGTATCTCTCAGCACTCATCTTCACATAGCACCCAGTCCTTTGCAACATCCACCGCGACACAGCACCCACCTCTCTTAGCTTCCTTCCCTACATAGCACACAGTTTTTGTCAGCAGCAATCCCCTCTCATCATCCGATCCCACACAGCATCCAACCCCTCTCCCAGAGCACACATCCTTCGCCCCCCCCCCCCCCTCCCATAACCCATCCCTCCTGTACTTTTCTGTGGTTTGTAAAACTACATGCAGGCAATATCATTCTACATACAAATTCATTCAAGTTTGAATCTCCATGACCCTATGGACTGCAACACATCAGGCACATCTGTCAACCTTGTAGTTTCATCTCTCCTGACCCCTTCTTTGTGTGCCTTCAATCTTTCCCAGCAGCAGAGGAATCCTGTCTACTCATGATATGGCGAAAATATGTGAGCTTTAGACTCATGATCATACCTTCCAGTAAACAGTTTGACTTTATTTCCAGTAGTACTGATTTATTAGATCTTCTTGCAGTCCAATGGACTCTATGCAATTTTATACAACACCACAATTCAAAGGTGTTAATTCTACAGAGCTCAGCCTCCTTTATTGTCTAACTCTCATATACAGTGCCTTGCAAAAGTTTTCCTCCCCCTTGGCACTTTTCCTGTTTTATTGCCTCACAACCTGGAATTAACATGGATTGTTTGAGGATTTGCATCATTTAATTTAAAGAACATGCCCACAACTATTCCTTCTTGCAAAACTGCTCCAGCTCCTTAAAGTTGGATGGTTTGCGCTTGTGAACAGCAATCTTTAAGCCTTGAGGTCTGGGCTTTGACTAGGCCATTCCAACATTTACACGTTTCCCCTTAAACCACTCAAAAGTTGCTTTAGCAGTGTGTTTGTGGTTATTGTCCTCCTGGAAGGTGAACCTCCATCCTAGCCTCAAATCACGCACAGAGTGGTACATGTTTTGCTCAAGAATATCCCTGTATTTAGCACCATCCATCTTTCCCTCAACTCTGACCAGTTTCCCAGTCCCGGCTGCTGAAAAACATCTCCACAGCATGATGCTGCCACCACCATGTCTCACTGTGGGGATGGTGTTCTTTGGGTGACGTGATGTGTTGGGTTTGCGCCAGGCATAGCGTTTTCTTTAATGGCTGAAAAGTTCAATTTTAGTCTCATCAGACCAGAGCACCTTCCTCCATACATTTTGGGAGTCTTTCACATGCCTTTTCGCAAACTCAAAACGTGCCATTTTGTTTTTTGCTGAAAATAATGGCTTTCTTCTGGCCACTCTGCCATAAAGCCCAACTCTGTGGAGCGTACGCCTTATTGTCGTCCTATGTACAGATACTCCAGTCTCTGCTGTGGAACTCTGCAGCTCCTCCAGGGTTACCTTAGGTATCTGTGCTGCCTCTCTAATTAATGCCCTCCTTGCCCGGTCTGTGAGTTTTGGTGGGCGGCCGTCTCTTGGCAGGTTTGCTGTTGTGCCATGTTCTTTCCATTTGGTTATGATAGATTTGATGGTGCTCCTGGGGATGATCAAAGATTTGGATATTTTTTTATAACCTAACCCTGACTTGTACTTCTCGACAATATTGTCCCTTACTTGTTTGGAGAGTTCCTTGGTCTTCATGGTAGTGTTTGGTTAGTGGTGCCTCTTGCTTAGGTGTTGCAGCCTCTGGGGCATTTAAAAAAAGGTGTGTATATGTAATACAGATCATGTGACAGATTGCACACAGGTGGAAATCATTTACTAATTATGTGACTTCTGAAGGTAATTGATTGCACCAGACCTTTTTATGGGCTTCATAACAAAGGGGGTGAATATATATGCACATGACAATTTTCTGTTTTCTATTTCTAAAAAATAGTTTTATGTGTATATTTTTCTCATTTCACTTCTCCAGCTTAGAATATTGAGTTCTGATCCATCGCATAAAGTTCAGATTAACTATGCTTTGAATTTAAGGCTGTAATGTAACACAACAGCTAAAAAGTCAAGGGGTTAATACTTTTGCAAGGCACTGTACGTATGCTATTACCGGAAATACCATAGTTCTAACACTATGTTATACAAATACATACGTATAAAAATATTCCAGACAATACATGCAGTCAGAATCCAAATACAGGAGAGGAGGTGTCATCCTAAATTAACAGACTCCATAAGTATCAAGCCGTTAAGTTCACAATATTGATCTCGTAACATCCATCCAGAGACCATTTTCTTATTAATTTTGGTTGACAGGTTTACCATGTCTCTGTTAGAGCATATAGTATTAACTACTTCTCCCCAAGTGGAATGGTTGTTTGGTTCCAATGTTTAACTAAAAGTAATTTCACTACTAATAAAATGTGGGAAATTAAATATTTATCACTAGGGATAATTGTATCTAGTTCAACATGAAATAAAATTACTTGGGGAGAGCATGGAATTACCTTGCCCACCATCTGTGACAATTTAACATAACTTATTTTCCACAGGGGGTTAACTCTTGCACATTCCCACCGTAAATGAAAAGCGATTCCAGAGCTGCCACAACTCTTCCAACATTGGGGGTAATATGTTGGATCAAACATGTTTAGAGTTAACAGAACTAAGTACCATCTTTGTGTCATCTTTCATGGAGGAGCCTTTAATTAAACCATTTTTGTTTTAGTAAAGGGGATAGAGTTTGAAAGGAGTTTCCTTATTTTTGTAAGAATATGAAAATTTTAACCTTTAATCAAAAGCACCTCCATTTCATAACATTTATCTATATTATCTGTTTTATATGCCCTGTATTTGAACAATTTAACCAATGATCTATATGTCAGCCATGTTATGTTGCTTGACCCAAGTTTTCTTTGCAACTCTTCAAAATCTAATAGGGAATCTTCATAGTATAGATCTTTTTGATCACCAACCTGGACAATCTGAGAAGCGCCGAGTCAGTATCATTGTTCTGATGCACTGATAAAGTACTAATTGGAGCTGCCAAAGATGTGAGACAGATTCAGACTGACCCTATGTTTGTGCCAAAATTTAACCAGAGAAGCTAGGCCTCTTGGAAGATTTTTTACTATCTTTAGGTCCAACTTGGGAGACCATATTAGATTTTGTAATGAGTAATCCTCTAAAAGGTCAACATCAATGTCAAACCATGTCCACCTTTCATTAGTAAAACTCCAACCTATAATATGGGAAATTACAATGGAGTCATTGAGGGGGATCAATTAAATTGATATATATTAATATATATAAATTAATATATATTAATATATTAATTTATTTTCTTATTCTGGCTCTTTTTTTTTAGATAAATATAGTTATCCAATATTTGTATTATCTTTAAAGTTGTTTTGGGTACACATTCTGGAATGCATCTAAAGATATAAAAATGTTTGGGACTATTACCATGTTTGGGACTATTACCATCTGAAGTCCTGATTCAGATTCCTCCAGTCGGTTAGGGTCAGTCTTATCTGTTTTAAATTATCTCTTAGAGGTTATAAAAAAATTAAACCACATCATGATTTATGAAAAAATTACGCATTGAATAAACAACTCCCTCTCAACTTTTAGTCAAATTTGGGACAGATGGGTGGAGTCGGACAAAGCTATTTTAATTTAACAAAAACTTGATTTAGAGTGGAAATTAGTACACTAGGAAGGGAAGGCGTAATTGGATGAGGCGGAGACTCCAGGCCGGGGTGACGGGTGTCTTGGGCGTTGACAACTACTGGCGAATTGTGTAAACTGAAGAAGATAGACAGGAAGAAAGAGGAAAAAAAAAATAAAAGCAAGGAAGATATAGGTAATAAGTTCATTGACTTGTTTATTCATTGTTTGTTCGATGTTATACTTCCCATATACTAGGTGAATAATGTAATTCTCGAGCTATGCAAAATTGAACATCTATATATATCTACATGGAAAGACAACAAGTTAGCTCACATGTAAGAATTTGATAAGTTTAGTATTGAGAAGTCAATTGCTAGGGAAGGAATAGCTAGCAGGCGTTTCCTGCAAAGTTGAGAAAACGGAAAAAGGTTATGGTGGACACATAAAGCAGACACCCAAAATTGTCAGGACAGGATAATCATTATTGACAACAAAGTTGTACAAGATATCTAAAACGTTGTTAAAAAATCCTGTTTATGCAAAATTGTGTTGGACCTGCGAGTCCAACAATATTGTGTTATTGAGCACTGCTTATGTGTCAATAAAAAGATTTTGAAAAAAAAAAAAATGATCTCTTAGGTTGTCCTTAGATGGAATGAGAATGCAAATGAGTGATACTTCTTGAGTCCCAGTTATATCTGTAACGATCGGGTAATACATTTTTCGTATCCATGGCCAACCTCCTACACAGAGTATCTGTTTTGGAGTAGTTCATTTTAAAATAACAGATCTGGCCAAAGGCCGAAATTATCTGATGGAGAGTCTCGCAGGATGTTACAGGATCTGATAGGGTCAATATTATGTGGTCTGCATACAACATGATCTTATATTCCTTTTTGCCTATCGATACCCCTTTAATGTTTACCTCCTTTCTTATGGATATAGCCAACAAATTGATAAAAGCAAGAACAGCAAGGGAGACAGGGGACATCCCTGAAGTGTTCCTTTGCTGATGTTGAATGTATCTGTCAGATATCCTGTGCCTGCCATAGAGGCTTTTTCTTTTATTTATTGAAGTTTTGCGATACATTGTCCAAAAAATACAGTTGTAATACATATCATCTTCATAACAATGTAAAGTTGATACACCTAAAAAGAAAAAAACAAAACAAAGAACAACATACATTCATACCACATTCAATCGATTAAATATAGAAAAAAAAAAGTGAGCATTGTGCATTCTTAAAAGTATATAGAATACGAAAAGTTGAGATTAATATTTAGAATCCCAAATTTTCCATTTTCCACTCATTATAGTTCTCGAAAACATTTTAGTTTAATCACAATCTCATTACAATATGGTATATTTATCCCTCTCCAATTGGATATAATGAGATATTTAGCTACCAAAAAAATTAGAATAGCGAGAGCCTTCTTTTCTAAGGGAATTTCTGCAGGAAATATGTGCAATAAACTATAATGTTTGGTAATGGGTAGGTCGACTTCCAAAATTGCTGAAGAAAGATTGTAAAAATGTTTCCAAAAAGATTTGATGTGCGGGCAATCCCATATAATATGGCTTAAATTTCCGATCATACCACAGTCTCTCTAGCAAAATGTATCTGAAATATTAAAGGAGATATGGTATATTTTTGAAGGAGTAATATACCAATTATTTACTATTTTAAAATATAGTTCTCTATATGTGGATTGTTTAATAAATCAATTTGTTAATTTAAAGGCTGAATACCAAGAATCTTTCCAGATTGTAACCCTCAAATCTTGTTCCCACTGCTTTATACTGGATGTTTTTTCTGATTCTAAGTTTTACTTGATAAATGAAAAGCACTTTGAAACTGTATGCTGTTTATCAGAAACAAGTGTACATTATTCCAGTGGAGTCAATTGACTTCTAAATGTCCCCTCTTTGTTGTAAATAAGTAAAGAAGCGTCATATTGATTGTACATCAGCCAGCCATTGGATGAGATGTTAAATAGAAGCTTTGAAGTTGGTGTACAAAGCTTTAATCGTTTTAGTGGCCAAATCTACCATACCATATTTTAGCAAAACTGCTTCTAAAAAATCCCAGCTGACCCTGTTGCTGTGTCCAACGACAGGGCCAGCATGGGTATATTTATTTTTTTGGGCGTAAGCAAGTAGGTCTATTAGACGTCTCATGTTATAACTTGCTTGTCTGCCCTGGATGAACCCAGATTGGTCTGTATTGAGTAATTTGGGTAATATCTTATTTAACCTGTTAGCTAATAGTTTGGAGTATAATTTACCGTCAGCGTTTATTAACGAGATTGGGCGATAGCTCCTGCAGTTCTTGGGATCCTTTCCCTGTTTAAGAATATAAATTATTTTCGCTTCTATGAACTCTGGGGTTGCCTTGCCCTTAGACTTGATTTCATTAAACGAGTTACAAAGATGTTCACTTAACTCTTTATAGAGTTAAGCTTCACTCTTCAATTAGAATATAGAGTAATATATATGGTCAAAACCATTCGGGCCAGTGGCTTTGATTAATTTCATTGCTCTGATTGCCTCCTCTGTGTAAAGTCCCTATTTATGAATTTCAAATCATCTTTGGAAATTGGTTGAATATCTAACCCCTTCAGATATATGTCTATGTTCTTTTTCTCTATTTTATCTAAGTTTGGATCTGTGTTTAAGTTATACAGAGATTTGTAAAATTGCCTAAACACCTCTCCTATGTGTTTTTTGTTATCTTGTCCTATTACGCAGGTAATTTTATTTTAGATATGTTGTTTTTTCAGTTTTCTAGCTAGCAATTTTCCTTATTTCCTAATAGGCTTTGAGTTTGGCGATTTCCAAAAAAGGGTATCTACCTGTGATTGTAAAAAAATGTTAATCTTTAAATTAATATCATTGATTTGTGTTCCCGAATTCTTACAGGGAGATAATTTATTGAAATGGTGGAGCTTTTCTAGATCCACATATAAATATTGTAAGGGCTTCCCTTTTTGTTTATATAATGTGAGATAATTAATCCCCTGATTAATGATTTGTGTGCACACCACAGCATGGTGGTTGAGTCTACAGAATCCCTATTAGTTTTAAAAAAACTCCTCTATTTCGACTTTAATAGCTTCTACCAACTCTGCATCTTTCAATAGAGATGGGTCAAGTCTCCAACATGACTTATTCTTTATTTCTATTTGCTCGTTAATAGTTAAACTAGACAAATAGTGATCAGACCAAGGGGTTAGATGGATTTCAACCTTCTTGATCTTCTCAATATCTGTAAAGACAGAAAGAAATAGTCCAATCTGGAGTATGAGCCAAACCTATTTGAGTAGAAGGTGAAATCCTTCTTGTGAGGGTGTAACACTCACCCGGAATCTAGCAAGTCTGATTTAGTAATTTCTTATTAGAATTTTTTATAACTTGTGTTTCCGATTTTAAGTTCATCTTGCCTTTTTTATCTAATGCGTGGTCCATCACCATGTTGAAGCCGCTGCACACACACATAACCATTCTTTATTCTGTTTCATTCTTTTAAGAATTTCTTAAGGAAACGTATTTGTTTGTCGTAGGGCAATAGACGTTAGTCCAGACCATATAATAAATACACCCTGTGGGTCAATTTTGCAATAATCTTCTTTTATAGTCAGCCTATTAATTAAAAATATCGAGACCCCTCTTGCTCTATTTTTATAAGTAGAGCCAATTCTTCATTCAAAGTTGTTATTGTAAGTGAAGCGTATTGCTGCTTTTCTAAGGTGAGTCTCTTGAATACAGAGAATATCCCCTCTAATCTTGTTATAATTAATATAATTTCTGGACCTTCGTTGATAGTGATATATCTTTACTTATTAATAACTTATCCAGCCTTGTCATAATTATTCTCCCTAGAAGCAAATATCTTTTAATTTCATGGCTGTAGTCACCATATGAAGAGATCTTGGAGCCCAGTAAAATAAAATCTGTCACTGCCTCCACTTCTTCCTCATCAGGAACTGAGATTGCTGTTTGCCATGATCTTTGTCTTTCTAACATTGAGCAGCAGGCCAACTTTTGCACTCTCTTCTTTCATCCTCATCAATAGGTCCTTTAGTTCCTTCCTTGTGTTCTGCAATCAGAGTTGAATTAAACATTATGCTCCCTTGGATGATCTTCCTGTGATGAGCTGTGATGCCCTGGTCCTCAATTTTCAGAGTTGATAGTGGGCATATCTTTGTTGCTTGAATAAATCAGTTATTTTCTGTCTTGGTTTAAGATCCTTTATCCTGTCTTCTGCTCACCATAAGGACTCTGGCTAAAACTTTCTACCGCTCTATAAAAAAGCAAGCAACTGACAGAACTCCTCAACTAAGCTTACAATGTCTTCTCTGAGGGACCCCCATAGTAAAAAAATTTAATGTTAATGTACACTGTTGGTTCTGAATAATGTAATGTACTTATATATCAGTTAGATTTAGATTTTGCATATGTTGATAGACTAGATGCTTGTTGTCTGATTTGTGAAGTATTCTATACCTAGAATACATTGGTGTAAGTATGCAGCCATGTAACTTGACTTGGCATATATCCATTTGTTTGCCAAAATCATATCCTTCTCATTTCATCTTTTCATCGTAACTTATTTCATTATCATCATATAATCACATCTCCCTCTGTCTTACCCTTATCATTTGAATAATCCTCACCACTGTTGTGTGTCTTCCATAGTCGCATAACTTACCCATTTGCTCTCTCACTCCACTCCTTCCTTCTTCCAAGCATTGCCATTTTATGTAAGTAAAGCACTGTGCCATAGATACACTGGCAGGGTTGGGAAGAATGGGAAGGGTAGGTGAAGTTAAAGCATTGGGAAACAGCATGTATCCTCAATGACAAAACAACTAATAGGGAGCTTGTTTAGAATCTAGTAGAATCATTGTATGAGCACTATAGACCTGTTTTCATCATGTCCCCTTTGCAACAGTTCTGACTTCTTTGATTAATTTTCCTTGAAATGATCAAGGCAAGGATTGGCTATACTGACACCAGATGTTGTAAAGGGTAAAGTTTTGGGGATTTTTTTTTAAGAACTTGCCCATCTTATGGGTTAGGATGTAAGGTATACTAAGCTCATACAGTTAAGATCATACATCTAAGATTATACAGTTGCAAGAGTTATTGACAATTTCACTTGCCCAATGTATTTTCATATTCTTCTACATTAAATACTAAGAATTATGCATTTGTAGCATGACAATCAGGTGGTGAAACTTTTATAGAAGGCCACACCGATATTGCTAAACTTTGTTGTGACAGAATCTAAAAAACAACAAGAAAATAAAATGCAATATATCAATGATAAAGGTACAGATGTAACTGGTCTTATATAAGCCTCTGTAGCAAAGCAAAAGGTATTTTCATATATTAATCATTCATCCTTTGTAGACTCTTAAAATAAATCCACAGAGGTTAGTGACAGTCTTGCTTTGTAGTGTAGTTATGGACAACCTCTGTGTTGTTTGACAACCAGGGCAAGCATATTTACATTAAAATCCTAGATAATGGTTTTACATACACTTAGAGCTTATTTCAGTGTCAAAGACCACAAGTTACTGTGCAATTTGTCTGAATAATGCATTTATTTTATACAATGTTACAATAACCAGTAGATACACTTCTGAAGCATTTAATGGATGTAACCTTGTCCTCTGCTCTGTACCTGTAATATATTAAGATCAATGACTCTCTAATAATTGCAAAAACAAAAATAGGAAAAACATCCAGAGAACAACAAAATTATATCTGTAATGAAACAACTGCTTGGATGGGATAACAAGTGGGAAAGGAAATGATGTTTCTATAACAACTGGTAGCAAAGTCAACTTAAAGGACAACCAATGTGACATACTTTTTAGCATGCTCTTATGAAGGACTTAATTTGATATATAACATTTTTCTTATAAAAAAGGTAAATACAGCCCATATTTATTAACTATTTTGTGCAATTTGCTTAAACGAGCCCTTTTGCTTTTTCTCCCGCAGACACCTGGGAAGAATGGGGAGGATGGATGCAGATAAATTCTCTATCCATCGCTTTTCAAAGACTGTGACCATGAATAGCCAAAATAGAAAAACAGGTATCAGTAGGTTATCCCCTCAGCCTACAGGTGACCAATTCCAAACCTGAAATCCTCTTTCCTATTAGGAGGTGCTGTAATCAGCAAGCTATATAACCCCATCCCTTACAAGTCATCAGCACATCTGAAACAGTATGGATTCTCACAGCATATGGCATGATGGAGATCTGGATTCAATGTGTGTGATTGAGGAGTGGATGAGGAGTGGCAGAGAGCAGTGTTTGGGAGTGAATGAGGGTGTTAGTGGTAATGTGATCCATGCTGGGCCAGAACTAAGGCATTACCACAAGTCATCATAGTATCATGGTGGAGGATCAGGGAGGGGAGAGAGCTCTAGTAGCACAGGGACAGATATAGGGGCACCTGCAGACATAGAGGATGACATTGATGTGGTTGATCAGCTGTTGGGGGGGCACAAAAAGAACTGGGTGCCCAGGAAGTTCTGGCTCCGGCACAGCTACGGGCACAGGGGGTGAGCAGGTCCAGGAGCCTGTAACGAGGGGTTAGGGCACCCAATGTATACAGGGAGAGACTCACATTAGAGGGGTTAACTGATGGGGTGGTGTATAAGCATTTTAGGCTGACCCGTGGCAATCTTGGCATGCTCTATGCGGTCTTAAATGAGGACCTTGAGGCTTGCGCACGGACCAATAGAGCTATACCAGGAATGGCATTCATGTTAGCTGCAATACACCTCCTTTCCTCTGGTAGTTTCCAGAACACCCTAGTCGGAGGAATGTCTCAGCCAAGCCTCTCAAATTGTTTGAGTATATTCCTCTGTGCTATTGTTCTGAAAACTACCAGATACATCAGTTACCCTAACACTGTGGAAGAGATCTGGAAGGTGAAAGCTGATTTTCACCGATTAGTAGGTGTCGCTAATGTGCTAGGTGCCATTGATTGCACACATGTTGCATTGATACCTCCTAGAAAGCCGTGTTCAGAAATCGCAAACATTATCATTCTATCAATGTACAGGTTGTTTGTGTTGCAAACTTGGGCATGCAAAATGTGTTTGCAGCCTTCCCCTGGAAGTGGTCACGATGCCCATATCCTGCATCAATCATACACCTATGATTTGTTTGAGTCTGGACAATTTCCATCAGGTTGGCTACTGAGTGACTACCCAGAAGTAATCACAGGCAACCCCATATCTTACTAACACTGGATACAATAACATACACATCATGTTTCCCTCTATTGCTCTGATGTTCACATGTGCATAAATGAGTAATACTACCTGAGCCATAACATAATTGCTCATTGCTGTGCATAACCCTGTGTTAGCTTACCCAAACAGTATGAAGTTCACAACAACACAAACAAAAAAGAACAATAGATTAATCATTAGGTATACGTTCATATGCTTTGACAACCATCACAACATCCTATTATATCCACATCTCCCATTTTGTTTACATCAGGTAATGCAAGATATGGGTATTTGCCATGGTTGTTTGCCGTGGTCCCTGTACGTATGGGGAAGAGTAACTCTATGCTTGAAACATAACTGTTAATTGGGTTACCTTAACCTTCAGTTATGCACACGCAAAAACAGATAATAGAAATGCTTATTCAGAGAATATTATTCCACTCAAATTGGCCGGTTTGTTGTGAGTGAATCTCTCAAATAAGAACACACTGAAATGTCCTATTCAGGCCCTCATCTCATACTTAGGTATGAGGAGGCTGCTCCCATAGTGGATTAGCATTGCCAGAAAACTGACCTATTGGGGTTATAATATTAACTGATTGAGCGTGTATACCTATGCAGTTGCATAGGAATGTCATTTGGACACACAAGCCTACATTTTACTTCTCCCCATGAGTTTTCTGTATTATTGTTTTTGCTTATTGAATGTTATAGTTCTCTTGATATCTGTAATAATATGATGTAACTTATATTGCCTCATGTTGGATGATAAACTGTAAATCTCCCTGCATTCTGTTCCTATGACCCTATTTCCCTATGTTACTGGAACTCTGTATCCTACCCACCTTCAACATCATACTGTGCATACCGGTGATAATTTGTCACTGTGTGGCTTTGTTGGTATGTTTGTTATTATTTGTGCTAAGATTAAATATTATTTATCAGCAATGTTGTTTGTGTTAGCCTCGCTAATGTTTATACTATAGCTTTTCCATAAAAACAATTACATTACCCTGAAGGTCAACAGATGTGCTCATTAAAATCAGTTACGGGTGTAAATATTCTGTTCAATATGTGTTTATATTACTGCATAATAATCATGCATGTAGATGAATACCATCACTCTAGTTAAGCCCTTAAAATGATTACAGACAACCTTCATGTATATTGACATGACTCATGATTTCACGCCCCTCTGGCTGGCACTTTCATTTATATTGGCAAGGTACAGATTAATATAGTATATGTATATCTCTAAAAACACACACACACACATATATACAGTTGCAAGCAAAAGTATGTGAACCCTTTGGAATGATATGGATTTCTGCACAAATTGGTCAAAAAATGTTATCTGATCTTCATCTTAGTCACAACAATAGACAATCACAGTCTGCTTAAACAAATAACACACAAAGTATTACATTTTGCCATGTTTTTTTTCAACACACCATGTAAACATTCACAGTGTAGGTGGAAAAAGTATGTGAACCCTTGGATTTAATAACTGGTTGAACCTCCTTTGGCAGCAATAACTACAACCAAACATTTCCTGTAGTTGCAGATCAGATGTGCACAACGGTCAGGAGTAATTCTTGACCATTTCTCTTTACAGAACTGTTTCAGTTCAGCAATATTCTTGGGATGTCTGGTATGAATCGCTTTCTTGAGGTCATGCCACAACATCTCAATCGGGTTGAGGTCAGGACTCTGACTGGGCCACTTCAGAAGGTGTATTTTCTTCTGTTTAACCCATTCTGTTGTTGATTTACTTCTATGCTTTGGGTCGTTGTCCTGTTGTAACACCCATCTTCTGTTGAGCTTCAGCTGGTGGACAGATGGCCTTAAGTTCTCCTGCAAAATGTCTTCATAAACTTGGGAATTCATTTTTCCTTCGATGATAGCAAACCGTCCAGGCCCTGACGCAGCAAAGCAGCCCCAAACCATGATGCCCCCACCACCGTACTTCACAGTTGGGATGAGGTTTTGATGTTGGTGTGCTGTGCCTCTTTTTCTCCACACATAGTGTTGTGTGTTTCTTCCAAACAACTCAACTTTAGTTTCATCTGTCCACAGAATATTTTGCCAGTACTGCTGTGGAACATCCAGGTGCTCTTGTGAAAACTGTAAACGTGCAGCAATGTTTTGCTTGGATAGCATTGGCTTCCTCTGTGGTATCCTCCCATGAAATCCATTCTTGTTTAGTGTTTTACATATTGTAGATTCGCTAACAGGGATGTTAGCATATGCCAGAGACTTTTGTAAGTCTTTAGCTGAAACTCTAGAATTCTTCTTCACCTCATTGAGCAGCCTGCGCTGTGCTCTTGCAGTCATCTTTACAGGACAGCCACTCCTAGGGAGAGTAGCAGCAGTGCTGAACTTTCTCCATTTATAGACAATTTGTCTTACCATGGACTGATGAACAGCAAGGCTTTCCAGCTTTATGCAAGTCAACAATTCTTAATCGTAGGTCTTCTGAGAGCTCTTTTGTGTGAGGCATCATTTACATCAGGCAATGCTTCTTGTGAAAAGCAAACCCAGAGCTGGTGTGTGTTTTTTATAGGACAGGGCAGCTGTAACCAACACCTCCAATCTCATCACATTGATTGGACTCCAGTTGGCTGACACCTCACTCCAATTAGCTTTTGGAGATGTCATTAGTCTAGGGGTTCCCATACTTTTTCCACCTGCACTGTGAATGTTGTGTGTTCAATAAAAACATGGTAACATTTAATTCTTTGTGTGTTATTAGTTTAAGCAGAGTGTGATTGTCTATTGTTGTGACTTAGATGTAGATCAGATCACATTTTATGACCAATTTGTGCAGAAATCCATATCATTCCAAAGGGTTCACATACTTTTGCTTGCAACTGTATATATATAACAATAAAACTTCATTAATTCTGGATTCAGTAGATTCTAAAGCATGATACGGTACAAAAAAAACCAGAAAAAATGATAACAGTATAACATCATCATACTTTATTTGATACACATTACACATGGGTTTGGTGTGGGCAGATAACAGAAGGGCAAGAGGCTGTTGACCAACAAGGGACACCTAAAGGGTTAAATTTAGACAGCATCTTAAGGATAATGCATAGCATCTACTAGGGTCACATGAGGTCAGGACACCACAGTAATTATAATCAGTTGGGAAATTGGAACATCATATACCACTCCATCTCATAGAAATAACCATTGCGATACTAATCAATTCTATACACAGTATGTTTTCATACATTAATGATGATTCCCAAATAGATGATAGGAGTCTGTAAAACATAAAGAGGAGGTGTTAGAACAATAATAAGCTGTTATTATAGTACATTGTTTTTGCTCTGGACACTACAATAAACCAATTAACATGAACGTCATCTAAGAGCAGTGATAACTATATTGATTCTGTCCTGTTCAATCAGCGTTCCCGCAATATGTTGAGGATGTGTAATACAAGTAGTGATGTCTCGAAGAGTTCGCCGGAGAACAATTTGCGGCGATTTTCGCATGTTCACGTCCTCCATGAACGGTGAACACATGCGCTTTTCGGTTCGCCCCCTATGCTTTATCATTGAGGAAACTTTGAACATCATTTATTTTATTTTATAATTTTTTTTTGTGTTATCTATGCCTGCCTGCCAGCGTGTGTGTGTGACATGCTAACACCTAACAGCTTATATTGTGCTTATTTTCCCTACTCATACCTGGTGGTGTAACATACATTGAAAACAACCATTTTTTTCCTGTAATCTAATTTCAGTTGCCTGCCTGTGTCAGGCTCACAGCTTATATTGTGCTCAGTGACATAAAACAACACTTTTTTGACTGTAATAGATTGAATAGCAATTGCCTGCCTACAGGTGTGTGTGTGAATCCTATTTCATCTACTCTGCCAACTTTTGCCAGTGCACAGTGATACGTCATATCTGGTGCAACCGTAGTGTCCAGTGACACAAAACAACACTTTTTTGACTGTAATAAATTGATTAGCAATTGCCTGCCTACAGGCGTGTGTGTGAAGCCTATTGCATCTACTCTGCCAACTTTTGCCAGTGCACAGTGATATGTCATATCTGGTGCAACCGTAGTGTACAGTGACATAAAACAACACTTTTTTTACTGTAATCGATTGAAGATCAGTGGCCTGCCTACAGGCGTGTGTGTGAAGCCTATTGCATCTACTATGCCAACTTTTGCCAGTGCACAGTGACACTCATATCTGGTGTCACAGTAGCTTGCACGCATAGTACCACTTATCGGAAAAAAAATGACAGGCAGAGGCAGGCCACCCCGCAGGGGCCGTCGTGGTCGTGGTGCTGTGATTCCCTTTGGCCTTAGAATAATGCACAGTTTTCAGAGGCAACGTACCCTGAACTTGAAAAGTTCTGAGGACATGGTTGACTGGCTAACACAGGATACCCAATCTTCTACAGCTTCCACTCGGAACCTAGACGCTCCTCCAGCTTAGCTTCGGGCACCTCTCCAATTACCACTCGCCCGCCTGCCACCACCACCAACACTAGCACCACAGCCGCTTCACTTGATCCATCAGCAGAGTTATTTACACATCCGTTGGAAGAAATTAGTGATGCGCAAACATTAGTGCCAGAGGATGTAGATAACAGGGATATGTCCCAGTCAGGCAGCATTACACACATGGACGTACGGTCTGATGATGATGATGTTGTACCTGATGCTGCTTCCTTTGTTGAGTTGTCAGATACAAGTGAAGCAGTTGATGATGACGATGCGTCCGTGGATGTCACGTGGGTGCCCGCTATAAGAGAAGAAGAACAGGAGGAAAGTTCAGATGGGGAGACAGAGAGGAGGAGGAGACGAGTTGGAAGTAGCGGGAGGTCGTCGAAAGTAGCTAGTGGCATAGTCAGACAGCATGCATCGGCACCCGGGGTCAGCCAGACAGCACGCCAGTCAACACATGCTGTTGTAACCCCCAGAATGCCGTCATTGCAGAACTCAGCAGTATGGCAATTTTTTGGTGTGTCTGCCTGTGACAACAGCGATGCTATTTGCAACCTGTGCGTAAAGAAACTGAGTCGTGGGAAGTCCAACACCCACCTAGGTACAACTTCTTTGCGAAGGCACATGATGTCACATCACAAACGCCTATGGGATCAACAAATGAGTACAAGCAGCACACAAAGTCAAAGCCGCCATCCTCCTCCTGGTCCAGCATCTTCTGCCACGTCAACCACTGCTGCCCTGCTTGCCCCCTCTCAACCATCCGCCACTCCGTGTCTCGCCCTGAGCAGTCCCTGCTCATCTGCCCACAGTCAGGTGTCTGTCAAGGACATGTTTGAGCGTAAGAAGCCAATGTCACAAAGTCACCCCCTTGCCCGGCAACTGACAGCTGTCTTGTCTTAACTCTTAGCCCGCCAGCTTTTACCATACAAGCTGGTGGAGTCTGAGGCGTTCAAAACATTTGTAGCTATTGGGACACCGCAGTGGAAGGTACCCGGCCGAAATTTCTTTGCACAAAAGGCAATCCCCAACCTGTACTCGATTGTGCAAAAGGAAGTAATGGCATCTCTGGCACACAGTGTTGGGGCAAGGGTCCATCTGACCACTGATACCTGGTCTGCAAAGCATGGTCAGGGCAGGTATATCACCTACACTGCGCATTGGGTAAACCTGGTGACGGCTGCCAAGCATGGAATACGTGGCTCAAATTTGAAGTGGGAGGACCGACCAAGCATCTTTTTCCATCTCCCGCTTACAAAAATCCATGCCTGATAGTGTACGTAACAGGGATTAAACCGATAGGAATAGTACTACTTAACAGTACACACCTTATAATAATGCAGACAGAGGCAACGCGTACAATCTTCCATGCTGTGCAGTGGAAGCCCCCAGACTCTGACCTGTGTATAATCTTCCATGCTGTGCAGTGGAAGCCCCCAGACTCTGACCTGTGTATAATATTCCATGCTGGGCAGTGGAAGCCCCCAGACTCTGACCTGTGTATAAGCTTCCATGCTGGGCAGTGGAAGCCCCCAGACTCTGGGAGTCTGAAGAAGAGGAGTCAGAGAAGGAAGGTGGCTTTGAGGAGGTGGAAGACCAAACACAGCAGGAGTCCCAGGGGGCTTGTTGTCACCTTTCAGGGGCCCTTGGTGGCTGGGTGGAGGAAGAGACCTTCAATGACATCAGTGAGGACAAGGAACGGGACATGGCTAGCTTGGTATCCAACCTTGTGCAAATGGGGAGTTTGCTGTTGTGCAAAGGGACAGTTTGCGGTTGTTTGCGGAGCATTAAACTGGGAGATTGGTCTGCTACTGTGAAGCGGGTTTAACCCTTACACTACCTGATCGATACAACATCATACCTGATGTTTTAAAGCATGTTATTCCACACAATTTAGGTATGTTAGGTGATTTATGCCCTTTATGGCTTAAAACCAGACTCTGCATCAACTATGTCATTTTCCGTGGGAGTTTTGCCATGGATCCCCCTCCGGCATGCAACAGTCCAGGTGTTAGTCCCCTTGAAACAAGTTTCCCATCACTATTGTGGCCAGAAAGAGTCCCTGTGGGATTTGAAATTCGCCTGCCCATTAAAGTCTATGGCGGTTCGCCGATGTTCACCCATTCACGAACATTTGGTAAAGTTTGCGTTCGCTGTTCGCGAACCCAAAATTTGATGTTCGCGACATCACTAACAACAAGGCATGCTTCACTGTGAACACAAATTTTTAGCAAAGAGTACTATCACTATCTACATGGAATAGTTGTGCCATGCTGATATCACATCTCACTGGTATATGGGTGGTACCAAGGCCAGACAGATTACACTGTTGACATTACCCCTAAACATATGCACATTGAACCTGATGCCAAACCAAGGAAATGATCAATTTTGTTTGTGGATGACATGAAATACATTAATCTGCTCTCATACGGGATGAAATGCAACAAAAACCCATGTGTAACTACTGGTTTGGATTAGCAGATCCTAATGGGACTGTGCAACTCTAAAGCCAAGACACTATTTATTGTAATTGAAACTCACAACAGTCATGTTCATTAGTGAAGAGATATGTAGTCATATATTGCATCTAAGATCTATCTGTAGTGGTGAATGACACTGATCGAATGCCTGTTGGGAACTGGGTTGAGTGTTTACTCACATGATGGTATTGTACTGCTCGAAGATGAAGAACATGCCTTCATGGTCGTGGGATTTGGCTATTAACACCTACAGAGATCATAACAATATTTTGATTAAGTACAACACCTCATCTCAGGGTCAATCCACATTGCTCATCAATTGTTGAAATGTTAAACATAACCAGACATGTACACACTCTGTAGCCAGCCAATAGTATGTCAACATCTATACCAATCAGTATTCAGAGGAGTGATCAAGAGGAGGACTTCATGGATGGTCCTAAGACCTCCTCTTATGTAGTACTGGGCCTTCCACCTTCCGTACCCACGTCCCATCTCACTCTTTCATGACTCAGTGGTGTTGGAGCATGGGGTGCCACTATGTTGGGTTGCTGGGGTTCAGGTTGAGATGGTGGGGAAGTCTGAGGTGAGGAGCCCGCCGTCTCGGATTGCAGTTGTGTAACCAAAGGCTGGAGCTGGAGTTCGACTAATTGGATGAGTTTCTGTCTGTCCCAAATCACCTGTTCCTCATATCTCTCCATCCTGCGGTTGTGCCTCCTCATCTCAGAATGGAGTGGTCTGTTGCTCACCAGAAGGGTGTGTGTGAGCTGACACTGGACTGATGTTAACGGCATTGGGGCCGAAGGAGTTGGCATTGGGGCCGGAGGTGTCGGCAGCGGGATTGGAGGTTGACGGCAGCGGGGCTGGAGGTGAAGGCAGTGGGGCCGGAGGTGTTGTCAGCAGGGCCGGAGGTGTCAGTAGAAGGGCCGGAAGTGAAGGCAGCAGAGCCGGAGGAGACAGCAGGAGTGCCCGAGGTGACTGCAGCAGGGCCCAAGGTAATGGCAGTAAGGTTGTAGTGTTTGGCCATGTTGGGGAAGCCCATTGAGTGGGAGGCCGTGTTGGGGGAGCGCTTTTTTTGTTAGGCCATGTTGGGGGACCCCATAGTGTGGGACTGGTTGTGGCGTGCCATGGTTACAATGTTGTTGTAGCAGGTGGCAGCTGTGATGATGGCTGCGGCCAGGACATGGTCGGCGGAAGGGTCTAAAACAGCTGTGCATGGGCTGGATTATGCGTTTGAAGGCCCGGGCAGTGATTCCCACTCCTGAGATGACTTTGAATGGCCAGCTTTGGTGCATGGTCCCGGGCCATCTGGAATTTTCTGGCCTTCTTCGTCAACCACTCCCACCTCCAGTGGAGCCTCCACTTGTACCTCTCTGGTCAGCCTTGTTCTCCTGGGTACTGAAAAGGAAGAAAAAATATATTTAAATTTACATCCATATCCTTGACATCATGGTCACCTGTGATTGACTGGGGTGCTTGTGTTACACAGATGAACCACGGCCTGCATAATGAGCATTGTGGATCATGGTGTGATGTGCCATCTACATGTGCTTCAGGCACGGGCTCTGCTGGATCTGCTGTGCAGTGTGTGAGACTGACCAATCTGTGACATGTTCCCAGAAATGGTTATTAAATGGTTTTGAAATTATTGTAGCTCATTCAAGTTAAATGCTTCAATATGATTTATATATGTTCTTGTGTCCATGCATGTACCTTCATTACACCCTTTAGCCCTAAGCAGCATTACAATTGTTTCCATTATAGACTGTATCTGACTTCATAATGTGCTTAGGGAATTTCCATCAATTGCATCAAGTAATTGTAGAAGTGATTTATTGCATCTATTTAATCTGCAAACAGAGCCAATTATACAGAGCAGTATTTGATAGATAAAAACCTGTTTCCATAGCTACCCATTATAATTTGAGTTTGCATTATTAGCTTTTACGTTTAGTAATCAATGACGCAAAGATACGGGTCTCAAGTGAGCACTATTTCCACTTACTCTGTTAACATAAAGTCAAATGCAATAAGACATCATTTAAACCATTGATTTTTTAGGTAATAGATTATATAAAATATCCTACTTAAAAATTAAGTTGTTACTAGAAAATGTTTGCAGTCCCTTTAAATTGAGTTGTAGATTTGCCTGCAGTGTAACTACTTATACTAGGTAATAAAAAAATAGTTTTTATGTTTTTATGATAGTGTTGAAAATAAAACAACATGTTATATTATTTTAGATGTGTTTTACATTTAATAAATCAAATGACATTAGAGAAGAGAAGGTTATTAAAGGCTATTAAAGAATATTATTTAAACATAAACCTCAAGTATTTTGCAGTAATATATCCCTGCTTAAAGCGACACTGTAATGGTAAAACAACATATGCCCCTTTAAAAGTGAAATAGTGAAAACTTTGCCTATATAAACCTATAAATTATTAGTATTATGAGTAATATGTTTAAATCACTTCTGCGTTTACCAGGAAGCAACCATGTTGATTTATTTCATTACACTGATTTGAGTATGTCATTGTATGAGATGTGTTGGCAACAAGCAATGAATCTCCAAATGTAATCTTTTAGCATATGTAGCAGCTTTCTTTTGGTCCATGTGGTCATGTGGTACTGTCTCTGTTAGTAGAAACGACTGCTTAACTTAATTGCTGCCTTATTTGCATTAGAACATGTAATATGGGGATTTACAGCTAATTCCCATGGAGACTACTGGACTTTAGAACTGTTAAAAAGTTATGGCCCCTCGCTTGGAAATGGTTGATACTTTTCAATGTTGTGTAGTACAGTGTAATTGTGTATTGTGTCATGGCCACATTAATGTTTTTGATTGTAAAATATCTGCTGTGAAAAGTTATAAGCAGCATTAAGTACCATAATTATCCTCTTTCAGAAACCACAAAGAAAAAGTTTTTTCATGTACATTTACCATAAAAGCAATGCTTTTTTTAGATAGATATAACAATGTTCTATGTTATTCTTTCAACTTCAGCATGATATTTAGCCATTTGAATGAAACTGTGTTAATTGTTACTGAAGTTAGAACTTGATAAACAGAGATATTTTGTAGATATCACCAAGTATCTATGAATATAGTTTTTTTATAGAATATGAAACTATGTTGAAAACGTTTAATCTAATGAAGATATTCGTTGCTAGTTTCCAAGTTTCCTTCCTGTTTTATTAAAATGTGCAGAGAAAGGAGTTATGATTTAACATACAATTATTGAGATATTCTCTGTCTTTCCTTCTTACTTGACCAAAAAGATAAGGCCATAATTAGAGCAAACTCTAAGAGAAACAATCAAACTTCCTATTATCTTACTGTATATTTGAGCCATGAAATCATTATGTTGCTGTGAATAAAATGGTAAAAAATACATTAAAAATAGAATTGTCACAAAATATGCTGACAAATAAATCTGCAACTTTATACCAATTTCATCATTAGATTTGGACTTGTGGTGTTTACATGTTGGAACTGCCTGAGTTTTAGCAAGTTTTTTAGTTACAGCCGATAACTTCTACAGCTCCTGCTTTCCAGTGGTATAGTTGGTGCTCTCTGGTGGTCATTGTACTCATACTGGTCCATATCCTGCTAGAAGGGATACAACAGACCTCACAGTTATGCTGGGTAGGATTGATCTAGGATATTTTCAAGCATTAGATCTTGTTATTTTACTGAGCTAATCACTTGCTGGTATCCTCATTTTCCTGCTGAGTCCTATCTTAAATGGATCATCACCTGCTCTTGTGTTCTTGTATCCTGATGACTGATGTTCCTGAGCTAAAGAAGCAGGCTGGGCACTGAGATATCCAAATCCTCACCATCCAGGGGTTGTTAATGTAAGCTGAAAGCAGAAGGGTTTGAGGTGTAAGTGGTTCCCTAATCCCTGGGCCGTGACACCTTCCTACTTAGTGACATGTTTTAAGTAGGTGGAGGAAAGAGGTCAACATGGCAGCCCACAGGAGTTGAACAGAAGGAATTAAACATGGTAATAATTTAGAAACTTACAAACTTAGAAATAGGATGAACATAATTATACTACTCATGAATTGATTTATCACAAATGTTTCTCTTTAATGAAAACAATCTGTAAATTCCAAAGTTTGTTTTTGTTCAAAAGATGAAAGCCTCAAGTGCTACTAATATTTTGAATGCAAAATATTGTGCTCACAAACAGTAAGTATTCAGAGATTGCTTAAAACATGAACTGTTCTAATTGTTTAAGTTAAGCAAATCTTTAAAAATATTTTAACAGCACATAGCAGAAAATATTTATTGCAAGGACATTAGACTTTCACTTTTTTTTAAAACAATCTAAAATTTATGCAAAAAAAATCAAAACTATCAAACTATATCAAACTAATCAGACTTATTACAATATTATGTACAAAATATATGTAAAGTAACTTTGAAATAATCACAAACTAAAGGCAGGACTGCCACAATAGTCAGCTCTCTCTAATCTTATGTGTTTCATAAAAAGTTAAGATTAGTATTAGTGTATTTACCACTAATACTAAAATTAACAGTGTTTTGAATTATGTTTACTGAACCAAATTCACATTTTTATGAACGTCCACAAAAACTAGTTCAGGAAAGTGAATTGAGTGAAATGTGAAAATTCTGTAACATTCCTTTTGAAAAGTTATTTTTGTTTTCTGCTGCCAGTACCTTAAAAGGATGCCTGCACACACTGCATGTGATAAGACAAGATAAAGAGGTGGATATGTTAATGAGTAGGGGCCAGGTGCCTGTTGAGTTTGGAGGAAGGGTTAGGCTAATGATAATTATGATGATCAAGAAATATCACAACAGCCTCTGGTAAAACAACATATACATATGTAATTCTATTTATTGTATTACATTTGTCATGTTGTATTTCACTTGCTTTGAAGCTGGCAGCTGTTGTGTGAATCTTAATAATGATGATGATATTCAAGAAAGATCACAACAGCCTCAGGTGAATCAATATATATATTCTATTTTAGCACATGTCTCATATTGTATTTCCTTTTCAAACTGGCAGCTGTCTATTTTGTTGCTCTAAAATGAAAACCATATGAATTTATATATCCATATTGGTGTATGCCAATGGATTATTGCAATTTTTGCTCACAACAAGATCAAATTACATAATCCCATGAAGTAAAGATTAAAAAAGAGTAATATATTTCTAATAATTACATGCCAAGGGCCTCATTCAATTATCGTCCGTAAATCGTCCGTAAGGCTGCGATTCCTTGCGGGGGTTCTGTTAACTCGCGATTCTATTATACGGCCCCGCAAGGATCTCCTCTTACGGCCGGCCGCATATCTTGGAACCGGCCGTAAGCTCAGAAATCTAAAAACGCAAAAATAAATTCAAGCCTGCACTGTACAGCTCTGTAAATGCTAGGGATCATATTGGGGGACATGAGGATTAAAAGTAACCCACTCTCAAGCTTGCACATCAGCCCAAACCCGAGTTCAAATTAACTGTTTATTTTCCGGCTGCGGCGTGGGCGGGTCTGAGGTGCTCCAAGCCCTATGGACTTTTTACATGGATATTTTACGGATATTAAAAAATATATATTTTACGGATTTGAGTATAGGGTAATTATGTGCTATTTTTGCTAACACCGAAAATCACTTTATAGTCTTCTCAAAGTGCAGGATGGCTTTATTTGGGCTATATTTCGTGCTTAATTGGTGCTAGCGGGACCTCTTTCCTGCAAGTAAGCTGCGGCTCGCTTTTAGCCTTGCAGAGAGGGTTCCCGGAGCAATTGAATTGCAAATAGGATTTTCTTACGGCCGATTTCCTTGCGGCCGTTTTAGATCAAACGATTGTGCACGGTGCAAAAAGTTGAGTGACGCTGTTGATGCTGAGTCTATTTGAATATTAAAAAAAGTAGAAAGATTGAGCTTTAGGTTATATATTGAATTCCAATAAATTAATGTAATTTAAATGTACTTCTTGAATTAGTTTCAATTAACATTAGATTGTTTTCGGCCTACACACATAAATGTCACATACATGAAGCACATTTTTGGAGTTAAATATAATTTTTTTTGTGTGCGTGTCACATATCTCTATACATGAATCATATTTTAATTGTTAAATGAACCTTATTTTTTGTTTGGGTCTACACACATAAATGTGTGTGTGACATGTGACTATAGATGATACACATATATACATATATATTTCGGAGTTAAATGTAATTTGTTTTTGTGCTTGTCACATATGAGTATACATGAATCATATTTTAATATTACAATTTTTTTTTGTAATGCCATTTAAATGTAGTAGTTTAATTAGTTTGTTTTAAGATCAGTTTGTTGCAGGGCCTATACACATATATGTGCGTGTCACATATCAGTATACATGACTCATATTTTAATCTTAAAATACATTTTTTTAATGACATTTAAATATACTTGTTGAATTAGTTTGGTTCAAGATCAGTTTGTTGCAGGGGCTATACACATAAATGTGCGTGTCACATGTCACTATACATAAATTACATTTTCATAGTTTAATTTTTTTTTTTGCCCTGTCTTGATAATAAAATGTAATATATTATAGCTCACCTCTCAGTAGCAATTTGCACAATGTAAAGTAGTAAATTAAAAAATAATTGTCTTCTCAAGTAACAGCAGCAGTTAACTATCCAGTCACTCCGTTCATCACCTGAGTAGAAATGTAGAAATTTGTGGAAAGTAGGCAGTATTTATAACCTTGTAGAAATTTCTGGAAAGTAGGCAGTATTTTTTTAAACTTTTAAGTGCCTCAGACTGTTAGAAAGCAATACGCATGTGCTATTTGCGTTCCAGCTTACAATTTGCGTTCCATCCGCCATTTTGTGCGTAGTAGTGTTCAAAATGGTGTTTAATATGAGTGTGGTATGTTCTGCATAGTATGTGTTTCATTCTTGCAAGTTACTGTAGTGTAGTTACGTCTGAAGCCTCGTTTTCGTTTTGTTCGGCGGCCACTTTTTCTCTCGCTTAGGCAATTTTCGGCAGTTTTTTTCGGACTTAAATGGACGTGTAAGTTAACTTTTGGAGGTGCCGGATGCCCCCCCCTTGCTGTAAGTAAGCTTTTTATGTGTTCGTTGTGTTTATTTCTTCGCGAGGATCCGCATGTGCGGGGACGTTGGGATGCTCCCACCACCGCAAATGCGGTCCCTCGCTTCAAGGGACGCAGCGGCCCGTACGTTCACAACTATATATGTGATAGTAGTTGAGGTTGAAAAATAGACTTTTAGTCCATCAAGTTCAACCTTTTTACATCTTCTCTTATCTGCAACATGCAGATTAATTGTTAATTGGTAATTGATCCAGAGGAAGGCAAAGAGAAAACAAACCCAGTGAAACTTTGCCAATTATCTCAAAAGGGAAAAAAAAAAAATTCCCTTCAGACCCCATATACTGATGATCGGATTCCTTCCTAGATCAATACTTCCTCTCTAATTATACAGGATAACTCTGAATGTCCTTTTTATTTAAAAAATATATCAATACCTTTTTATTATAAGTTATCTATCTAATCCGCTGTCACCACTGTTCGTAGAGAATTCCACAGATTAACCACCCTCACTGTGAAGAACCCTTTTCTTTCTTTAAGGCAAAATCTTTTTTCCTCTAACCTCAAAGGATGCCCTCTTGTCATTTCAAAAACCTCTTGGCAAAAAAATGTACTTGACAAAGCCTTGTATTGACCCTGGATATATTTATATAAGGTAATCATATCCCCTCTTAGATGCCTTTTTTCTACAAAAGATAAGTTTAATTTGGTTAGTCTTTCTACATAACTTGGCCCCTCCATGCCCCTTATTAGTTTTGTTGCTCTTCTCTGTACTTTTCCCAGCTCTAAAATGCCCTTTTTATGAATTTGTGCCCAAAATTGTACTCCATATTCCAAATAAAGCTATACTAGGGATTTGTATAGTGGCAGAGTTATATTTGCTTATCTTGCTTCTATACCATTCTTAATACATACTAATATTTTACTTGCCTTTGCTTGGCATTGAACACTGTTATGTAGCCGGTTCTCCACAAGCCCTTCCAAATCCCTTGAAATATCTGATAACTCTAGATTTGCTCCATTTAGATTATAAATTGCATGGCTATTTTTCCTTCCCAGATGCATTACTTTACATTTGTTTGTATTAAATCTCATTGCCCATTTCTCTATTTTATGCCAATCCCTTTGAAAAATACATCTGAGTTCATTACGTTGCACAACTTAATGTCATCAGCAAAAATGGAGACAATACTTTCCAATCCTACTTTTAAGTTATTAATAAATATGTTAAAAAGGAGAGGACCTAATACTGAATCCAGAGGAACCGCACTTACCACATTAGTCGAATATGAGTATGTAATAACAACCCTTTGCTTCCTGTCTTTTGCCCAGCACTCAATCCATGAGCAGATATTTACTGCAATTCCTGTATCCCTTAGTTTGCATTATAGTCTCCCATGTGGCACTGTGTCAAAAGCCTTTGCAAAATTCAAAAAGACTACATCTACGGAGATGCCTTGAACCAAATTCCTTCTAACCTCTTCATAAAAACTAATTAAGTTTTTTTGACATGACCTAGCCCTCATAAATCCATGCTGACTCCTACACATAATCTTTTTTAAACAGACATATTCTTACATACCATCCCTTATTAACCCTTCTAAAATCTTTCCCATTACAAAAGTGAATCTTATAGGTCTATAATTTCCTGGATTTGTTCTTGCTCCCTTCTTAAATATAGGCATCACCTCTGATTTTGACTAGTCTGGTAGAGACCCAGTGTTGAGTAAATCTTGAAAGATTAGATACAAAGGTTTTGCTATTACAGAGCACAGTTCCATCAGTACCCTTGAATGTATTCCATCAGGACACAGGGCTTTATTAGCATTTATTATTCCAACCTCTTTTGGATTTCTTCCTGCGTTATCCAATTATTTGGTGATGGTAGTGAAGCCCCATTTTGTTTCAGTGTCCCAACCACTAGTACCTGCCATGTGCATACCAAAGAAAAAAAAACGATTTAACTCATATGACTTTTCCTGGTCACTAATTGTCAGACGTCCTGTGTCACATTGTAATGTTCCTATAGCTTCCTTCCTTGCCTTCTTCCCATTTATATATTTCAAAAATAATTCCGGGTTAGTCTTACTCTCCTTTGCAACTAACTTTTCATTTTCTATTTTAGCCAGTCTAATAGCACTTTTGCAAGCCTTGTTGACTTCCTTGTATTCACCTAAAGTAAACTCTGTTCCCTCTTTTTTGTATAATTTAAATGCCTGTTTTTAACTCTGTATCTTCATCTTTAAATCATTGTTAAGCCACATTGTATGGGAATTAATCCTTCTACTTTTATTTCCACAAGGTATGTGGTGATAAGTATATATATTGAGTAAAGATTTTAACATTGTCAATTTAAGTTAAGTATGTTTACCTGTCAGTTATTTGTTCCAGTTTATACTTTTTCCTGCCCTTAGACTGTTAAAATCTCCTTTTTTTAAGCTTGAGTGTTGTTGTTGGCCCCTTACAGTTCTGTTTTTTTACTTCAATTTCAAATGAGACTGTGTTGTGATCACTGTTTATATATAAATATACCAATATTATTTGTGATGTCTAAATTTAAAAGACTATGTTCTTTTATAACCTGTGTCAGATATTGATCTCTGAGTGCACTCAAGAAACTGCTCCCTTTAGCTAACTGCTTTTCTCATTCATCCAGTTTATTTCAGGGTAGTTAAAATCTAGCATTATTAAAACTTGACCATGCTTAGCTGCATTTCCAATCAGTAACAATAATTGCAGTTTCTCACTTTCAGTTATATTTGGCGGTCTATAGCATACTCCTACCAAAATTCTACTAGAATTTGCTCCTTCGCTATTTAACTCTACCCACAAGCATTGAACATTATCGCTAATTTAAGCAAAAATATCTCCTCTGACTATCGACTTAACATACAGACAAACCTCTCCTCCTCTTTTACCATTGCCCCTATCTTTCCTAACTAAGTTATAATCATCCAGATTAACAGTCCAGTCATGAGAGTCATCCCACCATGTTTCAGTAATGCATATTAAATACCATTTATCATTGTCTGCTAATAATACTAACACTCAAATGTTTCCTGGCAAGCTTCTGGCATTAGCCAGCATACATGTTATGTTATCTGTTAATTACATCAGATAAAAGTATCTGTTCTCACATTTTTAAGAGGGTGACATTCTTAAATAATGCATGTATTAATGCAGTCTTTGATTAATATGGTATTGTAGGACTATTCAATTCCATCCCCATTTCTGCATTGGTACACATTAAAACTAACAAAAATCATGTGTTTTAAAACATGATATATGTTCTTATTTATGACATGTGAGGTCATTTTGCTAGGGGGCATGTCACTGATGGAATGGCCATCTGATAGCCACTAGGTATATATTTAACTTACATTATTTGGTAGCACTGCTTGCAGAGGAAGAGAATGACTTAATGACATTGAAATTTGTCAAATTAAAATATAACAAAAAAGATTAAATAGTAACGTGAAGATCTTCTTTCTTCAGTCAGGCTTGATAAAGCTGTTATGGCCAAACCTACCCAGCAGACCTTTCAGGTACTTTTGAACCAAGACAGCTGATGTCTCTAAAATGGCCTTGCTCAGATGTATTATTTAAAAATATGAACTCAGGATCAGCATTATAAAAATCAGGAAATGTTTTAATTGCTGTTGCAATTCATAACAGGCTTAATAGATGTATATTTAAACTTGGACTGATAACATTCTGTAACATTAACCAAACATGCAACATAACATACATTAACTAACATACATAGGGTAATTAAAATCACATAAATATAAAATATACTATAAATTTACTGAGCCCAAAGGGTGGTCAGTGGGATCTTGACAAGAAAGGGATAAAAAGATAATAGGGACTGCACCATCTATTCTCAATAGCATTCCTCAGTGACCAATAATTGACCAGATGTTCACCATAACCATACATGTCCACAGAGAAGAGGTTCATGGACCATGTGATGGTGGGTAGCCATATTGTTACAAAGTATCAGCATCGGATAGGCCATGATCATCTACTCTGTAGCCAGGCTTGATTATGTTAACATTTTGACTAACAGATGTTCAATGAGGAGTGGTTTTTAGAAGGTCAAATTTTAGATTAAGCCCCTATCTCCTCCTCTACCTGGATAGAGGGTCCTCAACCTTCGTGCCACCGCACCGTCTCCCTAGATGAGGGAGTGTTGCAGGGAGAATCTTCCTCCCATTAGGTAGCAGCACTGGTGTGGGTCATGGAAGGAGGCTGCAGACATGCAGGGGTGGCCACTAAAGTGGATGAAGCTGTGCTTGTGACAAGAGAATGCTGGATAATGTCAGTATTCAGTTGGGTTGCTCTCTCTCTGAAGATTGTTTCTTCTTCCCTACCTATGAAGCCTGCTGTGGCTGCAGCCACCCCCAGTAGGGTGGGAGGAGATGTTGCCCTGAAGCTCTCTGCAATGCACTTTTCTGTCCATGCAAAAGGACCAGCATCTCTCCATGGTGGCTTTTAACGGTGGGCGTGGATGTGGAGGTCCGGCCGGGTCAGGCATGGCTGTGGGCAGAGGCATTGGTGGTGGCCCAGTGGAAAGGGGACAAGGGGAAGATCGTAGTGATGGCCAGGAAGTGGTGGTGGTGGTAGTAGCAATTGTTGGTCCGGTCAGTAGGGGGTGGAAAATGTATCTAGGGGAGGAAAGGCCCAGTGGGGCTGAAGGCCATGGGTGTGACAGAAGGTCCAATATAGGAATTAGAACTCCTCATCATCATCATATGCCAGAGCTCCTTATCCTTGCCTTGCACAAACCTCAATAGTTGTTTTTTGCTCTGACTGAGCGGACGCCCTTCTCCTTGGGCTCCATAGAGGACCAAGACCTCTTGCCAGCTGAGATGAAACAAGAGAATAATAGTATATGAGTTAGTAACATTGTGTGATCATTTGATCACTCTGTGTTCCTATATATCATCTGACATTTTGTTTTGAACCAGGATGGTTCCTTTCAAAGCAATTGTGTGAATTTATCATTCATTAGATGTGATCATAGTTTTGAATTATGAGCTTGGTTATTAATGGCGCATAACAATATATTGATTCCTGCTGAAGTCTGCCCTATGCAGCACATGCATTCTCTGCTGAAATTCCTGGGCATGTCATGGCAGTGTGTCATATTAACCAATCAGTGACCATCTCTAGGCAATAATTGTTAACATGCTGAAGAGAGTCCCTACTAAACTAGTACTCTACAGTGCACATCTACACTGAATGTTATGACAACTAAGCATTCCTTGTGAGATGCATTCACTGCAGTGGGCACAACCATACATGGACTCTATATTGAATGTTTATTCACTTGAAATATATTTTGTCAATTACCCTCAATGTAAATGTTTTCTGTAAGTATTTGTCCCACATTTGAGGCTGTACATCAATGACAGTGATATAAGCTTCCTAAATTTGACATCCCTAAAACCAACTTGAGCAAATGCAGCTGCCTAAGCCCAACTTCCCTAACCCCTAGCAGAATTAGGTCATAGACATGGATGGCACTGAGGAGGACCGCCATCTCCTAGTGCCTCTAGTTAGGGGCCATGTCCTTGTCCTTCCAACTGTGGATGGGGATCATGCTCTCCTTTCTCTGTCCCTGAGGCTTGTCTATCCCCCCCCTCCACACACACACACACACGTCCTCGAGATAAGGGCTCTTACCCTCTGACCCTGAGCTAGGCTTACATAATACTATGGGTGCATCCCCCCTCCCTCCCTCCCTCTACTTCACTTCCCAACCTTCCCCTCCCAGAATTACCGCTCCTAGCCCTCACTCCTCCTCTCCCTCCTTCCCCTCCTCAACCCTCTCTCTCTACCTCTCCCCCCACCATTCCCTCTCTCCGTAACTGTCCCTCCCTCCACTCCCTCTCTCCTAACTTCTCCCTCCCTTCCTCCCTCCACTCCCTCTCTCTCTACCTCTCCCTCCACTCACTCTCTCCCTCAACTCCCTCTCTCCCTCCCTGCCTCTCCCTCCAATCCCCCATGGTCCCCTTTCTCTCCTCTCTCTTTTCCTCTTTACCTCCGCACTTCCTCCATCACTACAATGCCAAAAGTAAAATAATGATTAATAAAAACATATGTTTTAGAATATGTATTTGAGGTAAAGAAAATGTGCATGTATTTGATTTTTTTTACATGTATAGGGGAGGGGGTGGCCTATGTGTGGTATGTATCTGTGTGTGTGTGTGTACCTTATGTACTATCAGTTATTATGTGTTCGGTAAAATTAAGTGTAAATAAAGAGAAACTAAACTTAAAGGGATAACAACTCCTGTTTATTTCACCTCATGGTAGTGCAACACTTCTTACAAACATTGACACTTGTTTGTTAGAAAAAAATCACATTATAATAGAGGCAAAAAGTTAAACAAAGGTGGCATATAATATTGATATATAAATATCTTAAAAAATAAACAAAATTTGGTGCCCTCATGAAAAGTTATAATGAACAATAATATTTAATCAACAAATTGGAATATTGGAATATTAAGGAATATAATAAGGGTTATGTTTTACCCAAACTAAAAGTAGCTGCTAAATCAAACGTGTCTTTAGTCTTCAGTTGTCCAAAGGATTCTTACAAGGGCCATCTGCAGAACACTATTGAAAATTAAAAGTTTTACACACATATACTTTGAAAAAAGTACACTAACCAACATATCTTAATAGTAGTCACATACATATCAATATGTATAGTTTCTAACTCTGTTAATTAATTTCTAGAAGATCATCTGTAATTTTTAGGTCATGTAGTAACATGTAATAGATTACTAATATTGTGAATTAAATTAGTTGTTAACTGACAGTGAGCCAAACAAATATCAGTACAATAGCACACAATAAACCTGGTGTTCAAGAAGTTAAAGCTGACAATTGTTTTGGAACGTATGCTTTATTACATGGCATTCATTGCAAGGTCACTGTAATAGAAATTAATTTAATTCATGACATACATTAGTTGTTACTACCTGTCTAAAATTGTCAACCATCCCTTATAAGTCTAGTATGCGTTACAGTGCCAGTAATTTATTTTATTTTTTTTAAATAAGGATATTTATACTGCTTCAATCACTTGCCAATATAAACAAAGTTTGAGAATCTGCCATTTTTTTTGCACAAACTTGCTTTCATATCTGCTATGAATACAGTAAAAGAGAAAAAAGTGCATGCAACCATACACAAGGTTTATTCATCAGTGATCATTTTCCTTTTTCTGACACTGATCTACTCACACATGATTATGTCAACATCTCAGCATGCCAGTAGCAACCTATAAATAATAACTGAATACAATCAGTAATACTGATTAAAAACATTCCCCAACCCATTGTTATAAAATTAACACATACAATAAAAAGCATTTGCATTAGTTAATTTGATTATATCTAGTTTTTACAATATGTATAGCATGTTCAAATTCACTGGTTCCTACCACTAGGCTAATGCCTAACCCATGCACTTGAAATTGGTACTACGATCCATACACTAACTGGCTATTTTTTAAACCTCGATCTACTCTAGAGAAAATGATTATGCTAACCCTAACATACACACTCTTTCCCAGTACCACTAACATAATAGTAGCCTATAATTAACCTATGTCACCATAGATAATGGAACTATGTCACCATACTATAATGGAACTCTTACAATTTCCATGCCCACTCAATATACCAATCCTGTATTTTGTTTATAAATAATCAATATCAATGCCCTAACAGAGTATTCCTAATTTACCCTTTAATAATAACTTGATTATTGCCTGCGACTACTGCTATCACTATTCTATATCTTTCATAAACATATAATACCTGTAATCATTTATCTCTATAGCTACTTCAGCCATATGCCCCACCTTTCTCTAAAGGCTAACATTATTTGTATTCTTAAAACCTACACTTAATACTACACTGTAAACTTTTATCTGATCTACACTATGGTTATGGTGAATTACTTTCATTAAAGTGGTTAAGGGAATATAAATGCCATGTTTTAACCTCAGTTATTGCCACTGTTTACTCTGCTTTAAAATATATACATCTTTCCTTTCTCTGAGGTTTAAAGGGCAGTTAAGATGAATGTTAAAAATATTTTGTATTGACCCCAAATGTTTAAAACAATAATGGATTATTATGAAAAATTAAACTGTTGATACCTAATGGGCATGTGCTGGGGTAGGCCATTGTAAATTTGTTGTACAAAAATAATTTCTGCATAGCACAACACTGTTTCAAAATGTGTCTAATCTCTGAACAAATTGGTATTTGTAAAATATGCTTATATGATGAGAGAACAAATATTATATTTGATAGCACTGAATAATATTTCTATGGAAGTTAGGCACTTTATGGAAGTATAATTGGTATAATTTACCTTACAATTTCAGTGATCTTCAAAACCTTAATCCAATGTAAATTTCTCAGAGGTTGCACAGGTCAGATAGATATTCATTTGAAAGACTGCACATTTGTCAAATTGGAATGATAATTGAGTCTCACTGTTAAAATGATCTCCTTTGTCTATGGAGCTCCTGGTGCTTGTATAGTAGAGGTAGTCATATCTTGGACTTGAATGTGACTGTGAGTGACCATTGACTGTTAAGCTGCTGAATCTTTCAGGATAGCTTATTAAAGTTGATCCCCTGGCACAAAGCTCAGATGTTATTTTGACCATCTTTATGAAAGGAAGCCACCAAATATAAAGATGTGTGCAGAGACCATAGGATCGAGCTGAGAAGAGAAAATGAGGTATGGGTTGCCTGTGAGATTAAACCCCTAGGAGATCTTTAGACTTTTATTTAGTTGTCAGCAAACCAGACATCAAATAGTCTATCCCAGCTAATTAATTATAGCTATGTAATCTAATCTCCTAAATTATGTTTATAGATGTACTAGCGACTTGCCCGTCAAAAATGACGGCAATAAAATTTTAAGCCATGGCGATGCTTTTTAATACACTGTAAAGCTTTTGCTCCTCTGTGGACCTTTGGCGCTCATTGTGAGCCTCTCCCCTCATGTACTTCAAGTGTCCTGCTTTGCAACGATCACCTTTGTCACTCATCGCAAATACAGATATATAAGTACAGAGTTAAAAAAAAATGTGAGTAGAGTGAATTAATAAAGTTATATGAATTATACTTTACCTATATATATGTAATATGCAGCAATCAATGTTCTGAAGAGCTAACAATCTATATGGATTTTCCTGCATCTGAAAAAGTACAGTTGTACTGATGATCATCTGTGGAGAAAGTGTCAGCAATGTGGCAAGTGTGCAGTGTAAAAATTCTGTGTGTGAGAGGGCAAACCGTTTGTTTAGGCAGGTAAAGCGGCATTTTATAATCCTAATGTTATTAGTTACAAGTTAGTGTTGTAAAATGGCATTTTTTGGCTCACAAGCATTTTCCGTCCATTGTAATGGTACATTTTGTGTCTCCTAGGTTCCTGTGTAACTCGTATGTGCCTGGTGGTGATTTTCGCTGCTCTGTCTCATTTAGCCTCATTTTCACCATTTTTTTTGTTGCATAGCCGATTTTCAAGTGCCGAAACCTCTTAAATGCGACTTAAATTGGCGTGCAACCTCACTCCCAGATGTCCTGGATGTCCCCCCGTGCTGTGTGTGATGTTTGCTTTATGTTGTATTTTTTTGTTGTTGTGCTTTTTGTGGTTTTCGATGTGCGCGGTTCAGCCATTAACTTTGTATTTTTTCGACCTTGTATTATTTTTTTCTAAGTTCCACGTGTCGTAATTCTTGTTTAAAAAGTCGTATGTCCTTGCTGGTGTTTTGCGCGCTTCGGCGTTGTGTAACCTAGTTTTCATTTTTTTCGTCCAATATTTTTTTTCTTGCTTAGCCTATTTTCAAGTGCCGAAACGCCCTAAAGTCAACTTTAATTTGCATGCAACCTCACTCCCAGACGTCCTGGCTGTCCCCCCGTGCTGTGAGTGATTTTTTTTATGTTTTGTTTTTCTGTGTATTTGGTGTTTTTGTATGTACGCGTTTCGGCTGTTAACTTCGTATTTTTGCGACCTCGTAATTTGCGACCTCTTGATTTCCTCATCCAGCATTGTTTTTTTTTTCTATGTCCCGCGGCTCTTAATTTTCTTTTTTCAAAGTCCCACGGCTCTTTTTTTTTTTCAAAGTCCTTCTTTTCTGTTTTTTTTTTACAGAGTGAAGCACTGTAGAGCCTACACCTCCGCAAATGCGGACACTCGCCTTTGGCTCATTGCAGTTTATGTTCACCTCCGCAAATGCAGCCCCTCTCTCTGCGAGGGGCCACCTTTGCGGCCTGCAATGAGCCTTCTACTCATTGCAGCTGATGTGGGAGCCTCCACCTGCGCAAATGTGGCCCTCGCTTTGCGAAGTCCATATTTGCGGCCCAAACTGTGTCTCTCGCTTTGCAGTATCACAACTATTATATGTGATGTACTGCATATTAATGAACTTGAATGTGATAAAATGCAAGAACAAAAATACTCCCATACATCTTTAACTATGATAAAGTCTTTTCAATTTCCTGTGGAAATTGATCCACCTGACACTACTGAATCCGTTAAAATATTCAGGTATCAGTGTTCATATTAGTAACAGTAAGGCTTGCATTTAATTTAATGCATACCAAAGAATTGTCCTGTAGATCCTATTTAGGAATCCTTGAACAACCAACCAAGGTTGTACAGAAACACCTTTTATGCTGCCTTTATTTTATATTATTATTGCCACATACTAGTTTTAAAAATTCAATCTTTTTTTGTACATTTAAAATGTTGTTAAAAATGCAACGATTAAAAAAATATTTAGCATAATAAAGTCATAAAATAAAAAAGGCTGTGATCAAATCAAAGAATATAATAACATACAAAAATAAAACTTAAATAAACCCTTAATAATTTGCTGGACGTCAAAAACCCAAGGGATTAAACACCTTGGGCCTCATTCTATTATCGGCCGTAAAATGGCCGCAAGGCTGCGATTCCTTGCGGGGGTTCCGTTATCTTGGAATTCAATTATACGGCCCCGCAAGGATCTCCCCTTACGGCCGGCCGTATATCTTGCAACCGGCCGTAAGCTCAGAAAACTTAAAACGCAAAAATAAATTCAAGACGGCACCCTCTCAAGCTTGCACATCAGCCCAAATCCGAGTTTACATTAACTGTTTATTTTCCGGCCGCAGCGTGGGCGGGTCTGAGGTGCTCCAAGCCCTCTGTACTTTTTACATGGATTTTTCACATAAATTAAAAAATATTTTTTTTACGGGTTTGAGTGTAGAGGAATGTTGTGCTATTAATGCTAACACCTACAATCACTTTATAGTCTCCTCAGAGTGCAGGATGGCTTTATTTTGGCTTTATAATGTGCTTAATTGGTGCTAGCGGGACCTTTTTCCTGCAAGTAAGCTGCGGCTCGCTTTTAGCCTTGCAGAGAGGGTTCCCGGAGTAATAGAATAGCAACCGGGCTTTTCTTGCGGCCGAAACTCTTGCGGCCGTTTTAGATCAAAGGCTTTCCTCCGGCGCGAGCGGCCGCAAGGGATAGCAAGGCGCCGGCCGCAAGCCTGCCGGAATCCCCAGCCTGAGGGGAATAGAATAGCCGAATAGCTTGCGGACGGTCCTTGCGGCCCCGCATCTCCTACGGCCGTTAATAGAATGAGGCCCCTTGGGTTCAATATGAATTTTTTAATCTTTGCCTTTTTAACAAAATTTTAAATGTACAAATAAAGATTGAATTTTTAAAACTAGTATGTGGCAATAATAATTTAAATAAAGGCTGCATAAAAGGTGTTTCTGTACAACCTTGGTTGGTTGTTCAATGATTCCTAAATAGGATCCACAGGACAATTTTTCGGTACGCATTAAAGTAATAACACCTAGGCCTTATAAACAAACTAAGATCATTTTTTCAGTATTTTTGAATTTTATTTACTTTAAATAGTATAAGGAATGCAACAGATGTGCATCAAAGAACAGATAATGTTTAGCAGCATGCCACACAATGTTTCCTTGCGTGAGAGACATAGTAGACACCAAGGTGTATGTTTCAACATTTTCAGTATTTATCTTTAAAATGCCACCAGTGCTCTTGACACAAGTAGTCCACATCAGGATTACTTTTTCACCTTTTAGTTACAAGCATACACAAAGAGAAGCTAATTTGAGAACAGACAAGACTTAAGTATTTCTAAATTTTGTTTTAGCTTTGCTTTTTTAATATAATTGTATGTATTAAAAAGCTATAGGGGCCAGAAATGTGAAAAATATGTTTTCAGGCAACTACTTTGGGACCCTCATGGTGTAAGGCATGTGATAATGATTTGTAAAGTAGTTATGGCACTAAAGTCTCCAATCATAGGGATATTAGGAGTACTCTGGTGGTATGACTGGGAGGTAGGTTTTAAGTGTGTGATTGCTCGGTGGTGAGTTATGATTCCTATGGGAACAATGGAATAAAGGGCTTAATTAACTTGAATTAAAGCAGTTATGTCATAGTGATACCCACATGTCATAGAGTAGATGAAGAGATGCATGTAGTTAATAAAAGTTTAGTTGCAATGGTGACTGGTTTAACCCTGTGAAGAATATCTTGAATTGGTGTGTTAGAAGCAAGCAGTTACATATGGAAGTTTGAATTTAAGATTCAGACTTCCATTAAGGTGCTTTATTTACTTAATCAAAAACATTAGAAAGCTAAGACTGGAATGGCTCTTATCCAAGAGGAAAAATATATTAAAATGCTTAAGTATTTGTACCTGTTCAACACATTATAAAAGTATGACACCAAGCAGAACTGTACTTGTTAGTCTAAAAGTACAAAAAAATAAGATGTTTAGTGTCAGCAATTAAAACTAGGTCAAATAGGAAATTAAAAAAAAATAAAAATTTGCTAGAGATCGGCAGTAGGGATATTTTCTTGTTTATTACAGTATGTTCCATATTTTTATTATAAGCTAAAACTCTACAAGTAACTACATTTTAGAAGATGTGTTAAATATTAAAACAATGTCAGGTAAAAAATAATGAAGCTGCCAACGAAATATTGATCAAAACTCCATCCTCCTGTACCTAAAGCTTTTGTTTGCTTGCTTTACCTACATTCTGGCAGAAGCTGATGTGAGAAAGTAGAAAGAAAGGAAACACAATCATTGGTTTGCAGTCATTCAGCATGGCTAAGCTGCAAGAAAAGAACAGCAGCAGAATTTTAAATAGATCAATGCCATCGGCATCATGTAAACAAAGAGAGAATCAGAAGATACCATTCTAGTGCAATAGCCCTTAGCAGCTGGAGACATTCTCATTGTTTATGTTCATCATGGTCTATTAATACTCAGTAAGTACAGATGTTTGCTTTTCTTAGAACCTAATTTGTTACTTTGTTTAAACATTTTATACTGCATTACAGTCTAGAAATATTGAACTTGAATTGTCTATTTGCTATCAATCATCAAAACACTCTCTTAATCCAAAATTACTCCACAATATCAAGTTACATACATTACATATAAATTATAATTCTTACAGGAATCTTTAAATTACTCAATTTAAAATAACTCACAAAGCTAAAACCCTACTTAATTACACTTTGTCATAAACTTTTTAAGAACTTGTGTTTGCATTAAGATAAATACAAGTCATAAACTAGTATGACAAATGCCAGTATGAAAAATGAATACACAAAGATTATTTTGTATTTTCATTTGACTTTGAATTACTCCCATTAAATACATTATATTTTGTTATTTTTTTTTATTTTATATTTTCTAGTAAAAGATAGATATAAATTGTAACAATAGCTGAAGCCTCTTTACAGATGTGATCTCCAAGTTTGTTAAATTCATTTATGATAAATAAAGGCTAGATAGAGGGGGAGGTAGGAAAAGGGGGAAAGTGGGGGGAATAAGAACAGAGACTTGACCCTAGACTTAATTGAAGTAATAATGGGAGGGAACTTTCGGTTCCAGGAGATATGTATAGTTTAGCATTTGATGTGTCATGAAATGTTATAAGTTGCCTGAGATAATAGTAATTTAATGGGGCCTCATTCAATTGCGATTTGGCCAATTGAATAGGACTCTAAATAGGCACATAACATATATTTTTTAAAGAAGTTTTTAGTTAGTGAAAACCTTGCTTCTGGATAGATTTTTACTAACTAAAAAATGATTTAAAAAATATATGTTATATGCTTATTTAGAGCCCTATTCAATTGGCCAAATTGCAATTGAATGAGGCCCATGGTGTTTTGGAAAGAGAGATACCTGTCAAAAATAATAATTATGTCTAAAAATGATGAAATAATCAGACAGGGCCTAGGAATATGTACTAATGTATTGTGAGAGTTGCAACCTGTCTAGCACCAAGGAGAGGTAGAGGGATATACACTCATTGCATGATACCTTTATAAACATTTTCCTTAATCTTTGGATTATTAGAAGTTATGCCTGACACATCCAAGACTCCCTGCTAGTATGTGTAGTCACTTGTCTCCTGTAGTTCTTTTTTCCCCAAATCTTAATATATTGGGGTGTAGGGTCTGTAGATTGATCATGTCAGATATTGTAAATGTTCAATACAAGTGCTTTGTCTGATCATGATGCTTGTTTACATGCCGTTTAAATATTAATTAGATAACAATAATGTTTTTATATATGTAAATGCTATCTATGGCGAGGTTTCCGTATAAGCACATGCAGGAGGAATGCAAAATCAGGAGCATTGTTTTGGTACAGTTACAATAGCTATAGTCGTGGAGGTATGATTACATGCAACATTACTGATAATTAAACAGAGAGAACCAAATGCATTCTTATTGCTGTATCTTAAAGAACATGCTTTTTGAATAAATGATTGCTTTCTTCGAGTCATTGTGCTGACCAGTGGATTAGACCAGTGCATTATTCATTATGGTGTTCCAGAACCTATTTGAGCAAAGAAATTGCAAAAACACAGCTACAACACTTTTGCAGAAGACATTAAGTTCAACAAGATCAACAAAATTAGTAAGTAGAAAACATTAAAGTATTTCCATTGTTTTTATTTTTATTAAATTGTAATAATTAATGCCGAAATGGCTATTAAGAACAAAAAGCCATTGAATCTGTGATTCCAAGTGTTACATTTTTTTATTAAACTCTTAAACTCTTAAATTATATATAAATATATAGAAAATTCAGATATTCTGAAATATACATATACAATCTTTGAGTGATGTATCTCTTCTAAATAAAGTTAGGATACCTATAGAATGTTTTTAATGTGTGGATCAGGGTCACATGCATTACTCTAGGCCTTCCCATGTGTCTGCTGTTTGCAGAGTCAGAAGTTTTACTCTTTTTTCCACAGCACACAGTCTGTATTCTCTACATCTAACAAAAAGGTAAATCATATATGCAAGCTTTTTTATGATTCAGTGGCGGCTGATGAACTTTCAAGTTGGTGGGGTGCCAGAGCAAGACTTGGACTCCTCCCCCTGACGTCATATTGACCTATATGTGCTCAAACCGTACCTTAAAAAACGTAAAAAAAACATGCAGGTCTATATAGGCCCAAACAGTACCTAAAAAACCTTAAAATGACATGCAGATCTATATAGGACCAAACAATACCTTAAAATCCTTACAATAACATGCAGATCTATATAGGCCCAAACAGTACCTAAAAAATCTTAAAATAACATGCAGATCTATATAGGCCCAAACAATACCTAAAAACCCTTAAAATAACATGCTGATCTATATAGGGCCAAACAATACCTGAAACCCCTTGAAATAACATGCCGATTAATATAGGCCCAAACAGTACATAAAAACATAAAAAATCATGCGGGTCTATATAGGGCCGAGTGATGCCAAAAAAACTTATATATATATATATATATATATAATATAAAATTATAAATTTATACATTTATAAATTAATAATAAATTCATATTAATTATTATTATAATAACTTATAAATTATATATTTACATTATATAGCTATTTATAAATTATATATATATATATATATATATATATATACAAATTATATTATAAATTATACATTAATGAATTAATGATAAATTAATAGTAATATTCATTATTAATTAATAATAAATAATACATTATATATATATATATATATATATATATATATATATATATAAATTATATAAATGTATACATTGTATAAAATTATAAAATTAATATTAATTATTATTAATTAATTATCATTTTTTTCCAATTAATGAATATAACATTTTATTTTATAAATGTAAACATTTTTTTTTAGTCTGGACTAAAATTTGGGGGGGCGGTTGCCCCATTGTCCCTATGCACCATCCTCCAACCACTGCTCATATGTAGTTCTTGAAGTGTATTAACACTACGAATATCACTGAAATTGTAAGTGAGCTAATGCTGTTTGGTGTATAATAATAAAATAAATAATACATTAATAAAGTAATATACTTTACCTATTTTGAAGTAATATATGGAAGAAGCATTCTGTTGAAGAGCTGGCAATCTGTTTTGATGTTCCTGCAGCATTAGTGCTGTGGAGCTGCTGTGCAAGCGTGATGAATGTGTGTAGTGTAATAGGGTGCGTGCGCGAGGCAAATCCGTTAGCGTAGCTGTGTACTTCCGCATTGTATAAGTTATTGTTATAAAATGGCGGCTAATGTGTGGTATGTGGCTGTGGCGGAATATCCGTAGCTGTTTTGTGGTGTTTTGCGTGTTTATGGTGGTGTTTTGCGTGTTTAAAATCCTGTAGCCTCGTTTTCGTTTTGTTCGGCGGCCATTTTTTCTCTCGCTTAGGTGATTTTCGGGTGGTAAATTTGTACTTAAATTGAGGTGTAGCTTTACTTGCAGAGGTCCTGAGTGCACCACCTTGCTGTGGGTAAGCTTTTTATATGTTTGTTGTGTATATTTATTGTGTTTGTAATGTGTTTGGGGTCGCGAGGGTTGAGTCCTTGTTTTCGAATCTCGTATGTCTTTTTTGGCAATTCCGTAGGTGTTTGATGGTGTTTTGCGTCTTTAGACTGCTGTAGCCTCTTTTTTGTTTTTTTCGGCGGCCATTTTTTCTCTTGCTTAGATAATTTTTTATTTTGGGTTAAATTAAGGTGTAACTTCAGTTTTTGAGTCCCTTGATGCTCCCTCTTGCTGTAGGTAAGCTTTTTATGTATGTGTTGTGTGTAATTAGTCGTAACATGTCTCGTATTTGTTTGCAAGGTCCAAAGGCGCTCCTTGCCAGCAACTGCGGCCCTCGCTTTCCGAGGGCCTAAGGCTCGCTGCGCTCGCATGCAAGCGTTAGCAACAGCTCGCATGCTCACAACTATATATGTGATGTTCACCATCTCATTATTCTACAAGATCCTACACAATGGAATGGTTGATCAGGTGTGTGAGATAGGTTCTGAATCCTATCACAATCTCAAGATTCGGATCTTGAGGAAGCTGTTAAAAACTATTCAGAGTGATATATTATCGATACAAGCACTTAATACTGATGTGGTTTTAATGTAACTGTAATATGTAAGAAGTAAATTATGTTCTCTTAAATTAATTATATGCGTATTAGTTAAAATAGTGACTGGGATAGAGGGTTTTCGTGAGACATTTTTTCCATACTAGTACAAATTAAAAAAATATTTTCTGTACCCATTTTGCTTACTAACAGGATAATGATATGGTCTAAGTAATTGGAAGCACACACATAAAATACAGCAATACATAGATCAGAGGTAGTTGAAGTTTATACCTGCAAATGTAAAGGCAACATAATCAAGCCTGTGGTATAGTTTGACACATAAGGATGCTGAACATTAAATTAATTAATTCAAAATTAGAAACAGAAAATTAAAAAATGGGTGAACATGAGATCAGAAACTTAAGTATCATAACAGCCAGTGGAGTTAGTACTAACTCATTGGTTTCATGTGGATAAGCACTTTTCCACAGGTAATTCAGCAGTATATGTAGTGGTGCATGCACTTCCCTCCTCCTACCCTCATGTGGAGGAGCTGCAGCTGTAAGATAAGGTTGCAGTTGTTGAGGAACCTTTCCCAGCCAATGTAGCTTCAGAGTTGCATGCACTACTACCACATTTAAAAGAAGAAAAGCTTATATAAGGGCATGCCTCACCACCTTTTCTTGCTGTCTTCCAAAACTACCCACATCAAGGCCCTGGAGATTTCCATTAGGCCTAGCCAGCAAGGCCCACATGGACTGTCAAGACTCCTGTGGATTCCCACTAGGCCCATGGTGCCCATCAAGGCCCTTGAGGATATACACTGACCCCCTCGGATCTCTATAGGTTCACAGGGCCCAGGGAGACCCCAGATAGGCCTGCAAGGTGCGGAGTGACCACCAGGTAGGCCACTGGGAACTAGTGAGACTCACAGGAACCTCACTAGGCTTGCAGGGGGCATAGGATAACTAATGCTATCCAGTGTGTCCCTGTGGACCACCATGTCAACTAATTTTAATCCCTTGACATGTGGATCCACATTGATTACCATGGTATAATAATTTAACTCCAATGGTTGGGGGAAGGGTTCCTGAGTCTTTCTCACCACCATCACTCTAGTATGTATTCTTTCATACTGTCTATTTTTTTAATTTATTCCTAAATCTGTAATTTGTTGTAACTTCATGAAAACATTTATGCTAGAAGTGACAATAAATATAGGTTTAATCTAGGAAAATTTGGTTGACCATCTATTCAACATTTGTATTAATAAAACAGTGTTCCAGAAATGTTATAGGATGGATAGCTGGAAAGTAAAAGTAGTACACTCATACGTAATCAGAGAAGCTGCATTACACAGATATGATCCAGAAACTGTGATGGATATTCATCACTTGCTTGGACCATATAGGTGATCTATTAGTGATACATAAAAATAAGACTTTAGACAAGCTATGCAAGCATAAGAATCTTATGTTTAATAAAATTTTAAACATCTCTGCAGTAAATGAGATGAACACACTGCTGGTTAAATGTTTAAAGCTGTTACTCATCTCAAGTGTAAGGATGTCACAAAGAGCAGCATCAGTGTAATGATAATAATCAGACAAAAATAGGGTTTGCACTGCTTGAATGCACATTTCAAAATCAGAATGAAGTAGATATTTTGCTACCAGTGAATATTTGGGTCAACTAATGGCACTGTCATTTAGAAAAAAGGCAATGTCAAGCCTTAAAACTTATCATGCCAATTTCAATACCACTACAATTTTTGTTGTTGTTGTAAAGAATCTTATTTTTGCAACAAGTTATAGACAGCAAAACAAATCTTCGGAGACAGCATCTGTATTTGTGGTAGCATTTCTGAAATGTTAGAGCAACTATTAAAGGGATGCGATGATAAAACTATCTGCAAACTGAGAGAAATGGTGAAGTGTATTTTCAGTTAACAATTGTTTATCAAGTGAAAAAATCTACCACTAATATAAGAATAATATGCACTTTTATCAGAATATCAAATATCAGAAAAACAGAAAAAAGTTAGCATTTTGATGATCAACTCATTGTGAGTTTGGCTTTATTTAACAGTAACCATTGAAGACCCATTTTGTCCTATATCAGCTGTTGTTTAATAGCTGAATTTATCACAATTAATGAAACATCTAATATGGCTACCAAGTCTTCTGATCGCAGAACAATCAGCATTTTACTTTAAAGGAACAACAAAGGTCCTGCAAGGACCTGCGCTATATAAAATATTAACCCCTGCCATGGGGGTACTATAAGTACCCCCCCCCCCCCCCCAGGCACCTAGGACTAACCACATCTCTTATGGGGCTCTATATAGAGCCCCATGAGCCCTTAATTAACCCTATCACTCTATACAGACCCCCATAAGTCTCTATTTAAGCCCATCACTTATGAGGGTCTATACAGACCACCATAAGCCTCTATTCATCCCCATCTGTCCAATAGGGGTCTATATAGACCCCTATAGGACACTAATTAACACCCTCATGACACAAAGTCTAAGCACTACATTACACTATTAACCCTAACTATACCCAATTACCTCATCTAAACCCTCTTAAACCTATCTGGACCCAATAACCCTAACTGGGCCTTTTTAACCCTACCTGGGCCTATTTAACCGAATCTAGACCTTTTTAACCCTGTCTAGTCCTATGTAAGCCTATCTAGTCCTACTTAACCTTAACTGGGCCTATCTAACCCTAACTGGGCCTATTTAACCCCAACCGTATCCAGTAAACCCCATCCTACCCTACCATATTAACCCTACACTACCTACCTACTACCTACCTATTACCCCAATAATTACAGAAAGAAAAAAAAAACACCTAATTACAGAAAATAAAAAAAATAGAATTACACAAAAGAAAAAAAGCACATTACTGAAATTAAAATAAGCACATTACTGAAAATAATATAAGGACATTGTCAAAAATTAAGAAATCTACTTTACCAAAAAAAAGCTAAGTTACCATAAATAAAATAAGCTAAGTCACAAAAAGTAAATAAGCATACATTAAAAGAAAGAAAACATACAATACATACAATACTTAAACTAAAACATGAAATACATAAAATAATTACAATAAAACATACAATACATTACATCAACCCTGTAACTACAATGAATTAATCCCTAAATACAATAAACATTAACCCCTCACTACAATTAGTTAACCCCTAATTACAGTACAATAACCCCCTAACTAAATACATTACAAAAACCCTAAATCTAACCTAAAATAGAATAAATAAGATTACCTACTTTGGCCAGATGTCCCTTCGGCGACGACAGTGTTCCTGTCGCAGGTCGCACCCCTGAGAAAAAAAGAAACATAAAAATTAGACCAAAATAAACACAACATAGAAAAAATAAACCTTCTAAATATTTATATTACCTTTCCGCCATGTCCACATCCTTCCAGTAATCTTCTCCGGCTGGGCCCGTTGAATAAAAGAAACATAACATTAGTACAATACACACAACATAACAAAACAATAAACATTCTAAATATAAAACGTACCTTTTTGCGAGTGCACGTCCGTCTTCTCTTCTTCCCCGGCTGGGCCCTTGAAAAAAATCTGCCGCTCTACAAAAAAAAAAAAAACGGGGAGGAGAGCTTTCTGGAGGAGCTCACTGACACTAATGAGGCTTCTAGCACTTTTTCCAGTTGAAAAATTGAAATGGCGCATTCTGATTGACTGAAATGGCTGTCAATCGAATTTCAGCCAATCAGAAGGTGCCAAGGTGTGAACCAATCAGAATGGGATACACCCTTATATCCCATTCTGATTGGCTGATGGATCTGTCAATCTTTTTTAAACCAATCAGAAGGCACTATTGCCTTTAGCCAATCAGAATGGGATACACCCCACTGGGCACCATTTAGTTTTTTCTACTGGAAGCAGCACTAGAAGCCTCATTAGTGTCCTCCAGGGAGGAGCACTGTTAGTTTTTTTTTTTTTGTAGAGCGGCAGATTTTATCAAGGGCTCAGCTGGGGAAGAAGAGGAGAAGGAATGGGGCATTGTGAAAAGGTAAGTTTTATATTAAATTGTTTAATGTCTTGTTATTTTTGGTGCATTCGTGTACTAATCTTATGTTTCTTTTATTCCAGGGGCCCAGCTGGAGAAGACTATATGAATTACGTGGACATGGCGGAAAAGTAAGTTTAATATTTAGAAGGCTTATTTTTTCTATGTTGAGTTTATTTTTGACTAATGTTATGTTTCTTTGGTTCCTAGGGGTGCGATCTGCGGCAGGAACACTGTTGTTGCTGAAGGGCCAAGGTAGGTGGTCTTATTTATTCTGCTTTAGGTTAGATTTAGGGTTTTATGTATTTAGATAGGGTGTAATGTATTTTGATAGGGTAATACTGTATTTAAATAGGGGTTAAAGTATGTAGATATGGTTTAATGTATTTAGATAGGGTTTTTAATAAATTTAGATAGGGTGCAATGTATTTAAATAGGGATTAATTTATGTAGTTAAGTTAATACTGTATTTAGATAGGGGTTAATGTATGTAGATAGGGTTTAATGTATTTAGATATGGTTTTTAATGTATTTAGATAGGGTGTAATGTATGTAAATAGGGGTTAATTAATGTAGTTAGCTTAATACTGTATTTAGATAGGGGTTAATATATGTAAATACGGTTTAATGTATTTAGATAAGGTTTTTTATGTATTTAGATAGGGTGTAGTGTATTTGAATAAGGGTTAATTTATGTAGTTATGTTAATACTGTATTTAGATAGGGATTAGGTTTTATTATTTTTTGTAAATTAGTTTTTTCAGTAATGTGTTTTTTTTTAAATTTTAAATAGTGTTCTTTTTTTTTTTTTAGTAATGTATTTTTTTTATTTCCAGTAATTAGGCGGGATTTTATTTTTAGTTTTTTTTTTTGTTTTTTTTTAGTAATTAGTGTTGCGTAGGTAGTGTAGGGGTTAATAGGGTAGAGTGGGAGGGGGTTTATAGGATAGGGTTAACTGGGTACATCAGAGCTTAAATAGGCCCAGTTAGGGTTAAATAGGACTAGATAGAATTATTGGGTCCAGATAGAGTTAAATAGGTACAGTTAGGGTTAGATAGGCCCAGTTAGGGTTAAATAGGTACTGTTAGAGTTAAATAGGCTTAGATAGGGTTATTGGGTCCAGAGATGGTTAAATATGTAATGTTAGGGTTAAATAGGAACAAGGTAGGGTTAATGGGATATATTTAGGGTTAATGGTGTTTTGCTTAGACTTTGTGTCATGAGGGTCCTATATACATCCCTATTGGACTGATGGGGTTAAATAGAGGCTTATGGGAATCTGCATAGACCCCCATAAGTAATGGGTTTCATTATGGGCTCATGGGGCTCTGTACAGAGCCCCCATTAGTGATAGGGTTAATTAAGGGCTCATAGGGCTCTATACAGAGGAGTTGGTGCTCACTGACCACAATTTAGCTGGGCCTAGCATTAAGGGTGGAGATGTGGCTAGTGAGGATGTCCAGGGAGGTATCTGGGTTACAGTTACAAGGGGAAGTAGGGGGAACAGTAGGAGGAGGCGGGCTAGTTGGGGATATCCATTCAGGAATGGCAATGCCAGATACAGCTGTTCCCTCTAACAACTGGGAGAACAGTTCTACTGGAGGAGTGGGAGGGCAGCATAGGCAGAGCAAGAAAGAGGTTTTGGTGGTAGGGGACGCTATTATTCGGAAGGTAGACAGGGTGGTTTGTCACCCAGATCCCAGTAACCGAACAGTTTCCTATCTCCCGGTGCTCGGGTTCGAACAGTCTGTCTGACAATTAGTGACCAGGAAAAGGCAGATGAGCCTATAATAGGTTATTTTCTTCAGTACACACAAGGGAGGTACCAGTGGTTGGGACACTGCAACATAATGGGGCTATACTACCTTTGCCAAATAATTGGTTAACGCAGGAAGAAATTCAAAAGAGATTGGAAAAAATAAATGTTAATAAAGTCCCAGGTCCTGATGGAATGCATCCACGGGTATTGAGGCAACTGAGTTCTGTTATAGCTAAACCATTATGTTTATTTTTTCAAGATTCACTCAACACTGGGTCTCTACCAGATGACTGGAGAAAAGCAGAAGTGATACCTATATTTAAGAAAGGAGCAAGAGCAAATTCGGGGGAATTATAGACCTGTAAGCCTCACTTCTGTAGTGGGAAAGCTATTAGAAGGGTTAATAAGGGATAATATACAGGAATATGTCTATTTAAACAGGATTATAAGTAGGGATCAACCCAGATTTATGAGGGATAGATCATGTCAAACAAACCTAATTAGTTTCTATGAAGAGGTTAGTAGTATATAATCTGTTATGATCCCCCTGACCATCCTTTGGGTTTAGTAATTGTTGTTGTTATTTAATATTTTTTTTGTTAAGTTGATTACCCTATGTAGGTTAATTACTGTATGTTATTTTGCTTACCTATGTGTGATTGGCTTGTGATGTTTAATTCTTTATGTTGCATGTTTGGTTCATGAAGTGTTAAATAATTTAGATTGTTGTGTTGTCAGTCTGTAACTGTCAGAGAGAGTCAGTTGTGATTCACTTGAGATTGAGTGAGATGTAATGGTATCTTTGAGAACAAGCCAGTCTGAAGGAAGTCTGTGATGACAGGAGAGAAGTGAGGTAGCCTAGCTATTAGTCACTCTGAGAAACGTAATATATATATGGAATAAGATATCTGGAAGAAATATATATATATATATATATATATATATATATATATATATATATATATATATATATATGTCAGAATTCATAGTTAAGATAGGAATACTATATATACATGAAAAATTATATCTGAAGATATATATGTGTCAGAGATAATGGCTTCCCTGACCCTGTACAATGATTGAAGTGTGTATATGCTCCTAATCAATGCAGAGGAAATTGTGTGTAGGCAACTAATAAAAGGGGAGGAAAACTATCTAGAAGATATATGTATATGTCAGCAATCCTAGAGAAGATAATAATGAAGTGGATGTCTTGAAGTTGGTGCCTTGCAAATGAAACATTGTTAATAGTAATTTATACAAAAATCAGAAGACACACAAATTGTTACAGACTGTTATCAGCTCAAGTTTAAATATACATCTACTAATGGATTGAGAGCTGGCTAAAAGACAGGAAGCAAAGGGTTGTTGTGAATGGAACATACTCAGATTGGACTAATGTGGTAAGTGGGTTTCCTCAGGGTTCAGTATTAGGTCCTCTCCTTGTTACCATATTTATTAATGACTTAGAAGTAGGATTGAAAAGTAATGTCTCCATTTTTGCTGATGACACTAAGTTGTGCAAAGTAATTAAAACACATAATGATGTACTTTCCCTCCAAAGGGTTTTGCATAAAATGGGCGACTAAATGGAGGATGAGATTTAATATGAATAAATGTAAAGTTATGCCTCTGGGAAACAAAATTGTCCATGCAATTTATAATTTTAATGGAGCAAATCTAGGGGTATCAGATATTGAAAGGGATTTGGGAGTGTAGAGGCAAGGAAAGTAAAAATAATTCTGCCACTATACAAATCCCAAGTGCACCCTCATTTGGAATATGGAGTATAACTTTGGGCACCATTACATAAAAAGTACATTTAAGAGGTGGAAAAACTACATACAAGGGAAAAAAATGGGTATGGAGAGGCTAAGTTATGAAGAAAGACTAACCAAACTTATTTTCTTTAGAAAAAAGGTGTCTAAGAGGAAATATGATTACTTTATATACATATATATAGGCTCAATATAAAGCTTTGTCAAGTGAACTTTCTGTGCCAAGAGGTTTTCAACTGACAAGAGGACATCCTTTGAGATTAGAAGTAAACATATTCCACCTTAAAGAAAGGAAAGTGTTCTTCACAGTAAGTGTGTTTAATTTGTGGAATTCTCTACCAAAGGAGGTTTGATAGATAACTTTAAAAAGGGATTGGATACATTCTTAAATAAAAGGGGCATTCAGGTTTATCCTGGATAATTAGAAAGGGAGTATTGATCCAGGGAGGAGTCCAATTGCCAGTATCTGGGGTCAGGAAGGAATTTTATATTGTTTTCCCCTTTTGAGACAATTAGCAAAGTTTCACTGTTTTTTTTTTCTGTTTGCCTTCCTCTGGATCAATTATCAATTAACAATTAATCTGTATATTGCAGATCAGAGGAGATGTTTATTGCGGTTTGGATTAAAATAGTTGAAAGCATGAGAAGCATTTCAAATATTCAGTAAAAAAAAAAAAAGTAAAAAACTGAAGCTGCATGATAGGCATGTAAAATAATTAAAAGGAATAAAAAACACCCAGAATATGTGAAATAATATTTTAACAGAAAGAAACAGCAATGCTGCCTATCATATTAAAAAAATAATAATACTGTGTATCTCTTTGCAAAGTGTTGCAAAGTGTATTTTTGTACTTATTCCATGTACAATGTTTTTTTAAAGACCCTTTAATAGAGGTATGACAAACATATCCTTGTACTTAAGTGCTATAGTTAATATTAAAACAGTCTTCTATTATTGCATTACATTTTACAGCTATAGTGCCCTATTCTATTACACAATTCGTAATTTGTACACATTTAAAATCACTCTTACTATTTCTACATATTCAGCAAATATTGGCACTAATGAATTCTTACGTCAATAGAATGCATATAACCATTAATAAAAAAAAACACCCAAAGCCAAACTTATGAGTTCAAGGCACTTGCAAGTAGCTAACAGAATAAGGCTAATACTAAACATTTCTACAAAAGTAAATGTAAGACGTAAGTAGTTTCATAATAGTGCTCACAATTTTAACATTCAGAACAGCCTTGTTAAATTGGGGCTGCATTGTAAAACGTAGCCTGAAACTCCAGATTTATGTGTTACGGGTATTAAAGTAGCCCTGTAATGTTGCTTGCAGCAGACTTGCATGTTAACACGCAGGGCGGCCGAGAATAGGTTACGTGCTGAGCAGCGTTGAACTTCGCACACGTAAATCTTTTGATCTGTCATGCACATAACCGCTACTTGTTCAATTCAGATATTAAATTGCAACGTGGTCACTCGCTAACAAGCACATAGCACGCAAATTGAGCCTAAAGACCAACGTGTGCTTGAGAACTCCCGCAAGTGGGGTAAAGTCCAATTCGTAGCACTTGTAATACAAATAACAACACTCTACTGTACATTTATTATAAGAGAAAGTGATGTTAGGTCTTAGATTTAATAGCAGAACATGCTCAAGCCTGCAAATCGGCTCAGAAAAACACTTTATTTCATGTTTATATTTTGTGTTATTTCAATCTCTGCAATCAATGTGTTACGACATATACTGTAACTTGCATAAGATAGAATATAATTTTCTTATTAATATTGCATTATATGTGGGTCCGATCGCAAACTGTACTTGAAGCATGTACTTTGAGATCTACCGTCCCCTTTTTCAGTGACGTAATGCTAACAATCTCTTTTTCCATTGGCTCCATCTGAACCAATAACTATGTGCTTGCTTAATTGCTTGCTTTCCAGCATGCAACTCCTACGGATAAGAACTGGTTTACGAAATATCGTTTCTCGCTCGTAACTCGCAGCCCATTCTAAATCAATTGCGACGTAACGGCCACATTTCACGCATGCAGCCCTTACGTGCTATACTTTGGACTTACGAGGCTGAAATTTAATGAGGCTGATATGACCCTATTCAATAAACAAATTGCAACAATTGCAGTTAGATTCAATTGATCAAGCCCGCAGCTACCTGACAGAAAGCCTACATTTTAAATTGCTACGAAGTCACTCTTGAGCTAGCCTGTACGCAAATGGAGCCCAAAGCCCAACATGTGCTCGAGAGGACCAGCAAAGGCTTTAAATGCTTTTACGTATGCTGGGGGACAGCAGAAGAGACCCCCATCCTGCCGCTAAACGTCCCCCCAGACCCTAAAGCTCCCTCCTGCTCCCCAGACTAATCCCCATGCTGCAGGGGTCCAGATTGGGTCTCCAGCAGGCTCCCAATATTAACCCTTACTGCGTTGGTCCCTTCCGCGGCAGTTAAACTGTTAACCCCTACCGCTGGGGTCCTTCAAGTACCCTGTGGCACCTAAAATTATCCTCCCTACGCTCGAGGTCCCCCCTCCCCCCCGTAGTGTGCCCATATTACTCCTTGCAGCCGGGCTCCCAATTGGTGCATTTAAAAATTCAAATTTGACACCTCGCAGGTCCTAGTTAATGTGGGTCCTTTAAGGGCCCCCGCGGCAAGGATTTCATGTTTAACTGCCGCCGGGGCCCCGATGTTGAGAGCCTGCAGCGGTTCCTGCAGGCTTTAATTAGCCAAGATGACAATCACTATTGCCATTGGCTATGTCTAACCCGTTACTACAGGTTAGACTAATTGATCCTTTTCACGGCCACACATCCAACGTGTAACAGACTGCGTTGCATTTTTGGAGTCTCCGGTCCGTAGCTCGCAGCCTCTTCCAATTTAATACCAACATAACACGCAGGATTTTCAAGCCCGCAGCCCTTTACCGAACTTATGAGCCTGGAATTTGATATGGCCATTAATTGGGGCTACATTTTCAAACATAGCCTGTAACTCCAAATTTACGGGTTACAGGTATTAAATTAGCCCTGTAACGTAGCTTGCATCAGACTTGCATGTTAGGACGCAGGACGGCTGAGAATAGGCTACATGCTGAGCAACGGTGAACTTCACGCCCGTAAGTCCTTTGATCTGACAAGCCTGTAACCACTACTTGTTCAATTCAGCTATTAAATTGCTAAGAAGCCACACGCGAGCAAGCCCGTAGCACGCAAATGGAGCCCAAGGAGGGTAAAGTCCAATACATAGCACTTAAAATGCAGATAAAAACACACTACTGTGCATTTATTAAAAGGGAAATGTTGATGTTAGGTCTTAGAATGAATAGCACAACATTCTCAAGACCGCAAACCGGCCCCGAAAAATACTTTATTTCATGTTTATATTTTGTGTTATATCGATCCCTGCAATCAATGTGTTAATACATATACTGTAACTTGCATGTGATAGAATATCATATTTACGGCTTTATTATTATTGCATTAATCTGGAATGTGGGTCCGATCGCAAACTGTAATTGAAGCACGTAGAACTTTGAAATCTACCCTCCCTGTTTTCAGTGACGTAACGCTGACGATCTATTTTTCCATTGGCTCTGTCTGAACCCGCAAGAACAGTCTACTCTAATTGATTGTCCTCACGGCAAAACGAGCTATGATTTGTGACTCAAACCTGTTGCTTCCAGCCCCTTCCATTTTAATAGCAATGTAACTCGGCCGTTATGTGCTTCATTTTGGACTTAAGAGGCTGGAATTGAATACGGCTTTTAGAAACAGCCAATAGTAAATGAGACCATCATTATGACATCAGTAAAACATGGATGTTAAATGCCAATTAGCGATCAGACTCGCAATCCGGCAATGTACAAAATAATAAAAATGAATGATGATACTGTTCTAGTCCATGTGGGTGGCCTGATATGTATTAACTCCTTGATTACCAAGATCGATATAACACAGAAATGAAACGTAAAAAAAATATTTTTTCAGACTGTTGTGCAATTAATTCTAATGTCTTTCATTGCTTTCCCCATATGTAAAGTGCAGTATTGATTTTTTTTGCATTTACAGGGCTACGATCAGTTTTTTAACCCACTTGCGAGTCCTATCTGGTACTCGTAGTATTTTCATCCACATTTGCCATTTTTTGTGAAAGCAATTGCAGGCTTCTGGAATTGTAGCAATTGAATAGCGATTTGCAATTGTACCATTTACGAGCTTGAAAGAGCAAAGGCTTAGCTGGGTCGGAGATACGATTTTGACAACCGCATGGGATTTTCAGCCTGTACCCCCCAATCAACTCTGCTTTTGAAAGGATGAGAAGTTGTTATGAACTGATTTGAGGGCTCTGCACCCTCACAAGTAACTCTGTTATTTGGAACCCTGGCACACTGGGTGATAATGTTAGGGGCTTTTACAGTGGACAAGAGACTTATTATGGGGATTGGAACATGTTGTTTGTATGGGTAAAGTTTAAGGAATATTTGTGTGCTCAGAATGTAGTAAGAATAGGTTAAGGTCTGACACTATTACAGAAGGCGCTCCTTGCCAGCAACTGCGGACCTTGCAAAATTTACGGACTTACGGCACAAAAATACGAGACGCGTTACAACCTCGCAAAAATACGACCTTACCACCCGATACCCGCGCACATAAAAACATTAAAAACACAAGAAATACACACAACAAATACATAAAAAGGTTACCTACAGCAAGGGGAGGCAGCCAGGACCTCGAAAACTGAACTTACACCTCAATTTCAGTCGAAATAAAAGAGTTTAGACACCTGAAAATCCCCTAAGCAAAATCCCCTTTGCAAGAGAAAAATTACAGGACTCTAAAGACGCAAAACACCATCAAACACCTACGGATTTTCCGAAACAGACGTACGAGATCTGAAAACAAGGACGCAACCCGCGCAACTTGAAAAACATTAGAAACACAATAAATACACACAACTAACACATAAAAAGCTTATCCAGAGCAAGGGGGGAGGGCACCCAGGACCTTTGCAAGTGAAGTTACACCCCGATTTAAGTAAAAAAATGGCCGCCCAACAAAAAGAAAATGAGGCTAAAGCACCCTAAACACGCAAAATACCACCAAACACCTACGGATTTTGCAAAAAAGTCAGACAACATCCACAAACAAGGACGCAAAATCAGACACAGCCGCGTACCACACATTAGGCACCATTTTACAACACTAACTTACATAATACGGAAGTACACAGCTACCCTAATGGATTTGCCTCGCGCACACACACTATTTACACTACACACTGCACACATTCATGACACTTACACAGCAGCTCCACAGCACTTATGCTGCAGCAACATGAAAACTGATTGCAAGCTCTTCAACACAATGCTTCCGGCATATATTACTTCACAATAGGTAAAGTATATTAATTTCTTATTTTATTAATTATTCATTGGCATAGAAAAAAAAAACACAACGCTGCTCATAGCACACAAACAACCAAGACCCTTGCATCATTTTTTGACGCGCAAGTCGCTAGTAACTATATAAAACATATTATATCCAATTACTTACTATTTTAAATCACAGCTATGTTTTTCATGAAAAGCATTAAAATGCAGGAATCTGGAAGCTAACACTCTCCCAACATCCATCGGTACAGAAGTTTATTATTTATAGCATAACTTATGACACAACTAATGACAATTACGATGTATAATTGTTTGTTTTGGGTTTGGGGATGGGACCAAGGAATTTCTTAAATTGATACCCAAAAACTTCAGTTAAAATTGGATAAAATGAAGATCAAATGAAGAAAACTGAAAAAAGGAATAATAGCACAAGCTGGGTCCCTTCACAAGGCATAATGCAAGTGAAAAACTGAGGTGACTGAAACGTTTAAGTTGAATGGAGGGATATAGTAGTCATGGATACTTGCCCTGTAATTTTACTATTGTAGCCAAGGTATCACTTTTACCTACCCAGCTAAGTGTTGTCACATGAGATATAAGGTAACTTCATCAGTATCGCCATGGATTATGCTATTTAGGAGTCACTTTATAGTTTGAATCTCAGCTTCAACTTTTATTTTAAAACATTAACATTCATTTGATATATTTATTGTTAATTCATTTTCATAGTTTTTGTCAAATAAGGAAAATATGAGAACAATCAGAAGAAAAAGAGGGAAGAAGAGAACCAGCAAGTGATGCAGTGCCTTGCAAAATTATTCACCCCCCTTGGCATTTTTTGTGTTTTGTTGCCTCGCAACCTGGAATTAACATGGATTGTTTGAGGATTTGCATCATTTAATTTACAGAACATGCCCACAACTTTGAAGATGTTTTTTATTATTGTGAAGCAAACAACAAATAGGAAAAAATAACAGAAAAAGTCAATATGCATAACTATTCACCCCCTTAAAGTCAATACTTTGTAGAGCCACCTTTTGCGGCAAGCAAAGCTCCAAGTCACTTTGGATAAGTCTCTCTGAGCTTGCCACATCTTACCACTGGGATTTTTGCCCATTCCTCCTTGCAACACTGCTCCAGCTCCTTCAAGTTGAATTGCTTGGGCTGGTGAACAGCAATCTTTAAGTCTGACCATAGATTTTCTATTGGATTAAGGTCTGGGCTTTAACTAGACTATTCCAACACATTTACATGTTTCCCCTTAAAACACTCAAGTGTTGCTTTTGCAGTGTGTTTGGGGTCATTCTGCTGGATGATGAACCTCCGTCCTAGGCTCAAATCACGCGCAGAGTGGTTACAGGTTTTGCTCAAGAATATCCCTGTATTCAGCACCATCCATCTTTCCCTCAACTCTGACAAGTTTTCCAGTCCCAGCTGCTGAAAAAAATCCCCACAGCATGATGCTGCAACCACCATGTTTCACTCTGGGGATGGTGTTCTTTGGGTGATGTGATGTGTTGGGTTTGAGCCGGACTTAGCATTTTCTTTGATAGCCAAAAAGTTCAATTTTAGTCTCATCACACCAGAGCACCTTCCTCCATACATTTTGGGAGTCTTCCACATGCCTTTTTGCAAACTCAAAACGTGCAATTTTGTTTTTTGCTGAAAGTAATGGCTCTTTCCATTTGGTTATGAAAGATTTTTTTTATTTTTATTTTACAAATCCAAACAAAACATCAAAACAATACATACAAGATACATACATCCTTACAGTCCCCATTTACATCTTGGTTTCCAGAGAGGGAAAAAAAGAAGAAGAAAAATTACCACAATTCAAAAGGGAAAAAAACATTTCCACCATCCCCCCCCCCCCTTTCCCAAAAAATAGGGTAGCCTCAGCGATCTTTTAATTAGTGTTTCTTTTGTTATGCTTTACCATATTTCTTAACATAATCTTAACATAATCGTCCCAGGGAACCCATTTATTTATGAGGGATTTATTACTAACATTTAGAGATTATCTTACCTTTTACAGACTCTGCTTGTGTCATTGGCATGTCCATCTTGCACTGCTATTTGTTCTGGAGTCTGATGTAATTATTTGACTAGGATATGCTTCTCCATTTAGCCATGATGGCAAGTGGTATAGCTACAGCTAAATAGAAAGATTATCCAAATACAAGGTTCCTCTCATTCCTCCCAAATATTGAATCCTATTAGGAAACAAAGTATATTTCTGCATCCTAAAAAAGTTTCTAAAAACATTTTCCCCATTAAGTCATGTTCTTTATAAGTACATACCAGAAATATGTCAAGTCAGATGTAGTTTATGCAATATGGTTACAATTTAATTGTAACTAAATATATATTTTAATCGTAATTTTTTGGCATGGTGCCTTCTTTTGACAGAAGTAGTTTATATTCAATGCAAATGGGATTCTTCAATAACCTTTGCAAGCCATTTAATTCAGGGAAGGGGGAGGGGTGTGAAGGGGTAAGAAGAAGTTAGAAGGGATGTTTTTCCCCAAAGAAAACAGTGCATAGTAAATCAAGAGATGACTTGAGATGCACTTGAGATGCTTAGTAAATTTCTCCAGGGTGTTTTGAATAGTAACTGTACATTAAAGAATAACTGTGATCCCATTTGCAGTATTCACTAATTACTTGTCAATTTCAAACTTCTGAATAGAAACCATGAGAAGAAAAATATATATATCTAACATCTTTATACAAGGTGAATGGATTATATAATTAAGTAATATGTATTTGCCAGTGATTCTACTTTAATACAGTGTGAATGCTGGAATACCTTGTTATACAAGCAACCAACAAAAACGTTTTGCTTACTTAAGAAAAGGAACACAAAATTATATTACATTATGCAAGCATATTTTAGCTATTTTGAACAAATTTGTCAGATTATAACAATGGGGTATTTTTTTCTTCACTAGTTTTCTCCTTACAAGCAATTTTCATGACTACTGTTAATGTTCTTTTTGATATGATCATATAGAAATCTAAGTGAATAATATTGATAATAGCCACACAGACATTTGTGGCAATCCTCAGTGGCTCAGTAGATACTTAAATATATGACATAATAGTTTAGTTATCTATACAGTATAAGTAGAACTGAACAAATGTATTTATAATATTGTAACATTATTGATCTTACTAATACATAATGTTTTCATTACTCCAAATGGAAAAACAAATAATATTTTTTTTCTTTTTTCTTGGTTTTATGTATTCTATTTATACAGTAGTTTTCTGAAGCCAGTGTTTACCTGCTTTGCTATTTTCTTGACTATAAAGCTAGAAAATATTTTTACATGGCCCACTGATGTGAAACAATTAGAAAGAAAAAGAAAATGGAGAGTTAATTTAGAGAATTCATCATTTTGGCTCTACCAGGAAAATTTATCATGATACATTCCTGATTTACTCTGTAGAATTCAAAACAGAGATGCAGAAAGCTTTGGTTTATGGCAGACAAGTAAATTATTGAATTACTATTTACTAATGATGTGAGAAATTGGAAGCAACCACCATTAGAGATTTACTTCTTACTCTATGTGCTGTCATCTTATTTGTATGCCTCATTCATTGCCTGAAGCCTGAAGCAACATAAAAATTAGTCTAACCAATCAATCTTATCTCCATTCTGCAGGAACGACTGTGTGACACACTTGAACTGTCCAATCTCTCTGTGACAAGTGCAATATGCTTCTTATTTGTTATTCCATTTTGAGATTTTTTTACATTTGACACAGTTCTCCTGAGTCAGCTTTGGTCACCTAGAAATTAAGCTAAATGTGATGTAAATGTTCATTAGATATTGTAGGGAATAAAATCATTTTGTTGTGCCATGGAGCAGGATACTAAGGGTCAGAATTTAAGATTCTGCTACATTGTAAAGTCATTAATAGAATATAACAGATATAAAGAAGTTATGACTGGTAACTTTTCACTGTATAACAGTTTTGTATTCCTCTCTGAATGTTATTTGTGCTAAAATATCAGTTTAATAAAATTTTATAATCTCTCATGTTATACATTTTTATCATTGTTTTAGTTATCTTCATATTTTAAAATAAATAATTTAAAATATATTATTTTCGTAAAATAACCACATGGGATCATCACAATTAAAAGAGACAATTAGTAGTACCATTTTACTTTACTATATGGCGTTTTGAATACAAGTCTGACAATGGGCAGTATGTTATAGAAAAAATAAATAAATATAGCCTTTACATGTTTAAATTGTATTTTTGTTTTCATTTGTTTGCTGTGGTTTTTCATTTGCATTACCAATCTGCTTCTTTTAGCTATCTTTGGAGAGGGTGTAAAATAATAAGCTTTCTAGTAATAACTTTTCAATTCAAAGTTTCCTAAAATATGTGGATGTAGATTAGCAGAAACCTGATTGGTAGGTTTCGCTGCAGCATGATTGCAAATAAAATAAAATGTTTAAGGCTGTAATATTTTTTACTCTCTAAATTTATTAGCATATAAACCTACAGTGCTCATGGAAAATATAACATTACAAAATACACCTCCATTACTGAACAGCATGGCAAAAATGCACTTCAAATTCTCTATTTAAACAAGAGCATTATCTTCAGTGTTTAAATGGGATCTGACTAGAAAGGAGTAACACTGCCTGCATGATAAATCATATCACTGACACAAATTTCATCAGCGCTATTAAAGACAAAAGATAAAGGGTCTCATTCAAATGCGATTTGGACAAGTGAATAATGCTCTATATAAGCACAGAGCATATTTTTTTACAGAAGTTTTTAGTTGTGGAAGTCCAACACCCACCTAGGTACAACTTCTTTGCGAAGGCACAGGATGTCACATCACAAACGCCTATGGGATCAACACATCAGTACAAGCAGCACACAAAGTCAAAGCCGCCATCCTCCTCCTGGTCCAGCATCTTCAGCCACGTCAACCACTGCTGCCCTGCTTGCCCCCTCTCAACCATCCGCCACTGCGTGTCTCGCCCTGAGCAGTCCCTGCTCATCTACCCACAGTCAGGTGTCTGTCAAGGACATGTTTGAGTGTAAGAAGCCAATGTCACAAAGTCACCCCCTTGCCCGGCAACTGACAGCTGGCTTGTCTGAACTCTTAGCCCGCCAGCTTTTACCATACAAGCTGGTGGAGTCTGAGGCGTTCAAAAAATTTGTAGCTATTGGGACACCGCAGTGGAAGGTACCTGGCCGAAATTTCTTTGCACAAAAGGCAATCCCCAACCTGTACTCAATTGTGCAAAAGGAAGTAATGGCATCTCTGGCACACAGCGTCTGGTCTGGTCTGCAAAGCATGGTCAGGGCAGGTATATCACCTACACTGCTCATTGGGTAAACCTGGTGACGGCTGGCAAGCATGGAATACGTGGCTCTGCAGAGGAGTTGGTGACACCGCCACGACTTGAAGGTAGGCCTGCTGCCACCTCCTCTACTCCTCCTACTCCATCCTCTTCCTCGGCTGAGTCCTCTTCTGCTACTGCTATGTCTTGCTCGACATCAACGCCACCCCCCCCCCCCCAGCTACACAGGTGGATCAGTGGCTGACTCCGCACCAACTGGAGATCGGCAAAGTGGTTTGTGACAACGGAAGAAATTTGTTGGCGGCATTGAATTTGGGCAAATTGACACATGTGCCGTGCATGGCACATGTGTGTAATCTGATTGTACAACGCTTTGTGCATAAGCACCCAGGCTTACAGGACGTCCTGAAGCAGGCCAGTAAGGTGTGTGCCCATTTCAGGCATTCCTACACGGCCATGGCACACTTTACAGATATCCAGCGGCGAAACAACATGCCAGCAAGGCACTTGATTTTAGACAGCCCGACACGTTGGAATTCAACACTCCTAATGTTCGACCGCCTGCTCCAACAAGAAAAGGCCGTTAACGAGTATTTGTATGACCGGGGTGCTAGGACAGCTCTGCGGAGCTGGGGATTTTTTTGCCATGTTACTGGACGCTCATGCGCAATGCCTGTAGACTTATGCGTCCTTTTGAGGAGGTGACAAACCTGGTCAGTCGCACCCAGGGCACCATCAGCGACATAATACCATTTGTTTTCTTCCTGGAGGGGGCCCTGCGAAGAGTGCTGGATCAGACCGTAGATGAGCTTGAAGAGGAAGAGGACAAGTTGTGGTCACCATAACCGCCAGAAACAGCCTTATCAGCATCGCTTGCTGGACTTGCGGCAACGCAGGAAGAGGATTTTTAGGAAGAGGAGTCAGAGGAGGAATGTGGCTTTGAGGAGGAGGAGGAAGATCAACCACAACAGGCATCCCAGGGTTCTCGTTGTCACCTATCTGGTACCAGTGGTGTTGTACGTGGCTGGGGGGAAGAACATACCTTCAGTGAGATCACTGAGGACGAGGAACGGGACATGACTAGCTCGGCATCCAACCTTGTGCAAATGGGGTCTTTCATGCTGTCGTGCCTGTTGAGGGACCCTCGTATAAAAAGGATGAAGGAGAACGACCTGTACTCGGTGTCCACGCTACTAGATCCCCGGTATAAGCAGAAAGTGCCTGAAATGTTACTGAATTACCACAAGTCGGAAAGGATGCAGCACTACCAAAATAGTGAAACTTCTGTCCTTCCCCGCTTCAAGTGTCCTGTCAGAAAGGACCTTCAGTGCAGCAGGAGGTTTTGTCACTGATAAGAGAAGTCGCCTAGGTCAAAAAAGTCTAGATTACCTCACCTTTATTAAGATGAATGAGGGTTGGATCCTGAAGGGACTGACAGTAGGCGATACATTTGATTAAAAAAGGCCTGAGATGAGCTGCCTTGAGCTAATAATGGTCCACACGCTGCTGTATTTTATCCCTGATTGCCGGATGTCTTGCGTGACTTATCCGCCACCAACTAGGGTTCAAGACGCAATGTTTTAGGGCACTTTCTGCCTGGCAAACCAACATCAATTTTTCTGGTCGCTGCAACAATACCAAATTTTTGCATTTAAATTACTTTATTTTAGAAGGCTTACAGCATGTAATGAAAAATAAAGCATTTTTGAACAGTCTTGCATAACAGTTGTGCAAAAATACATATTTACAATAGAGACATTTTGTGAAAGGTAGCTGGCTATTCCTTCTTATTTTTACTTTTTAGGTTAATAATTTTTCTTATTTTTTACTGTGATTGCAACTTAAGAGATACCTAAAACATGGTAAAACAGACAATAGTAAAGAGTATATCTGCAGGAAACACCAAAGTCCTATTAGCTATCATCCCTCCAGCAGTATTAGCTTATTATTTACAATATCTAACCTGGGCAATCACCCTTGGGTTACCCTAGGGCAGGCTTCAGTAAGCGACCTCTCCTTTCCTGGGATGATTTTGCCACTGGTTGCTTCTGAAGGGTCTCCAGGGCTCCCCCACTCCGGTCCTTCCCCCAGTGTCGCTTCAACCAGTAACAAATGTTTTATATTTTTAAAGCGACCCAATGATCCCCCTTGATAGAGGTTTATCGTTACAAATTTTGGAGAACCAATTTAAGACTGGTGTCTCCTGTTTCTGGGTCAGGAAGTGTGTGAAATGCCTCAGCCCACAGTAATTGTAATTTTCTGACAGCGGTAGCTCATGCTTGTCCCTCATTTCCTCATAGGTGAGCATCTGGCCCTTTACTAACCAGTCTCCCAGTCTATCTAGTTTCCTTGACCTCCACCAGTGTTGTGATGTTGTGCTCATGTGTTTCGGGGCCTGAGAGTGTTCAAGAATTGTGGTCATTTGGGTGGATCCAGGGAACAAACCTGTGTGTTTCTTGGCCCATTTCCAGTATGATAGTGAGTGTCTGATTAGGGGGTTTGGCAAATTTTTAAGGCTCTGAGGCAATTCTGATAGCTAAGCCACCTTGTCCCAGGTTAAGGGCCTTAAAGTGTGGTTCTCTAATTACACACAGGCCGGTTGATGACATAAAGAATGTGCTATTGGGAGGAAAGATAGGTGACGGAACAGGTATTAAACTGATAGGAATGAATAGTACAACTTAATACACCACTCCTATCTGGTGGCACCTTAGATTGCACGTGCAGTGCCCTAAATTCGAAGTAGGATGTCCGACCAAGCATCTTTTTTCATCTCCCTGTTCCAAAAATCCATGCCATATACAGGCAACGCGTATAATCTTCCATGCTGTGCAGTGGAAGCCCCCAGACTCTGACCTGTGTATAATCTTCCATGCTGGGCAGTGGAAGCCCCCAGACTCTGACCTGTGTATAATCTTCCATGCTGGGCAGTGGAAGCCCCCAGACTCTGGGAGTCTGAAGAAGAGGAGTCAGAGGAGGAAGGTGGCTTTGAAGAGGGGGAAGACCAAACACAACAGGCGTCCCAGGGGGCTTGTTGTCCCCTTTCGGGGACCCTTGGTGGCTGGGTGGAGAAAGAGACCTTCAATGACATCAGTGAGGACAAGGAACGGGACATGGCTAGCTTGGTATCCAACCTTGTACAAATGGGGAGTTTGCGGTTGTGCAAAGGGACTGTTTGCGGTTGTTTGCGGTGCATTAAACGGGGAGATTGGTCTGTTACTGTGAAGCGGGTGTAACCCTTACACTACCTGATCGATACAACATCATACCTGATGTTTTAAAGCATGTTATTCCAAACAATTTAGGAATGTTAGGTGATTTATGCCCTTTATGGCTTAAAACCAGACTCTGCATCAACTATGTAATTTTCCGTGGGAGTTTTGCCATGGATCCCCCTGGCATGCCACAGTCCAGGTGTTAGTCCCGTTGAAACAACTTTCATATCAATATTGTGGCCAGAAAGAGTCCCTGTGGGTTTTGAAATTCGCCTGCCCATTGAAGTCTATGGCGGTTTGCCGATGTTCGTCCGTTCGCGAACATTTGATGGAATTTGCGTCCGCGGTTCGCGAACCGAAAATTGGATGTTCGCGACATCACTACTAAGCATCCCTGGAGCTGCAAAGTGTTGGAGGCTATATTGGAAATAGGAACAGAAATGCCGCCAGCCATTTGCTGTGAAGCTTAATGATTCTGGAAGAAATAGGTATTCATCTTTTAGAAAATACCTGGACATGTATGAAACATATCAGACTTGCGAAGTTTATATCATTAATGTGTTGTAATGTTTTTTTTATGTTTTTCCAATAACGATGGAACATCACATATATAGTTGTGAGCGTACGAGTTGTTGCTAACGCTGCGGGCTCGCGTAGCGAGCCCGCGGCCCTCGCGAAGCGAGGGCACTGCCCGAGGGTCTCAGTTGCTGGCATGGAGCGCCTAAGGCGCTCCATGCCAGTACCTGAGGACCTCGCAAAGCGAGGGCCGCAGTTGCTGGCATGGAGCGCCGAAGGCGCTCCTTGCCAGCAACTGCGACCCTCGCAAACTTCACGTCGCAACCCAAACAGTACGACACACACATTACGACACTCGCAAACAACATACGACACACGTTCACACACATTACGGACTCGCAACACTCGGACGCAACTCGCGAACATTACAAAATGTAAAACACAATACATACACACACCACATACATAAAAAACTTACCTACACCAAGAGGGAGCACCCAGCACCTCAAAAATACAACTTACACCTCGATTTTACTTCAAATAAAACAGTTTAGAGACTAAAAAAAAAACGAAGCGAGAGAAAAAATGGCCGCCGAACAAAACGAAAACGAGGCTACAGCACTCTAAACTCGCAAAACACCACAAGAAACTCGCAAAACACCACAAAACACCTACGGATATTCCGATACAAACGTATAACACACATTACTCGCCATTTGACGCCAATGCGGAAGTACACGACGGTTTGGGCTCGCGCACGCACAGTGTTACACTGCACACATTCAGCACGCTTACACAGCAGATCCACACCACTAATGCTGCAGCAACATCAAAACACATTCACAGCTCTTCCACACAATGCTTTAAAATAGGTAAAGTATATTCATTTATTAATGTATTATATATTTCATTATTACACACTAAACAGCATTAGCTACCTTACAATTTCATTGCCGTCATTTTTTGACGGGCAATTCGCTAGTTTTAAATAATGTCAGTAGATAGAGTCTCTGCATCATTCACCATGAGAATGTGCTATGGAAAATCCTTTGGTTTGTCTGTTTAATAGTTCATACAGTGCTTGCAGTACCCATAGAATATATCTGTCCTTTTCTGATCTTAAGTTTAAAAACAGGCTTCCAACATTGACCCATTTTGTAAGCCCCCAAAAGGTAAATTCTGTGAATTTTGCTGAACAGTCAATACCAGTGTGAGTGTTTCTTTCCTATGAATAATATTATGTTAAATTACTTTATACATCTGCATAACATAATACATTTCTTCTTAATTTAGAAAATAAACCCAGGGCATTTTCTGAATATAAGTAGGATCAAACATTAATTATAATGCATTTCAGTTGTAATCCACATAAGAAGCCAGGTTTTCACATTATGAAATTATGGATTCATATTCAAAATTGTCTGCTTAATATTAGGTCCCTACTTATAAGCTTCATCTATCTTTTCATCAGTAAGATTGTTTCTCATAATAATCAGTGGAAGTATCATTATTTACTACTGAATTATTATTTTATATTATTATTTTATATAGCATTGTTGGCAGTGCATAGCATTGCAAAAAAATGTTTTCAAATACAACATTTTTCTTTTCACTTCAACATTCTTTTTCAAATATAAACCAGCATCAGCCTAAATATATAAAAATGGTTTATGGAAAAATGTTATTCAGTTATTAGTCAGTTATAATAACTTTATTTGTTTGTTTGTTTTACCCAGTGGTTGGGACTGATATGCCATTTTACATTCATCTCTGTAATCTTATTTTCATGATTTCACTCTACTCCTTAGTTATTATTTATACATTTGTTTTCCTTTTGGATTATTTCTTTATGGAATTCCTCACTGTCAAGCTTCTCTGTCATCCACCAGCCACTACTGAGTGTCTCTTTTACCCCAAAACTTACAGCTGTTAGTTTGTGATCTTGACTACTATGTATAACTAGCGAATTGCCCGTCAAAAAATGACGGCAATAAAATTTGAAGTCAGGGAATGCTGTTTGCCACACAATGTGAGGCTTTTGCTCCTCTGAGCACCTTCGGCGCTCATCTCGTGGCGTGCAATGACCGCCAAAGGCGCTCATTGCGAGCCTCTCCCCTCTTGTACTTCAACTTGCGCTCATTGCAAGCTCCACTATTGTGCTCATCATGGGGCTCACCATGGGTGCCTTTGGTGATCATTGCAAACCTCTCCCTCTCGCAAATGCTCATCGCAAAATCCTCAATGAGTGCCTTTCCTGCCGCCTATTGTACAGGCTGCTCATTGCAGGTTTCGTGAACTTGGCAGTTTTGTGCTTGTGAATGTATAGTTACATAGTTACTTATTAATTTAAGTTTAAAAAAAGACTGATATGCAATACACGGATTTATTGTTAATTGATCCAGAGGAAGGCAAACAGAAAAAAAAAACCTGAGTGAAACTTTGCCAGTTGTCTCAACAGGGAAAAAAATATAAAATTCCTTCCTGATCCTAGATACTGACGATCGGATTCATCCCTGGATAAATACTACCTCTCTATCTATCCAAAATAGCCCTTAATGCCCTTTTTATTTAAAAATATATCCAATCCCTTTTTTAAGTTATCTATTGAATCTGCTGTCACCACCTCCTTTGGTAGAGAATTCCACAGATTAACCACCTTTACTGTGAAGAACACTTTTCTTTCTTTAATGCAAAATCTTTTTACTTCTAATCTCAAAGGATGTCCCCTTGTGAGTTGAAAACTTCTGGGCACAAAAAGTTCCCTTGACAAAGCCTTGTATTGACCCTGGATATATTTATATAAGGTAATCATATCCCCTCTTAGACACCTTTTTACTAAAGTAAATACATTTAATTTGGTTAGTCTTACTTCCTAACTTAGCACCTCCATCCCCTTTATTAGCTTTGTTGCACTTCTCTATACTTTTTCCAGCTCTAAAATGTCCTTTTTATGTAGTGTTGCCCAATATTGTACTTCATATTCCAAATGAGGACGTACTAGGGATTTGTATAGTGGGAGAATTATGTTTGCTTCCCTTTGCTTCAATACCCTTCTTATTACATGTTAATATGTTATTTGCCTTTGCAGATGCTGCTTGGCATTAAGAACCGTTACCTAGGTGGTTGTCCACAAGTACTCCCAAATTTCTTTCAATATCTGATACCCCGAGATTTGCTCCCATAGGAGTATAAATTGCATGGTTATTTTTCCTTCCCAGATGCATAACTTTGCATTTATTCATATTAAATCTCATCCGCCACTTAGATGCCCATTCCTCTAATTTATGCAAATCCCTTTAAAGGGAAAGTACATCATTTTCTGATTTATATAGATTGCACAATTTTGTGTCATCAGCAAAAATGGAGACACTACTTTTCAGTTCTACTTCCAAGTCATTAATAAATATGTTAAAATGGAGGGGACCTAATACTGAACCCTAAGGTACCCCACTTACCACATTAGTCCAATCCGAGTATGTTCCATTTACCACAACCTTTTGCTTCCTGTCTTTTAGCCAGCTCTCAATCAATTAACAAATATTTATGGCAATTCCTGTATCCCTTAGTTTGCTCAATAGTCTCCCATGTGGCACTGAATAAAAAAGCCTTTGCAAAATCCAAATATACTACATCCACTGAGTTGCCTTGATCCAAGTTCCTACTAACCTCCTCATAGAAACTAATTAGCAGCCTTATTAAATTGAGATTCGGCCAATTGAAAAGGGCTCTATAAAAGCACAGAGCATATTTTTATTACAAAAGTTTTTAGTTAGTGAAGACCTTGTTTTTGGATAGTTCACTAGCTACAAACATCTGTAAAAAAGATATGCTCTGTGCTTATATAGAGCCCTATTCAATTGGCTGAATCACAATTTAATAAGGCTGTAGGTTTGTTTGACATGACCTATCCTTCATAAATCCACGTTGGCTCCTACTTATAATCCTGTTTGAATAGACATATTCTTGAATATTATCCCTTATTAACCCTTCTAAAAGCTTTCCCACTACTGAAGTGAGACTTACTGGTCTATACTTCCCTGAATTTGATCTTGCTCCCTTCTTAAATGTAGGTATCACATCTGCTTTTCTCCAGTCATCAGGTAGAGACCCTGTGTTGAGTGAATCTTGAAAAATTAGATATAATGGTTTGGCTATTACAGAGCCCAGTTGCCTCAGTACCCTTGGATGTATTCCATTAGTAACCAGGGCTTTATTAACATTTATTTTATTGAACCTCTTTTGGATTTCTTCTGGCGTTAGCCAGTTATTTGGTGAAGGTAGTGTAGCCCCATTATGTTGCAGGGTAGGGTTAGTCTTACTCTCCTTTGCAACTAACTTTTCATTTTCAATTTTAGCCAGTCTAATAGCCCTTTTGCAAGCCTTGTTGATTTACTGATACTTACTTAAATCAGTCCCTATCCCCTCTTGTTTGTATAATTTAAATGCTTGTTTTTTACTCCTCGTCTTCATTTTTAATTCATTGTTAAGCTACATGGGTTGTGATTTACTTCTACTTTTATTTCCACATTGTATTTGGTGATAAGTAGGTTTATTTAGTAAGGATTTGAAAGTTATCCATTTATGTTCAGTATTTTTACCTGGCAGTTCTCTGTCCCAGTCTATACGTTGTATTGCTGCCCTTAGACCGTTAAAATCTGCCCTTTTAAAATTAAGAGTTACTTACAGTTATTTTATTTTTTTATTCAATCTCAAATAAGACTGTGTTGTGATCACTGTTTCCCAAAAGTTGCCCTATTTCCACATTTGATACTATTTCAATATTATTTGTGATAACTAAATCCAAGATAGCCTCATTTCTAGTAGGTTCTTGTATAACCTGGGCCAGATAATTATCTCTGAGTGTACTCAAGAACCTGCTCCCCTTAGCTTAAATGCTGGTCTCATTTATCCAGTTTAGTTTAGGGTAATTAAAATCTCCCTTTATTAGAACTTGCCCATGCTTAGCTGCATTTCCAAACTGTAACAATAATTGCATTTCCTCACTTTCAATTATATTTTGGGGTTTATAGCATACTCCTATTAATATTTATTTAGAATTTGCGTCACCTAAATTTAACTCTACCCACAAACAGTCAACATTACCGCCAGTTCCACCATAAATATCTTCTCTGACTATATACTTAAATGCAGGCTTAACATACAGACACATCCCTCCTCCTCTTTTACTATTGCCCCTATCTTTCCTAAATAGGTTATAACCATCCAGATTAACAGTCCAGTCATGAGATTCATCCCACCACGTTTCAGTAATGCCCATTAAATGCCATTTTTCATTAACTGCTAATAATTCTAACTCTCCCATTTTTCCTGGCAAGCTTCTGGCATTAGTGAGCATATATCTTATGTTATGAGTCTGTAGTTCTGAAGAGCCTGCCACTGTACTTGAGTTACTTAGCAATACCTCCCTATTGACTGTACCTACCCTTCCCTCATCTCCTCCCCCATGACTAGCTAATGCATTCCTTAACCCCTCTACACTTTCTACCCCATTACTTCTAGTTTGTCCCTCCCCCAACCTACTTTTTTAAAAACTCCCCCAGCCATTCTACCATCCTATTCCCTAGCACAAAAGCTCCCCCGCCATTAAGGTGCAATCCATACCAGCTATAGAGATTGTAACCAAGCGAGAAGTCAGCCCAGTGCTGTGAAAAAACAAAACCCCTCCTTAGTGCACCACATCTTTAGACACGCATTAACCTTCCTAAGCTCCTACTGCCTCCCTGGGCTAGCACATGGCACTGGTAGTATCTCAGAAAAAACTAACTTGGAGGTCCTTGCCTTCAGCTCATTACCTAGTTCTATAAAATCATTCTTTAGTACATGCCATCTTCCACAAACTTTGTCATTAACACACTAACCTGTCACAGATGAATGGACCCTTGATCATCTGTTCCAGTAGTGCATACAAAAGGCAGGATGTAGACTGAGTGAGGTTTCCACTAGACTGACTCATAATTACAGTGGGAGAAAAAATATTTAAAGCACTACAATGTTCTCGCCCTTTGCACTCCCTCCTTTTATTTAAACTCCTACACTTATACTAGAACTGCCCTTATGCTAGAAGTGTTTGCACCTTCCCCTGTTTATATTAGGTTCTTACAACTCACCTGCCCACTACTCACTGCACAAGTACACAAACACACTTAGGGCCTCATTAAATTCTCCCTCGTAGTTCACTCGGTCCTCGCAAAAGGCAGTTTTTTTGCTGTTTGCGAGGACCGAATCTCTCGCAGCCTGCTTTGTGAGATGACTACTAATGATGTCCCGAACAGTTCGCCGGAGAACTATTCGCACCGATTTTCGCATGTTCGCATCCGCCACGAACGGTGAACACTTGCGCTTTTCGGTTCGCCCCCAATACTTTATCATTGAGGAAACTTTGAACATCATTTATTTTATTTTATAATTTTTTGTGTGTAATCTATGCCTGCCTCCCAGCGTGTGTGTGTGACAGGCTAACACCCAACAGCTTATATTGTGCTTATTTTCACTACTCATACCTGGTGGTGTAACATAAATTGAAAACAACCATTTTTTTCCTGTAATCTAATTTCAGTTGCCTGCCTGTGTCAGGCTCACAGCTTATATTGTGCTCAGTGACATAAAACAACACTTTTTTGACTGTAATAGATTGAATAGCAATTGCCTGCCTACAGGCGTGTGTGAAGCCTATTGCATCTACTCAGCCAACTTTTGGCAGTGCACAGTGATACGTCATATCTGGTGCAACCGTAGTGTCCAGTGACATAAAACAACACTGTTTTTGACTGTTATCGATTGAATATCAGTTGCCTGCCTACAGGCGTGTGTGTGAGGCCTACAGCGCCTACTCTGCCAACTTTTGCCAGTGCACAGTGACACTCATATCTGGTGGCACCTTAGATTACACGCGCAGTGCCCCAAATTTGAAGTGGGAGGACCGACCAAGCATCTTTTTCCATCTCCCGCTTACAAAAATCCATGCCTGATAGTGTACGTAACAGGGATTAAACCGATAGGAATAGTACTACTTAACAGTACACACCTTATAAAAATGCAGACAGAGGCAACGCGTACAATCTTCCATGCTGTGCAGTGGAAGCCCCCAGACTCTGACCTGTGTATAATCTTCCATGCTGTGCAGTGGAAGCCCCCAGACTCTGACCTGTGTATAATATTCCATGCTGGGCAGTGGAAGCCCCCAGACTCTGGGAGTCTGAAGAAGAGGAGTCAGAGAAGGAAGGTGGCTTTGAGGAGGTGGAAGACCAAACACAGCAGGCGTCCCAGGGGGCTTGTTGTCACCTTTCGGGGACCCTTGGTGGCTGGGTGGAGGAAGAGACCTTCAATGACATCAGTGAGGACAAGAAACGGGACATGGCTAGCTTGGTATCCAACCTTGTGCAAATGGGGAGTTTGCTGTTGTGCAAAGGGACAGTTTGCGGTTGTTTGCGGAGCATTAAACTGGGAGATTGGTCTGTTACTGTGAAGCGGGTTTAACCCTTACACTACCTGATCGATACAACATCATACCTGATGTTTTAAAGCATGTTATTCCACACAATTTAGGTATGTTAGGTGATTTATGCCCTTTATGGCTTAAAACCAGACTCTGCATCAACTATGTAATTTTCCGTGGGAGTTTTGCCATGGATCCCCCTCCGGCATGCCACAGTCCAGGTGTTAGTGCCCTTAAAACAACTTTCCCATCACTATTGTGGCCAGAAAGAGTCCCTGTGGGTTTTGAAATTCGCCTGCCCATTGAATTCTATGGCGGTTCGCCGGGTTCACCCGTTCGCGAACATTTGATTAAATTTCGTGTCCGATGTTCGCGAACCGAAAATGTTATGTTCGCAACATCATTAATGACTACGAAAAATGGAGGAGAATAGGCTCAGAGAGAGCTACGTAGTCACACGCAGCCATAAATCTACAAGCAATTCTCGCATCTCGGAAGAATCCCTACGAGCACTAAAAGTTCTAGCAAGGGATCCTAATGCCTCTACTTGCTGCCTCGGAGCAGCCCGAGACAGCCGTGTGAGGCCCCCTCTGCTCCCTATACACATCCCCCCCCATTCTGCAGGGGTCTCTATCGGGTCTCTGCAGCACCCCCCACATTAACCCCTTGCAGCGCGGGTCCCCAATCGGCACCGATCAGGCCCCTGCTGCATTTTAAAAAAAAATAATTCCCCGCTGCGGTCTTTAAATGGCCCACGGCACACTAATAGCGATTCCTGGCCGCAGCAAAAAAAATGAACCCCCCTCTATGCTGGGGGTCCCCATCGGGACCCCCGAAGTGTCCCCAAATTAACCCCTTGCTGCAGGGGTCCCCGATCGGCACCGATTGTGACCCCGCTGCATTTCAATTTTTACATTTCCCACCTTGCGGATCCTTAAAGGACTCGCACTAAAAAATATTAACCCCAGGCAACTAAAATTAACCCCATAACTCATTGGGGTCAATACAGACCCCCAAAAGCACTTAATTAACCCTATAATTCATGGGGGTGAATACAGACCCCCATAAGCCAATAATTAACCCTATAATTCATGGGACTCAATACAGACCCCCATAAGCACTTAATTAACCCCGTCACTCATGGGAGTCATTACAGACCCCCATAAGCACTTATTTAACCCTGTCACTCATGGGGGTCAATACAGACCCCCATAAGCACTTAATTAACCCTGTCACTCGTGTGGGTCAATACATACCCCCATAAGGCCTTAATTAACCCTGTCACTCATGGGGGTCAATACATACCCCCATAAGGCCTTAATTAACCCTGTCACTCATGGGGGTCAATACAGACGCCCAAAAGCACTTAATTAACCCTGTCACTCATGGGGGTCAATACAGACCCCCATAAGCACTTAATTAACCCTATAACTCATGGGGGTCAATACAGACCCCCATAAGCCAATAATTAACCATATAATTCATGGGTGTAAATACAGACCCCCATAAGAACTTAATTAACCCTATAACTCATGGGGGTCAATATAGACCCACATAAGCCAATAATTAACCCTATAATTCATGGGGGTCAATACAGACCCCCATAAGCACTTAATTAACCCCATAACTCATGGGGGTCAATAAGGACCCCCATAAGGCCTTAATTAACCCCGTCACTCATGGGGGTCAATACAGACCTCCATTAGCCTCTATTTAACCCTATCAGTCCCATAAGGGTATATTATGACACTTATGGGGCTGTTAAAACCGTAACATTAACTACATAAGTGCCATAACGATCCACAAGGACCATCATGACACTAACTACAAACACTACACTATAACCCCCAATAAACCATTAAATCTAAACTAACCCCCCTCTACACTATACTATTAACACTTACACTACTTACATATACAACGTCAGCCAATGAGAATGCGCAGATGTCTTCACCCAATCACTACATGGGGGTGTATCCCATTGTGATTGGCTGAAGGCATCTGCGCCTTGTGATTGGTTCCAATAAAGATTGACAGGTGCTTTAGCCAATCAAGGTGGGATTTTTTTTGGGCTCACACAAAAATCGTCTCAACACGACTTCTGATTGGCTGAAATTGATAGACAGCTTTTTCCGCCAATCAGAAGCCGCCATTTCCAATTTCCTCCCGGAAAAGGCTCCGGGAGGCTCATTAGCGTCGGGGAGGTCTGCAAGTGCAGATCTCCGTTAGTTTTTTGATTTTTATTTTTTTTAGAGCGCGGATGGTTCCAGGGCCCAGCCGGGGCTGAAGAGGAGGAGGCAGGGACATCCTGGGGAGGTAAGTTGAATGTATATTTATATGTTTATATGTTTATTTTATTTTGTGTCTGTATATTGTATTAATGTATTGTGTTTTTTAATGTAGGGGGGGTGCTAGGGTCCCTATGGACCTGCTGCGTAGCTCACTCGTTGCTCGCAGCAGGACTAATTTAATAGCGTTGTAACTTTGAGAAATGTTGCAGTACGTAGGGTTTAAGAAGAAGCCTCTTATTTACGAGGCTGGAATTTAATAAGGTTGTTATTGTTCAGGAAAAATCACAGAACAGATGCAAGCAGACCACAAAAAGCCACATACTGATATAGCTTTACACAGGCAAAACCACCCCCCCTCTCAGCTGCCACTAATCACTGCACAAGTACACAACACACTTACTGATCAGGAGTAATCACATAACAGAGGCAAGCAGACCACAAAAAGCCACCCACTGATATAGCTTTACACAGGCAAAACCACACCCCCTCTCAGCTGCCACTAATCACTGCACAGTACACACACACTTACTGTTCAGGAGTAATCACAGATGCCATGTGTTTCTTTCCACCATCTCCCCCCTGTTCCTTCCCTATGTGTTTCTTGTCTGTGTTCTATTTTCAAAGTCCTGCGTTGCACTGGGTTCTCTGTCTTCAATTTTCTAAGTCCCACATGCTTGGCATAGGTAAGTCTCGTCTTCATCCTGTTTCTGATTTTTTGCGTTTTTCATTCGCCATTTTTTTCTTGCTTAGATTATTATTATTATTATTATCGTTTATTTGTAACGCGCCAACATATTCCGTAGCGCTAAATGGTTAGATGATTTTCGATGGGTGAAAAATGTCAAATATGAGTGAAATTTGCTTGCAACCCCAGGCTTCCTCTCCCAGGCTTCCTGTGTCTCCACCCGTGCTGTGTGTGAGTGTGTTGTAATTTTGTGTACATTATTTATTTATTTTTTTGTGGAGTGGCTGGCATTGTTAAAATCCCTTGTGTCTGGTGTAATTTCAAAGTCCTGCATGCTTGGCGTTTTTTGTGTAAGTGTTACTGGGTTCTCCATCGTGTGTTTTCTAAGTCCCGCGTGCTTGGCATTGGTGAGCCTCGTTTTCATACTGTTTCAGATTTTTTTAGTCTGCCATTTTTTTCTCGCTTAGCTTATTTTCGTGTGGGAAAAAACACCAAATATCGGTGTAATTCGACTGCAACCTCACTCTCAGGCTTCTTGTGTCACCCCCTGTGCTGTGTGTGAGTGTTTTCTAATTTTGTGTACATTTTATCTATTTTTTCATTGGTTTTTAGAGTTACGCGCTCTGAGGTTGGAGTTATGCGCTTCGTGGCTGCTTTGCATCACAAGGCTCGCATGTGTGATGGGCTGCTGGCTGCAATGAGGGTTTTCGGTGCTCGTTGCAGCCTAAGTGCTGCTTAAGTGCTGCGCGGCTACTGTGCCTCGCTTTGCGAGGCTCGCATGTGTGACGGCGCTGCTGGCTGCAATGAGTGCCTTTGGCTTTGCGAGGCACGCAAGCGTGATGACAAATCGCAGTTTGACAACTATTATATGTGATGGTACTCTGTTACAGTTACTGTTAATTTCAAGCCCAGAGCAAATAGTAGACAATATTAAAATAAGTTTTAGAGGCAAAGAGAGGTATAATAAGAATAATAGAAGTAATCTTTTCAAGTGAAGTTTCAGTGGAAGGTTTTATTTTATATATACGTTTCCTGTTACTGCTGTTCTAAAATACGTTGTATCAATAATCAGTTAAAAAGCCCAATAATATGTTAGTTATGTAATTACAATCTGTTGTAATGTATACAATTGTATTATTACCAGCTCAAGTAAACATAACCAATTATTACACCATACTTAAATGGCCACTTAAGTCATTAAAACGGTTCTTCTCATGTAGAAGATTTAAAATCAAGACAAAATGTGGAATTGTTTATTCATTTTGATGTTCTTTAAATTGTTTTATCATTGTTGAAAATGCTGTCTGTGTTAACATTAATATTACTCAAGCTATTTATTTACATTGAGTTGCAGGGGTCTGGCTAAATCTCATAATTTATTGGGTTTATAGGTACATTCTCACAGCTCACATAAATTACAAGAGGAAAGAATTTCAACATGGCAGTTAAACTGATGATATAACAAATCTTATAAAAGCATCAATCTTAAAAATTAAAAATGTTTTTTCAGTTGGTTTTATATATACAGTATATATATTCATTAACATATTTGAGTCATCATATCTATGTTGAAACACAAATTATTGTTAATATATCACTATCATATAACATATATCAAGTACCAGGCGAACATACCACGCAGTAAACAAGAGGTTAATACCAATCTGGAAACACACAAAGGGCCACATCAGATGCTCTAATGCACTGACAATTGAAGGGATAGACATACCCCAAATAATACTCAGCAATATTACTGATCATCACCACAGAATGTATGTCATCTAGACCAGAACCTTAGCTCTTAGAAAATGAGGTATGAGAAATGGAGAAATGTTAGCATGGGCAACCTTAGGCCTTAAAGAGAGAAGGTGCTCGAAAAGTAGAAGAAGGGAGAGGCTCACAATGAGCGCCGAAGGGGGAAGAGCTTGGCATTGTGTGGCAAAAAGCATTGCCAGGTTTAGAATTTTATTGCCGTAATTTTTGAAGGGCAAGTCACTAGTTAATAATAATACAAGTAATTTGATTAACAACTCTTCAGGGGAACAGGAGTAGGGTGAAAATTGCTACAATGTATACTTTTCCTGAATATTAACTCACAAACATCACCAATAATGTTGTTCAAGCATGATATCAAAATTGTGATAACACATAACATAGTGCTTGGTCTCATTTTGGAAATATTAATACACTTGGAAACCACGCCTGTATCACTGTAATGGGCGGGACAATGTATTCCACAGTAAATTTGTTGTTGTTGTTTAGTCGTTCAGTCGTGTCCGACCCTCTGTGACTCTATGGAACACAGCATGCCAGGTGCATCTCTCAGTCATCCGAGCCCCATCAAGTCCATGTTCATTGCTTCAGTGACTTCATGTATCCATCTCCGCTTCTGTCGTCCCCTTTTTCTTGTTCCTTCAATCTCTCCCAGTATCAGAGTCTTTTCTAGGGAATCCTGCCATTTCATGATATGGCCAAAATAATTGAGCTTTAGCCTCATGATCATACCTTCTAGTGAAAGGTTTGTCTTGATTTCCTAAAGTATTGATTTATTGGATTTTAGTTACATAATTGCATAGTAATTGAGGTTGAAAAAAGACTTTTAGTCCATCAAGTTCAACCTTTTAATATCTCCTCTGATCTGCAATATGCAGATTAGTTGTTAATTAATTAGTTGTTCATTAATTGATCCAGAGGAAGGCAAACAGAAAAAAAAACAAGTCTCAAAGGGAAAAATAAAATAATTCCTTCCTGTCCCCAGATACTGGTGATTGAATTCTTCCCTGGATCAATACTCTCTCTTTAATTATCCAGGATAACCCTGAATGTCCTTTTTAATTAAAAATAAATCCAATCCCCTTTTAAAGTTATCTATCGAATCTGCTGTCACCACCTCCTTTGGTAGAGAATTCCACAGATTTATCACCCTTACTGTGAAGAAACCTTTTATTTCTTTAAGGTGGAATCATTTTACTTCTAACCTCAAAGGATGTCCTATTGTGAGTTGAAAACCTCTTGGCACAAAAAGCTCACTTGACAAATCTTTATACTGACCCTGGATGTATAAGTTAATCATATACCCTCTTAGACACCTTTTTTTCTAGAGAAAATAAGCTTAAGTTGGTTAGTCTTTCTTCATAACTTAGCAACTCCATTCCCCTTATTAGTTTTGTTTCCCTTCTCTGTACCTCTCTCAGTTCTAAAATGTCCTTTTTATGAAGTGGTGCCCAAAATTGTACTCCATATTCCAAATGAGGGTGTACTAGAGATTTGTATAGTGGCAGAATAATATTTGCTTCCCTTGCTTCTATACCCTACTTAATACATGCTAATATTTTATTTGCCTTTGCAGCTGCTGATTGGCATTGAGCACTGTTACCTAGGCGGTTGTCCGAAAGTTTTCCCAAATCCCTTTCAATATCTGATACCCCTATATTTGCTCCATTAAGATTATAAATTACCTGGCTATTTTCCTTCCTAGATGCATAACTTTACATTTCTTCATATTAAATCTCATCTGCCATTTAGATGCCCATTCCTCTATTTTTTGTAAACTCCTTTGGAGGGAAAGTACATCATTATCTGATTTAATTACCTTGCACAACTCCATGTCATCATCAAAAATGGACACACTACTTCTAGTCCCACTTCTAAGTCATTAATAAATATGTTAAAAAGGAGAGGACCTAATACTGAACCCTGAGTTGCCTTCATCCAAGTTCCTACTAACCTCCTCCAAATTAGATTTGTTTGACATGACCTATCCCTGATAAATCCATGCTGACTCCTATAATCCTGTTCAAATAGACATATTCTTGTATATTATCCCTTATTAACCCTTTTAAGAGCTTTCCCACTATGGAAGTAAGTCTCACTGGTCTATAATTCCCTAGATTTGCTCTTGCTCCCTTCTTAAATATAGGTAACACCTCTGCTTTTTCTCCAGTCATCTGGTAGAGACCCTGTGTTGATTGAATTTTAAAAAAATAAACATAATGGCTTTGCTAATATAGAACCCAGTTCCCTCAATACCCTTGGATGTATTCCATCAGGACCTGGGGCTTTATTAACATTTATTTTTTCCAACCTCTTTTGGATTTCTTCCTGCATTAACCAGTTATTTGGCAAAGGAAGTATAGCCCCATTATGTTGCAGTGTCCCAACCACTGGTACCTCCATTGTGTATACCGAAGGAAAGAACCTATATAGCTCGTCTGCCTTTTCCTGGTCACTAATTGTCTGACAGCCTGTTTCACATTGTAATGTTCCTATAGCTTCCTTCCTGACCTTCTTCCCATTAATATATTTAAAAAAATAAATTAGGGTTAGTCTTACTCTCTTTTGCAATTATTTTTTTATTTTCTATTTTAGCCACTCTAATAGCCTTTTTGCAAGCCTTGTTGATTTCCTTGTACTCACGCAAAGCAGTCTCTGTCCATTCTTGTTTGTATAATTTAAATCCCTGTTTTTTACTCCATATCTTGATCTTTAAATCATTGTTAAGCCACATTGGATGTGATTAACTCCTTTTACTTCTATTCCAACATGGTATATGGTGATAAATATGTATATTTAATGAGGATTTAAATGTTGTCCATTTATGTTCAGTATGTTTACCTTCCAGTTCTCTGTCCCACTCTATACTTTGTATTGCTGCGATTACAATCTGCCCTTTTAAAATTAAGAGGTTTTGTTGGCCCTTTACAGTTTTGTTTTTTTAATTCAATCACAAATGAGACTGTGTTGTGATCACTGTTTCCCAAAGGTTGCCCTGTTTCAACATTTGATACCATATCGATATTATTTGTGATAACTAAATCCAAAATAGCCTAATTTCTCATAGGTTCTTGTATAACCTGGGCCAGATAATGATCCCTGAGTGTACTCAAGAACCTGCTCCCCTTAGCTTAACTGCTGGTCTCATTTATCCAGTTTATTTCAGGGTAATTAAAGTCTCCCATTATTAGAATGCTTGCCCATGCTTAGCTGCATTTCCAATCTGAAACAATAATTGTATTTCCACACTTTCGGTTATATTTGGGCATACTCCAACTGATATTCTTTTGGAATTTTCTGCTCCGCCATTTAACTCTACCCACAAACATTCAATATTACTGCTAGTTCCAGCATAAATATCTTCTCTGACTATAGGCTTAAATTAAGGCTTAACATACAGACAAATCCTTCCTCCTCTTTTACTATTGCCCCTATCTTTCCTAAATAGGTTATAACCATCCAGATTAACAGTTCAGTCATGAGATTCATCCCACCATGTTTCGGTAATGCCTATTAAATCCCATTTTTCATTAATTGCCAATAATTAATTGCCAATAATTCTAACTATTATGTTATGTTATGAGTGTAGTTGACTATACTAACCCTTCCCCATGAGTAGTTAATTCACCTCTATCACCTCTACACTTCCTATCCCATTACATTCATCTAGTCCCTCCCCTGTCTAATAGTTTAAAAACTCCTCCAGCCTTTCTACCATCCTATCCCCTAGCAAAAAAAATTCCCTCATCACTAAGTTGCAATCCATTCCTGCTATAGAGATTGTACCCAAGTGAGAAGTTAGCCCAGTGCTCTAAAAACCTAAACCCCTCCTTAGTGCATCACAATTTTAGCCATGCATTATCCTCCCTCAGCTCCTTCTGTCTCCCTGGGCTAGCACGTAGCTCAGGTAGTATCACAGAAAATTCTACCTTGGAGGTCCTTGCTTTAAGCTTTTTCCCTAGTTTTCTAAATTCATTCTTTAGGACACTCCATCTTCCACTAAATTTGACATTGGTACCAATGTGTACCAAGACAGCCGGTTCATTTCCAGCCGCTCCCAATAATTTATCTACCCGATCCACAAAATGCTGAGCCCGAGCACCCAGGAGACAGCAAACTGTTCGATTGCTGGGATCTGGGTGACAAATCACCCTGTCTCCCTTCCATATAATAGAGTCCCCAACCACAAAAACCTTTCTGTTGCTCTTTCTATGCTGCCCTCCCACTCCTCCAGTAGAACTTCTCTAAAGGCTGTTACAGGGAACAGCTCTATCTGGCATTGCCATTTCTGAACGGACATCCTCAACAGTTTCACTCAATCTGTTGTGTAGTGTTTGCCAACTCAGAACAGGCCTGCCTCCTCCTTCTGATCCCCCTGCTTGCCTTTGTATTGGTAAACCAGCTACCTCCCTGGACATTCTCACTAGCCACATCTCCACAATCCATGCTAGGCCCAGCTAAACTGTGCTCAATGAGCACCAACTCCCTTTCCAGTGGAATATCAGTAAGTGCTGCAATTCTCCTCTCCAATTCTCCAATTTGAGCTTCCAGAGAGGCAACATGCTCACACCTCTCACGTATGGACCCTGGATCATCTGTTCCAGTAGTGCATACATATGACAGGATGTACACTGTGTGTGGTGTCCACTGGACTGACTCATAATTATTGTCTATGAAATTTTGGTGGGAAAAATAAACAAACAATAATAAAAATTAATATATCTGTGTAAAGCTTTATAAAGCTTTTATTTAAACTCCCTCCCTGAACTTATTTAAACTCCTATACTTTTACTAAAACTGCACTTATACTAAAAGTGTTCACAAGCTCACAAGTTTGCTCCTTCCCCTGTTTATATTAACTTCTGCCTACTCACCTGGACAAAATAAGTGCATTCAGCAAATAATCCCACTTTACTTGCAAGAAGTAAATTCCAGTTGCAAACAGCCCCAGACAACTCACAAACCTTTATGCAAGTTTCAGACAGTGAAACCACACCCCTCTCACCTGGACACAATTAGTTCACTCAGCAAAAAAATCACACTTTACTTGCAAGAAGTAAATTACAGTTGCAAAGGGACTCTAAGCAGTCTTCTCCTACACCACAATTCAAAGCTGTCAATTATACGGTGCTCAGACTTCTTTATGGTACAGCTCTCACATCCGTATGTTACTACTGGGACCTTTGTTGATAGTTTAATATCTTTACGTTTTACTAGTTTTTCCAAGCTTGCCATTTCCTCCCCAGAAACAAACGTCTTTTAATTTCATGACTACAGTCACCATCTGGAGAGATCTTGGATCCTAGGAAAATCAAAATATGTCACTGCCTCTACTTCTTCCCTATCTTCCCTATCTTTTTAACGTTCTTTAGTTCCTCCTCACTTTCAGAGTTCAGTAGTAGTATCATCGGTGTATCCTTCCAGCAATACTGATCCCGGTTTTGGATTCACCCAGTCCAGTATTACTCATGATGTACTCTGCATATAAGTTGAATAAATAAGGTGACAATATAAAACCTTGTTGTACTCCTTTTCCGATCTTGAACCATTCTGTTGTCCCATGTTTGGTTCTGAGCATGACTTCTTGGTCAACATAAAGATTCTTTAGGAGGAGGATGAGATGATCTGGTACTCCCATCTCTTTAAGGACATGCCACATTTGTTGTGATCCACACATTCAAAGGCTTTAGAATAGTCTATGAAACAGAAGTAAATATTTTTTACTCTCTTGTTTTCTCTATTATCCAGCGGAGTCGAGCTTGTAGAATCTTCAGCATTACCTTGTTGGCATGTGAAATTAGTGCAATTGTTCGATAACTGGAGCACTCTTTGGCACTGCCTTTTTTTGGAATTGGGATGTAGACTGATCTTTTCCAGTCTATTGGCCATTGTTAAGTTTTCCAAATGTGTTGGCATAAGGCAAGTAAAACTTTCACATCATCATCCTGTAGAATTTTGAATAGTTCAATTGGGATTCCATCACCTCCTGCAGCCTTATTATCAGCAAGACATCCTAGGGCCCATCCCATTTTTGTATTTTATCATGCCAACTTTTGCATGAAAGGTGCATTTTAGGTTCCCAATTTTCTTGAGGAGATCTCTTGATTTACCCATTTTTATCTTGTTCAATCTCTTTATAACATTCATTGTAGAATGTCTCCTTGTCTCGATTTCTCCATTCAGTTGGACAAATCTTTTCCTATCTCCACTACCTTTTGCTTTTCTTCTTTCCTTGGCTACTTTCAAAGTCTCATCAGATAGCCAGTTTGACTTCTTTCTTTTCTTTCTTTTCAGGATATTCTTTGTTGCTGTTTCCTGGATAATGTTACAAACTTCGGTCCAAAGTTCTTTAGGCCTTCTATCTTCCATGTCTAGTGCGTTAAATATTTTTCATTACTGATGGTCTGATGGTTTTCCCTCTTTTCTTCAGTTTAATTTTCAAGTTTGCAATAAGAAACTCATGGACTAAGCTGCAGTCAGCTCCAGGTCTTGTTTTTGCTGACTTTATAAAGCTCCTCCATCTTTTGCTGCAAAGTATATAGTGAACCTGATCTCTATGTTGTCCATCTGGTTATATCCATGTGTAGATTTGTCTTGAAGGCTGTTGGAAGAGGGTGTTATTTCTACAACCAGAAAATTATCTTGACAAAATTCTACTACTCTTTGACCTGCTTCATTTTGTACTCCAAGGCAGAATTTGCCAGTTATTCTAGGTGTCTTTTATTTCCCTACTTTAGCATTCCAATCTCCTATGATGATAGTAACATATTTTCTTGGTGTTATATCTATGTCGTGTTGAATGTCTTTGTAGAACTGGACAAATTTAGCCTCTTCAGCATCCTTGGTTGGAGCATAAACTTGAATCACTGTGATATTAAATAGCTTGCCTTGAATTATAATTGAAATAATTTTGTCATTTATTGGGCTGTAACCTGGCATTGTTTTGGCCACTATTTGATTGACTAGGATGGCTACTCCATTTCTTCTGCGGGATTCTGGACCACAGAGGAAGATCTGGTGGTTGTCTGAAGAGAAATGTCCTATTCCAGTCCATTTAAGTTCACCAATTGCCAGGATATCAATGTTTAACCTTTTCATTTCATTATTGACCACATCTAGTTTGCCTTGGTCAATAGTTCTAACATTCCAGGTTCCTATTCTGAATTGGTCTTTGCATCATCAGACTTTCCTTTCTCCTTCAGACACATCCGTAGCCAGGTGTCCTTTCGGCTTTGGCCCAGCCACTTCATTAGATCTGGTGGTGCTCGTACTTGCCCAATTATTTTCCTAATTTGGTAGGCACCTTCTGACCTGAGGGGCTCATCTACCAGTGCCATATGGTTATGGTTGTGCCTGTCTATAAAGTTTTCTTAGCAAAGATAATGGAGTGGGTTGCCCGTTCCTTCTCCAGTGGACCTCGATTTGTCTGACCTCTCTGCTATGACCTGCCCATCTTGGCTGACCCTACATGGTATAGCTCACAGCTTCATCAAAGTACACAAGCCCCTTCATCATAATAAGGTAGCAGTCCATAAGGGGGCACAGTAAATAAGGATAATTATTGCAGATGGATGACACACTTACAGATTTTAGGAGTTATGTGCACCAGTATGTGAAACGATGTTAAAAATTATGATATAAACATAACTTTTAACATAGAAAGTGTAAACACTTGCACATGACAACATCACATCCCAATTAACTTAACATTAATGACATGCAAACATATGATTACCGAACTTAAATGCATGAAGGGCTATGTGTACAGAAAGATGATATATGTACAAATATATGATCATTACATAAATGTTATGTATGTTGATGTAACTAAACATTAACTGTGCATAAATATCATGGGTGTGGTGTGGGAGAATCCAAGAGGGCAAGAGGCTTGTCTGTAAATAAGGACTAATGAAAGTCTATACAGTAATAATGTTTAACAATGATGCATAGCATCTACTAGAGTCACATGTGGTCAATACACCACAGGAACCATAATCTGATTAATACACATCTCATGAGACATCACTCCATTAAATAGAAGTAACCAGTAATGTGCATAGCATTTACATACGTAGTTCACCTGCTTAATTGAACAGATGCAATATCTCATGGATCATGTAATCCAATTCAATTACACACATACATTGTGTTCTGAAAAACAGCAATAAAATAAAAAATGATGGTTAAATCTAAAAAATAGAGAAGGATAAAAATCAATCAACCAATAACTGTATTTTACGTATAGTGTTTCATTTTATTACTGTAACAATAAACACATTTACCTGATCATCATCTGTGAGCAGTGCTAACCAGAGCTAATGTGTCATGAACAATCACCTGCCATGACCATTACTAAAGTTGTGTAATTTCACAAGGAATGCTTCACTGTGACCACAATCAGTTGGCCAGGAGTACCATCACTATCGCCATAAGAAATAGTTGAGCCACACTGATATCACATTTCATTGGTATACAGGTGTTATCTGAAAAAAATGATTACTTGACTTGTAAACATTTACCCATTTATATTGATGTAAGATAAAGGCCATTATGCCTGTAAATTCAATTAGAGAAATGATTCTGCCATCATAATGTTAAGAGGATGACATGCAACAATAAAGCATGCAAAACTACTGGGTGTGATTAGCAAATGGGACTATGCAAATCGACAGCCATGATAGTATTGATAGTAACTGAACACAACATCAGTCATGTTTATATGTAGTTAGATATGGTATTTATGATATGGTAGCAACTTCACTCCAAGCCTGTACCTTCCGGCTAGGCAACACTTCCCTCCCTCCATGAATTATACTGTAGTGGGCACAGATTGCAAGGAGGAGGTCTCTCATCTCCTCTGGATTATAATTAGGACCCTTTGCCTTACCGCAGCCTCTTGTCCTCCCGACTTTTCCTGGGGATCCTGTCCTCTCTTATCTATCCTTGGGCCTCCCCAACACTTCCTCCCCCTGGGATCAGACCCCTGACCCTCTGCCATTGCTCCTTTTGTACCTGCATCTAGGGGCACATCCATCCCCTCTCCAGTTGACCTATGCCATACCCTCTCCCTGAACAGCTACTCCACCCTCCTCTCACTCTCTCTTCATTGCTACCACTCCATTCTCTCCCTCTCTTTTCATTGCTACCCCTCCCTCTTTCCATCTCTCTTCTCTACTCCCTCTTCTCCTCTCTACCACATATGTTACTATCTTCTCCTCCTCCTCACCTTCTCTCCCTCTCTCTTCATTGCTACCCCTCCCTACTTTCCCTCTCTATTCTCTCCTCTCCTCTTCTTCCTCTCCTCTCCCTCTCTTCTCCTTCAACAACAGTATTCCCCTCACTCTCCTCCTCTCCTACTCTAATCTTCCCCTCCACTCTCATCCTACAGATAAGAAACATCACATATTATAATTGTGAAACTGCGATTTGTCATCACTCTTGCGAGCCTCGCGAAGCAAGATGACCTGTTGAGACATTAGGCTCTTGAGGCATAGAAGCCTTCTGAGCTTGGCGGACTTGGGCAATGAGCAAAAATAGGCGATCATTGCCCTGCAAGCCTCGAGAAGCGAGGCGAGCAGTTGAGGCATGGAAACACGCAGGACTTAAGGCACTCAGCGTGCGGCTCACGATTGAGCCCCAAAGGTGCTCAGAGGGCCAAAAGACTAACATTGTGTGGCAAACAGCATTGCTTGGCTTACAATTTTATTGCCGTAATTTTTTGATGGGCAATTCGCTATTAATATAATAATAACTGAATGTAAAATGTAAGTTATTATGTATCTGAAGTAGAACAACATTGTGTATACTATCGACCCTATTAAATTCGAAGCACGTAGCAGCATCGGCAAGCCCGCAAAGGCTGAAAATTCGGCTGCGTTATAGAGCTATTAAATTAGACCATGCCGCAAGTTACAGGCTTGAGACGCAAACCCATAAACCATTTGTTGCACAATGGATGTGTGGCTGTGAACATGAGCAATTTGTCAAACCTGTAGTTACGGGTTTAGAGGGAGCCAATGGCAAATTAAATCATCATAATTACGTCACTGAAAAATGGAGAGCCTTACGGGCTTCAACTACGAGTTTCGATCAAACACACATTCCAGAAATAATGCAATATTAAAAATCCGTAAATATGATATTCTAGTCCATGCGAGTTCCATTTTATATATTGACACATTGAGTGCCGGGATCGATATAACACGGAAATTAAACATAAAATAATGTATTTTATATTGCAGGTTTGCGAGCTTGAGAACGTTGTGCTATTCATTTTAATACCTAATATCACTTTCCCTTTTATTTTATGTACAGTAGTGTGTGTATATTTGCATTTACAGTGCTACGTATTGGACTTGGCTATGGATTAGCTTTTTGGCTCCATATGCGTGTTATGGGCTTGAACGCCAGTGAATTTGTTGCAATTTAATAGCGTGATTGGAACGTAACTATTACAGGCTTGACATATACAAGAATTTGCGGGGCGCGCAGTTCAAATTTCCCCGTCCCATAACCTTTTCTCGTCCTTACCCCACAAGTCGTTGGCGGGTTGCTTTACGGGGGCAATTTAATAGCCGCAAGTCTTGCGGGCTATGCTACAGGCTACGGTTTTACACGTGGAGAGAATTTAATAGGGCTATATGTGTATTATAATATGTGTAGGGGTATGGGGGTAAGGAGGGATATGGGAATGCATATGTGTTGTGTCCTACTCTATTTATAGCTATGTGTAGGTATTAATTTAGGTGTGTGAGTTATGTGACATCAGTAATTATGTGTGGTGTAAATTAATTTATAATTGTTATAAGTGAAATCTGCAAAAAACTTACAGTACAGCTCCTTCGCTTGCTCTCTGATAATCTCCAACCCTCCACTCTAAGACCTGCATGTGAACTTGCTTAGCTCCAAAACAGTTAAATTGTTATGAGTTTCACAAGTTTTTAAAGACCTTTTCCACCAAGTTGATTGGTGTTTTACGCTTCCTGTTGGTTTCTAGGGCTGTTAAGCGGTTGTAAATTATGGGTGAGTTAAACGTTTGCGAGCGTCATATAATCACACCCCTTAAAAGCTTGTGAGCGCTGGCAGGGTTTATGCATTTAGACTTAAGAACATAAATAGTGAGCTTGTGGCAATAGATTACATCTAAACATTTAAAGAAAAAAACACTGGCAGCCACAATTAAGGGTTAGAGTGGCTTATGGGCTTCTAGGGCCCAAAGCCTTATATTGACCATGGATGTATTTATATAAAGTGAAAATCTACTTTTTTAAGAGCATTTTCTTTCTAAAAATTTTTTTAATTTGGATAGTCTTTCTTCATAGCGTTTTGCATAAATTTACATGTTAAATCTTATCTGCCATTTAGCTGCCCAATCTTCTAATTTATGTATGTCCCTTTGCTGTGAAAATACACCATTTTATGATTGAATTACCTTACACAAATTAGTGTCATAAGCAAATATGTAAACAATACTTTCCAGACCAACTTTTAAATCATTAATAAATATTTTAAAAATGAAAGGACCTAATAATGAACCCTGAGGAACCCCACTTAAGTTCTTTTGAAATGCAGTTGAATCCTTTCTAATTGAAATCACTATAATTGGTCACAAGGAGACAATCATTTGCTGTGTGATCTGCCAAGTCATTGGTTATACCTGAGCAAGTTTGCAATGGAAGTGTTCACTTATCCATGCAAGGTATTTTTATGTTGTAATTTTAATTAATTTTCAGAATGCGTCAGAAGTTTATTTTCCATGGGCTTAGTGTGTAAATAAAATAGAACAAACCCAATGTCATTTGTTTTTGCTTTCAGAGTATCATACTAAAGCTAACCTTTTTGAAAGGGGGTGGTGACTTTCTATTCCCTCTATACATTCATACATTAAGACAAAGATTTATGAAACAGTGTATGGGAATACACCATCCAGTACTGCAGGGTTTATGCCACTATCTACTCAAAACAGTATTGCAAACACACCTATTCAGTACGATAGAAAAGTATGTGTGCATCCAATTCAACAGCACAAGGGGTGGTGAAAAAACATAAAAATGCCTTTTACCCGCAGTGATATGTTTGAACCCATTTATGTTAGTTCTTTTTTTAAGTTGCTGTTAAATAGAGCATTAAATAGAGCATTATGTATAGATTAGAAATAATGGGAAAATAATGGAAAAATATTAGGAATAGTGTAACAAATATTTTAATTATAAAATAAACAATAAAAATATTAGTAGCAATAATAACATATATGGTAGATGTAATAATATTAATAAAATAGCAGTAATATTAATTATAAATAGTAATTTACTTTGATGTTAACAGATTGTATTAATAATAATTTGATAATATAACAATAATATACAATATAATAAAATATAACAAAATGATAACAATTTAATAAAACAATATAATAATACTGTATTTAATAAATATGCTATGCATTAATACCCTATCATTACAACAGACAATTCACCACATAAATAGGAATACATTCACTACTGATGAATTCACATATGCCATGTCATAAAGTTGCCAGTTTCAGTGCTCAATGCTAATGGAGTATTGAGGTCAATTGAGGCAAATCAATATGCCAAAGTACATTTGCCCTTTGATAAATCTGGGCCCAAGTCTTAATATCTTAATACCTTTGGAGCGTTTCATGTAAATGTAGCAGCCCGCTCAATTATGTTAAACATATTAATGATAGTTTGGAGATTTTAAAATTAATGATGTTAATGGTGTTATAGTTTGTAACCTTTATATCAATGATAGCATATTATTTCAAATAATTTCAGTAACCAATCCTTAATATTACAAGTTATAACACTTGATTATTGGTAAAATTGGTGTTAATTATACATTGGTGATATATGTATGAAAAAAAAAGGGACAAGGTGATGTATTAATTTACAACCTAATTAAATTACTCTTTTAATTTCCTAACTTTAATACATTGAGTTTCAAATCAGGATTCTTAATTTTAGTGCTTCCAAATATGGTATAATTTAAAAATATAGCAAGTGCCGGATCAACCTTTTTGGATCCCCTAGGCAGTGCAATGCGAATGCGTGTGCAAGGTGTGCATGCGTCCATTTCCCCCATTTCTGTGTGTGTATATCGCTCTCTTGCTGTGTGAGCAAATCACAGACATTTCCCCTTAGCAGTCATTTTAACAATATAGCTACTTCTGCACATGCCAAGCTATTAGTTGCTTATTATTGAATGCATTTGATGGTGGGCCGTATTATTTAAATGTATCTATGGGAGGGCAGCAAGCATATGTTACACATACACATATGATGACTTGTATCGCAAATAACAACTGTGTAATTATGAGAGTTAAAGAACATTGCAAAATGAAAAAATAAATTGTTAGAAAAAATTGAGTCTAAGAGCAAAAGTAATTAGGAAAAAGTCATACAGCTAGTTTTTAATCAGATAAAAAAAATGTTTATGCCTCTGCTAAAGTGTGACGCCCGCCTAGTTTAAAATTTCACCAGCAGCCACTGGGTTCCCTACATATACATGTAATCATATTCAGTCAGGATAACTTTTGGTCATACAATCTAAATGTATTAGATTAGACCAGTGCCTCTTAATATGTTATCAGCATTCACTAAGGGCAGACTCTAATTATAATACAAACATATACATAATCAACTAGGATCTCCTATAGTCATATAAATGTATAAATATTCAGAGGGGGTCACCTGTGATTATGATAGCAATACAGTATATACATATTTAGTCAAACACATATTCAGCCAAGGTGTCCTATAGACATATACTGAACATAAGCCAAGGACAATTATAATATAAATATTCAACCTCAATTGTCAATTATTACATTAATGTATACATATTCAGGCGAGTTCACCTTTAACCATATGAATGTATACATATTAAGGTAGGTATATTTACCCAGGATTAACAAAAATTATACAAATGTACATGTATTCAGCAAGAATCACCTATAATTATCAGAACATTATATAAATGAATAATAAGAGTCTCCTATTATTGTAATATAAATATATAGATATCTACCAAAATCATATAAATGTGCATATATTCAGCCAGGATCTCCTATGATTTTTTTTAGACACTGTTACTTCTCTTCATATAAGATAGATAGAAACATGCAGCCAGGATCCCCTGTAATTATTCAAATAAGTAAATATAGAGCTTATCCTTTATAAACATGCAAGTAGATAAATATTAAACCAGAAAACCTATATTCATATAAATAGCCATTCAGACAGAATACCTATAACAAAGTAAATATCCTACTTTAAAGCATAAATACTATTAAAGGGGCTACTTTCTACCAATATTTTCTTACAAAAAAACATTTTAGTGAGAAAAACATTATATAAACTTACTTATGCTGCCTCTGTTTAACTAGTGCACTTTCTGCCCACTCTCTACACTGAGCAGGAAACACATGGAATGAATTTTAAGCTAAAAAAGGGGCGCCATTCACAGGGAAGAACCCCTAGGTGGCTACCTAATAAGTAATCCTTTAACATGTTAGGTCTTAGACTTAATGGCACAACATTCTCAAGCCTGCAAATTGGTCCAATAAAATACTTAATTTCATGTATATTTTATATGTCAGATTGATCCCGGCAATCAATGTGTTAATACATATAATGTAACCCATATGTAATGTAATAGAATATAATATTTGCAATTTTATTAATATTGCATTATGAATGGAATGTGGGTCCGATCGTAAATTTTAATTGAAGCCCATAGGACTTTAAAATTCAACCTCCATTTTTCTATGCCACAGTGATGATGATCTCTGTTTCCATTGGCTCCATTGCTTAATTGATCACCAGCAAAAACACAAGTCCGGTGACTGACAACTGGTTTATGGGTTTGCATCTAAAACTCATAACTCTCAGCCCGTTCTAATTTAATAGCATAGTCACAAGGGGGTATTTTAAGCTTGCAGCCGCTGCGAGCATCACGTTGCACTAACAGGGCTGGAATTTAATAGGGCTACTAATAAGTAATCCGGCCATGAATATAGGCAATCCAGCTGTGAATACAGGTAATAACAAGTACTTGTTATTAAAATTAGCAGTCAGACTTTCAGATCCACTCCCAAACAGACATTCCTTGTTGATTAGAGATAATTGCAGTTAATTACTGATTAAGACTCATTGACTCAAAGGCTAGTCAAAAAATAATAGTAATAATCTTTCTCAAAAACATGAATCTCTGTCTGTGGGTAGATTAGAAAGGCTGATAAGTAGCTCCGAATGGCCAGCATCAATGTTAGTTTACCAGGAAAATGCATATTTTGAATAACATTCATTTGATAATTGCATCCCTGTATTTACTATGCATTATTTGCTATTCGGATCTCATCCCTTCTCGCCTCGTCTCAACCACTTGAGATTCTTAGTAAATTACCCCTGTGACTGGCAAGTACAGTTGTAGTGCAGTTTTTTTTTTTGTAATGGTTCATCTTTATTCTCTGTTCATTAATTAATGCTTTCCAGATACAGAATATTAATGTAATTATATTTTAAAGAAAAGGAAAGAAAACTCTGAGTAATAAATGTAAATGAAAGGCAAATAATCCTTCTATTAATATATGCTTTCCTAACTTAGACAAAAATATATTTTCTCTTTCTTAAGTTTATAAAATATCCTTTTCTCTACTCTCTTCAGAATATGAATTGTTGGTACATGATGTATAAAATCAAGGAAAATGTGTTTTGGGATGTATTGAAATTATTCACCTGATTTGAACCTGAGTTTTTGTTCCAGCTGATTGTCCTTTTCTAAGCATTTTTTTAAAATAAAATAATCATTGTTTCCGAAAACAATCATGATCTATTGGGCAAAAGAGATGTCATAGTTTTTTACTGAATTATAAATATTAGTCTGATAAATACTTTATAATTTAAACACAATCCATGATTCCTTTTTAACTTTAGCTGAACAAGCATGAAAGAGGAATATTAGCACTGGCAATTGTTATTTTGCAAACCATAATCTGGAAACTTCATTAAGTTCACAGTTCCAATGGATAGACACACATTACGCTATGACCAGCATTTCAGAATCAGGTAAATAAGTATTTTACTTTTGTTAGCTACATGCACCCGAAATTGGATACGCAACTGGAGCCAGACATTCTCACCATCAAAATGTTCATGCAAAGAAGCAGTAAGAATGCTAAATCATTTTCACAGTGCTGTGCCCAAACTTTCATTTTATTGCATGAAAACGCATAAAAGCCAGTTTAACAGGACATTGGGACATCTTCCTAATAACCACAAATATTACAAAGCCAGCTGGGGAGATGCACTTCAATAATAATATTAACAAGATAAAATAAGCCCAAGTATAGAATAGATTGAAATATTAACACAGTTGACTGGACATCTCATGAAAATACAAAATATAATGTTTTATATCACTGCATACATTCAATCTTAACTAAAACTCACCAACAGATGGAGGAAAGAGTGTTGCACCTGTTAACAAATGATAAATCACTGTAGATAGTATTAAATTATGTATTTCTAAAGGGATGTCATCACTGTGATTTCTGAAGTCTGTATATTAAAACCAGCTGTTCTAATCTTTCTTTCATCATTTAAACTTTACTTTATTCGAACTGAGAACTCACTATGTTCTCCTGAGCAAACCACTGCTATTTTTTAGTCAGTTTTGGGACATTCCCAGGAAGTGAGAGACTAATCATCCCATACAATAGATACATTTCATAACTTATACAACTAAAATACACTTGAGTGCTCAACATAAACTGCAGGTCTCTGTCTACACAGAAAACACACTACACACTAAACTCACACAATTGGGGGGAATTTAAGAGGACATGTGATGAGCTGCAATCTAACATGGCTTATGGCGCATTATTGCTTCTCAGGTCTTCATGGATTTACTAAAGTTCTTGTATTATAGTTAAGTTCATAATGAGCTGTGATGATGCCTGATATAGCACAATATATAAACCTGTTTCCACATCTCTTTTGGAGTAGTGCATGTATTTGGTACAGGTCAGGCATGCATAGAGCTGTTAATCAGGGCAGGTTAAATATTGGTTGGCAAACCTGCAATTGATATACTTTTAACATAGGAATCCCTAATGACTGCCATGGCACCTGACCAATCAGAAATGGGGCAGGAGTAATTCAAATACTGGATTTTGAATGACTGAAATATAATGGACACATATTTGAGCCACCCATAAGCCCCAAAAAAGTATATAAAGCAAGGGCTCGGTAAGAAAGCTGTTACTCGGTGTGGGAGGTCCTCAGATGAGGACCTCCAAAGAGTGATTTTTCTTCTCTGTAGAACATATGTTTTTTTAGACAGAGGCGGAAGTGGCTACTTTATTAAGGGTTGAAGAGTAAGGGCCAGAGCATTGCTGTTCATTGCTATAGGGTTATAAAATGGAGAGTAAGTATAATTTTCCTGTTTATATATATATATATATATATATATATTTTTTTTTTTTTCATTTATATATATATATATATATATATATATATATATATATATATATATATATATATATATACACATTATTCTGAGGTGGACCCCTGTATGGCTGTGTATGCTATATTTAAATTGTATAATAAAACTAATATTTAACTATTAATATACAATATACACTGTTATATATAACATCTAGCAGTGTACGTTGCATATTAATGGAATAATATTGGTCATATTATTTTATATAAAAATAAAATATATGGCTTGCATGGTTTTGAAACAGACAATGCTTAATATTAGCATGGTGTATAGTAAAAGTGAAGGTAAGAGTACATTAATTTGGGTGTAGTGAGATTTTCCCCGTAGATGTAGGTTACATACCCCTAACACATCCATAACTCACCCATATCACTATAATTGGCTGATGAGCTTCCATGAGCTAGATATAACATTGGCACTCGGCAGGTTTGTAACTGAAACCTGTTAGTAAATCGCCCAGCCTCCAGTCTTGATACACTCAAACCTTAAACATTGAGTAACACAGCAGTTATAGTACTGGGTGACTGAATGATATATTAGTTATTATTTAAGAAGGAAATGGCATTAACATTAGGGGCCCCATTCTAATCACATACATATGTGAGCAAAAAGGCTCTTACAGCTGTAACTAAATATTATGCACAGTTAAGCCAAGATACAAAAAAAATGGTATGTACATTAAAGTGATGAATTATTCATTTCATATTCATCTACCGTATATACTCGAGTATTAGCCAAGGCACCTAATTTTACCACAAAAAACTGTGAAAATGTATTGACTAGAGTATAAGCCAAGGGTGCAAAAGAGGATCCTCCCCCCTGATCATCCTCCCCCCCATTATCATCCTCCTCATTTCCCCCTTATCATCCACCTCCTTCCCCCTTTATCATCCTCCTCCTTCCCCCCTTATCATCCTTCTCATTCCCCCCCTTATTATCCTCCTCCTCTCCCCCTTATCATCATCCTCCTCCTTCCCCGCCTTAACATCATCTTCTTTCCTCCATAACCTCCTCCTTATCTGCACCCTCTCCAATCCCTAGCTATTCTGCTATTCTATTCCCCTCCGGCCGGGGATTCGGGCAGGCTTGCGGCCGGCGCCTTGCTATCTCTTGCGGCCGCACGCGCCGGAGGAAAGCCTTTGATCTAAAACGGCCGCAAGAGTTTCGGCCGCAAGAAAAGCCCGGTTGCTATTCTATTGCTCCGGGAACCATCTCTGCAAGGCTAAAAGCGAGCCGCAGCTTACTTGCAGGAAAAAGGTCCCGCTAGCACCAATTAAGCACATTATAAAGCCAAAATAAAGCCATCCTGCACTCTGAGGAGACTAAAAAGTGATTGTAGGTGTTAGCAAAAATAGCACAACATTCTCCTACACTCAAATCCGTAAAAAACATATTTTTTAATTTATGTCAAAAATCCATGGAAAAAGTGCAGAGTGCTTGGGGCACCTCAGACCCGGCCACGCTGCAGCCGGAAAATAAACAGTTAATGTAAACTCGGATTTGGGCTGATGTGCAAGCTTGAGAGTGGGTTACTATCAATCCTCATGTCCCCCAATATGATCCCTAGCATTTACAGAGCTGTACAGTGCTGTCTTGAATTTATTTTTGACTTTAAAGATTTCTGAGCTTACGGCCGGTTGCAAGATATACGGCCGGCCGTAAGAGGAGATCCTTGCGGGGCCATTTAATAGAATTGCGAGGTAACGGAACCCCCGCAAGGAATCTCAGCCTTGCGGCCATTTACGGCCGATAATAGAATGAGGCCCATAGTAATTAAGGTTGAAAAAAGACTTTCAGTTCATCAAGTTCAACCTTTTAAGATCTCCTCTGATCTGCAATCTGCGGATTAAATATTAATTAATTAGTTGTTAAGTATTAATCAATTATTTAATTATTTTTATTTTTATTTATTTTATAATTATTAATTAATCCAGAGGAAGGCAAATAGAAAAAAAAGCCAAGTGAGACTTAGCCAATCATCTCAAAGGGGAAAAAAATTAATTCCTTCCTGACCCCAGATACTGGCGATCGGATTTCTCCCTCGATCAATACTGTCTCTCTAATTATCCATGATAACCCTGAATTCCCTTTTTAATCAGAAATAAATCCAGTCCCCTTTTAAAGTTATCTATTGAATCCACTGTGACCACCTCATCTGGTAGAGAATTACACAGATTAACCACCCTTCCTATGAACCACCCTCTTCTTTCTTTAAGGTGGAATCTTTTTAACCTCAAAGGATGTCCTCTTGTCAGTTGAAAACCTCTTGGCACAAAAAGCTATTTTGACAAATCTTTATACTGACCCTGGATGTATTTATATAAGGTAATCGTATCTCCTCTTAGATGCTTTTTTTCTAGAGAAAATACGTTTAATTTGGTTAGTCTTTCTTCATAACTTAGCCCCTCCATTCCCCTTAATAGGTTTGTTGCCCTCCTCTGTACCTTTTCCAGCTCTAAAACATCCTTTTTATGAAGTGGTGCCCAAAATTGTACTCCATATTCCAAATGAGGGCATACTAGAGATTTGTATAGTGGCAGAATTATATTTGCTTCCCTTACTTCTATACCCTTTGTAATACGTATACTTATACTTATACTCGAGTATATACAGTAATTATCTTTATTGTGGTAAATGACCACATGTGAGTCTAGTAGATGCAATGCATTATTATTATTATACAGGGTTACCTGCAAGGCAATATATCATATTTTATACAGCATCCTGTGCTCTTGGGTAGCATTGATGCATGGTTTCCTAATTTAAGACTGTGCTTTATGGATAAACTTCAATTCTTATTAAACCGTGATCCACGTGCCTGGGTGTTTGTAATGATTTGTGACATTAACATTTAATTAATGATTGGTATGTTTATCCATATTATATTTCAGTATACACATCCTCTGTTAAGGTATAGAAGATGAGTGTAAACCATTATCAAGAGACTAATACAATATGAGTAACAGCATAATCATATGTCAAATAAGGATGATGGTAAATAATTCTGGACACCTCTATGGCGTCATGCATTGTATTGCTATGGTCTTATTTTTCCATGTCAATAATACTTTATTAATTAGTAAATAATGTTGTTATGGCCAAGTGTTTTCTCTTTACATGTTAAATATGATGTTAACAACAATATAATTATACTTCAAATAATAATTAACATAGAACATGTTATTTTCATTATATATTTATACACAAACATTAGAGTGAATTTAACATATTTATTATATCTATGCATATTCTCACATGCACAACAGCAATGGCGGGACTTAGCAGGACAGGTTTATACAAGATTCTTGTTGATGGGGGTAAGTTTCCTGAGGCTCATACCACCTCTCCACACCCTCCTTGGGCTCCTGCTTGCCTTCCTCAACAGCCACATGCACATCAATGAGATCTTCCTTTTCAGCTTTTGGACCTGTATCCCCATGTGCCTATAATAGCCTATCCTTGACCTGCTCATCTAACAGAATCCTGTGCATGGCCTGTACTATATAGTAATTTGCTGGTTGTGGTTCACCTACAGCATGGATTACAGCCCCACATTTAGCCACAACTCCTCTCTTTAAGACATTAGGCTGTCTATTATGACAGTTCTCATACCATGGTGTATAACATACAACAATATTGTGTACATAACATGCCTTCACATAAATGTGACATGCATGATAGCTTGCAGTACTCCAGCTCCATGCATTTGATGACTATTGTTTGGGGTGTTGCTAGCCCTTTAATAGGCAAGGCATTACAGCACCAGTTGTAGGCCATGTGGGTTCCTGATTAGTATTACCCTCTTGTGTACTGGAGTGTTTCCATGTACAGTGGATATATGTTAAGTTGATATGCATTATTGACAATAGTTGATATTCACTGTTGTGTGCAGACTCACACAACATACTTTGCAATTTTGTGTTTTGTAATGCAACATATGTGCCTATTAGTATGATTAATATAATATTTATTTTTCACTTAAATGATTTAAAATTTTTTTTTTTTACAGTACTGTCTTTTAACTGCATTTGAAAGCTGCCAGCAAGACGTTATTGAGGTGTTAAAGTGGTATAAAACACATATGACTTTTTAGAAAAAAGAAGCTATCATAAGGCCTTAAGTACAGTCAGTTAATAATGTGAGCACTGGCGTAGGAAGGGGAGGCTAGGGTGGCAGACCGCCCCAGATGTAACCTCTTTGGGGGCAGCACAAGCTGCTGCGAGAAGGTTGGTCTGTGTGAGAGTGCGTCTCTGTGTGTGTGTAAGTCTGTGAGTGTTTGTGTCTGTGAGTCTGTGAATGTTTAAGTCTGTTGGGGGTGTCTGTAAGTGGGTATGTCTGTGTCAGTGTGTCCCTCTGTGTGTGTCTGTGTGTGTGTAAGTCTGTGAGTGTGTGGGTGCTTCTGTGTGAATTTGTGTCTGTGAGTGTGCATATATGTGAGTGTGCATGTCTGTGAGTGTGTGTGTGAGCAGGTGTGTGTGTCTGTGAGTGTGTGTGTCTGTGAGTGTGTCTGTGAGTGTGTGCCTGTGAGTATGTGCCTGTGTGAGTGTGTCTGTGTGAATGTGTGTCTGTGAGTGTGTGTGTGTCTGTGAGTGTGTGTCTGTGAGTGTGCATGAGTGTGTGTCTGTGAGTTTGTGTCTGTGTGATTGTGTCTGTGTGATTGTGTCTGTGTGAGAGTGTGTCTGTGAGTGTGCATCTGTGAGTGTGCATGCCTGTGAGTGTGTGAGCAAGTGCGTGTGTATGTGAGTGTGTGTGTGTATCTGTGTGTGTGAGTGTGTGTGTCTGTGAATGAGTGTGTGTCAGTGTGTGTGAGTGGGTATCTGTGAGTGTGTGCCTGTGTGAGTGTGTCTGTGAGTGTGCATCTGTGAGTTTGTGTGTGTCTGTGAGTGTGTGTAAGTGTGTTTCTGTGAGTGTGTGTCTGTGTGAGTGTGTCTGTGTGAGTGTGTCTGTGAGTGTGTGTAAGTTTGTGTGTCTGTGAGTGTGTGTCTGTGTGAGTGTGTCTGTGTGAGTGTGTCTCTGAGTGTGCATCTGTGAGTGTGCATGTCTGTGATTGTGTGAGCGAGTGTGGGTGTCTGTGAGTGTGTGTGTCTGTGAATGAGTGTGTGTCAGTGTGTGTGAGTGGGTATCTGTGGGTGTGTGCCTGTGTGAGTGTGTCTGTGAGTGTGCATCTGTGAGTTTGTGTGTGTCTGTGAGTGTGTGTCTGTGAGTGTGTGTAAGTGTGTTTCTGTGAGTGTGTGTCTGTGTGAGTGTGTCTGTGTGAGTGTGTCTGTGAGTGTGTGTAAGTTTGTGTGTCTGTGAGTGTGTGTCTGTGTGAGTGTGTCTGTGTGAGTGTGTCTCTGAGTGTGCATCTGTGAGTGTGCATGTCTGTGATTGTGTGAGCGAGTGTGGGTGTCTGTGAGTGTGTGTGTCTGTGGGTGAGTGTGTGTCTGTGAGTATGCATCCTTTAGTGTGCATTTCTGTGAGTGTGCATGTCTGTGAGTGAGTGTGTGTTTTTGTGAGTGTGTGTCTGTGAGTGAGTGTCTGTGAGTAAGTGTGGGAGTGAGTGTGTCTGTGTGAGTGCATGTGTGAGTCTGTGTGAGTGTGTGTGCCTGTGAGTGTGTGTCTGTGTGACTGTGTCTGAGTGGATGTCTGTGAGTGTGTGCGTCTGTAAGTGTGCATGTGTGTGTGTGAGTGAGTGTGTGTGTGTCTGTGAGTGTGTGTGTCTGTGAGTGAGTGTGTGTGAGTCTGGGAGTGTGTGTCTATGTGGGTGTGTCTGTGTGTGTGAGTGTGTGTTTGTGAGTATGCACATTGGTGTGTGTCTGTGAGTGTGTGTGTCTGTGAGTGAGTGTCTGTGTGATTGTGTCTGTGTGATTGTGTCTGTGTGAGAGTGTGTCTGTGAGTGTGCATCTGTGAGTGTGCATGCCTATGAGTGTGTGAGCAAGTGCCTGTGTATGTGAGTGTGTGTGTGTGTGTATCTATGTGTGTGTGTGTGTGTCTGTGAGTGTGTGTGTCTGTGAGTGTGTGTCAGTGTGTGTGAGTGGGTATCTGTGAGTGTGTGCCTGTGTGAGTGTGCCTGTGTGAGTGTGTCTGTGAGTGTGCATCTGTGAGTTTGCGTGTGTCTGTGACTGTCTGTCTGTGAGTGTGTGTAAGTGTGTGTCTGTGAGTGTGTGTCTGTGTGAGTGTGTCTGTGTGAGTGTGTCTGTGAGTGTGTGTAAGTGTGTGTGTCTGTGAATGTGTGTCTGTGTGAGTGTGTCTGTGTGAGTGTGTCTGTGAGTGTGCATATGTGAGTGTGCATGTCTGTGAATGTGTGAGCGAGTGTGTGTGTCTGTGAGTATGCATCCTTTAGTGTGCATTTCTGTGAGTGTGCACGTCTGTGAGCGAGTGTGTGTTTTTGTGAGTGTGTGTGAGTAAGTGTGGGAGTGAGTGTGTCTATGTGAGTGCATGTGTGAGTCTGTGTGAGTGTGTGTGTCTGTGTGACTGTGTCTGAGTGCATGTCTGTGAGTGTGTGCGTCTGTAAGTGTGCATGTGTGTGTGTGTGTGTGAGCGAGTGTGTGTGTGTCTGTGAGTGTGTGTGTCTGTGAGTGAGTGTGTGTGAGTCTGGGAGTGTGTGTCTATGTGGGTGTGTCTGTGTGTGTGAGTGTGTGTTTGTGAGTATGCACATTGGTGAATGTGTGTGTGAGCGAGTATGTGTGTCTGTGAGTGTGTGTGTCTGTGAGTGAGTGTCTTTGAGTAAGTGTATGAGTGTGTGTGTGAGTGTGTCTGTGTGAGTGAGTGTGTGTGTCTGTGTAAGTGTGTGAGTGTGTCTGTGAGTGTGCATCTGTGAGTGTGCATGTCTGTGAGTGTGTGAGCGAGTGTGGGTGTCTGTGAGCGTGTGTGTCTGTGTGTGAGTGTGTGTGAGTGTGTGTCTGTGAGTATGCATCTTTGAGTGTGCATGTCTGTGAGTGAGTCTGTGTGTTTGTGAGTGTGTGTGTCTGTGATTGAGTGTATGTGAGTAAGTGTGGGAGTGAGTGTGTCTGTGGGAGTGCATGTGTGAGTGTGTGTGTGTCTGTGTGAGTGTGTCTGTGTGAGTGCATGTCTGTGAGTGTGTGCATCTGTGAGTGTGCATGTCTGTGAGTGTGCATGTGAGCAAGTGTGTGTGTGTCTGTGAGTGTGTGTGTGTCTGTGAGTGAGTGTGTGTGAGTCTGTGAGTGTGTGTCTGTGTGGGTGTGTCTGTGTCTGTGAGTGTGCATGTCAGTGAATGTGTGTTTGTGAGCGAGTATGTTTGTCTGTGAGTGTGTGTGTCTGTGAGTGAGTGTCTGTGGATAAGTGTGTGAGTGCGTGTGTCTGTGAGTACTGTCATTTTAAAGGCCTTTGAAAGCTGCCAGCAAAGTGTTATTGAGGTGTTAAGGTTTTATTCAGCACACATGACTTTTTAGAAAAAATATGTTACAATAAGGCTTTAAGTACGCTTAGTAACTTATGATGAAGGAAGGGTGGGGCTAGGGGAGTGTCTGTCAATGAGTGTGTGTGAGTGAGTGTAAGTCTGTGTGTGTGCTTTTGCTGTCTGGGGCTGCCCCCTGAGTTTGACGGAGGGGGATGTCAAACTCCGGGTTAGCTACACCACTGTATGTGAGGACTGTTATCTGTGATTAGTATAGGCTTTAAGTGAAAATTGACAGCTAACCTTAGCTTGATTATTGTTGTTGTTCAGTCCTTCAGTAGTGTCTGTCTCTTGGTGACTATATGGACGCAGAACACTAGGCACATCTGTCTGTGTTTCTGTGTGAGTGTGTATGTCTGTGTGAGAGTCTGTGTGTGCCTCTGTGTGTGAGTGTGTGTTTAAGTGTGTGAGTGTGTTTAAGTGTGTTTAAGTGCCTGTGTGTGTGTAAGTCTGTGAGTGTGTGTGTGTGTAAGTGAGTTTGTGTGAGTGTGTGAGTCTGTGAGTGAGTGTGTGTCTGTGAGTGTGTGTCTGTGAGTGCATGTCTGTGTGAGTGTGTCTGTGTGAGTGTGTCTGTGTGAGTGTGTGTCTGTGAATGTGCATGTCTGTGAGTGTGCTTATCCAAATGGCTTGTAAGTTTGCAACTTTTCAAGCTTGAAAGGTGCTTTGGGGAAGCATTTCAGGCACTAAGCTCAAATACAGTGTTTTCCATCCTTTGCAACACATTTATACTGCTATTGTTTTTGCCTTTATTGTAACCGATGTAGTGATACATGAGTGATACGGAATATGTTGGCGCATTACAAATAAACAATAATAATGGTTTTCTTGGCAAAGATACTGGAGTTGCCAGTTCCTTCTCCTGTGGGCCGTGATTTGTCTGACCTCTCTGCTATGACCTGCCCATCTTGGCTGATCATATATGGTATCGGTCACAGCTTCTTGGAGATACACAATCCCCTCCACCACGACAAGGTATCAATCCAGAAGGTGGATGTAACTTGATAACACAGGTCATTTTAGCCTATTCATCACTGAAATGTTGATGGATTGGAATCCATAGGTCCACAAGTTGCTCAGGAACTTGTACCATAACTGTCTGGGGGAAAGATTGTAATGGGACATCTATATCACATCTATATTATGCATCTTAACCACAACTTGTAATGGCAAGAAATACAAACAGACCAACGGTTGTTAGTGCAAATATGTAGAGATATAATAATCAAGATGAGAATGACAGAGCAGCATGATTAGGGCAATTAAATGCTGTGCATTGTTGTGGTAAAATGCAGGTATCCTTACCTTTTTAGTATATATATATATATATATATATATATATATATATATATATATATATTTATATATATATAGTAGTACAAATAAGGAATAGTACATTAGTGATTCCACTTGAATGTCTAAAAATAAGTTGATAAAAACTTATTTCCTGCTCAAAATTATATATATATATATATATATATATATCACGTTTGTAGCAAGTGTGATATTTAGTTAAGATGTAAGCTGTGAACCAGTAATTTTTCCGTTTGTAGACTATAGGTAGGAAACAGTTAAACAATCAGAGGACTCTGAGTATGATTTTTACACAACAGAATGCAAATATTTGTTAATAATGTTAATAATGCAATTCCTTGTCCATACAATTTCATGGCTCCAATCACAATCTGCAGAGATCTTGGATCCCAGGAAAAGGAATATATCACTTCCTTCACTTCTTCCCCATCAATCTGCCGTTTTTGCCATAACCTTTGTCTTGTTAACGCTGAGCAGCAGGCCAGCTTTTGCACGCTCTTTATTCACCCTCATCAATAGGTCCTTTAGTTCCTCCTCACTTTCAGCCATCAGAGTAGTTTCATCCACTTATCTGAAGTTGTCGATAATTCACCCAGCAATATTTATTTTGACTTTGTATTTGTCAAGCGAAGCTTTAGGCATAATGTACTCCGTTTATAAGTTGAATAAATAATTTGACAATATACAACCTTGTCCAACTTCTTTGTCGATCTTGACATTTTTTTGTTCATGTTCAGTTGTCCATGCTCATTTCATGTTTGGTTCTTGACTTCTTGGTCCACATGCAGATTCATCAGGAGGTGGTACTCCCATCTCTTTAAGAACTTAGAAGCTTTCAAGTAGGGATTTCTTTCTTAACTTCGCTGCATACATTTTTAGCCATCTGACAGTTTTGCAATCACAGAGCCACCTAGTGTTAATAAAGTGTTCAGAAATTTTTACACTATGCCCAAAACAAAAATGGAAAAGGGTATGTTTTGGCATCTATGTTAACTGAATGACAATGATTTTACTGGGATCCCAAAATGTAACCCTGATAAGTGCTACAATATGTTACAATAATTTTATTATTAGGATACCAACAAACCTGAAGTATTGCATTTTATGGTATGCACCTTTTCAAATGCATACATTAGAGAGGATTCATTTCTTTAGAGAGATGCTGCATTAACTGATACAAGGATATGACTCTCTGGGATTCAGTGCAGGAAATTAAAGGCTGTCTTGTGGCAAGTTCTGAGTTGGCAAACATCAACAGTTTTCCATATTGCGTGAAACTGTTGGGGATGTCCATTCAGGAATGGCAATGCCTGATAGAGCTGATGCCTCTAACAGCCGGGAGAACAGTTCTACTGTAGGAGTGGGAGGGCAGCATAGGTAGAGTAACAGACAGGTTTTGGTGGTAGGGGACTCTATTATTATGAAGGTAGACAGGGTGATTTGTCACCCATATCCCAGCAATCGAACAGTTTGCTGTCTCCCAGGTGCTCAGGTTTGGCATGTTGTGGATAGAGTAGATAAATTGTTGGGAAGGGCTGGAAATGAAACATTGGTCTTGGTACAAATTGGTACCAATGACATGGTGGGATGAATCTCATGACTGGACTGCTAATCTGGAAGGTTATATTCTATTTAGGAAAGATAGGGGCAATGGTAAAAGAGGAGGAGGGATTTGTCTGTATGTTAAGCCTGAATTTAAACCTATAGTCAGAAAATATATTTATGCTTAAACTAGCGGTAATATGGAATGTTTGTTGGTTGAGTTAAATAGCGGAGCAGCAAATTCCAAAAGAATATTAGTAGGAGTATGCTACAAACCCCCAAATATAACTGAAAGTGAGGAAATACAATTATTGTTACAGATTGGAAATGCAGCTAAGCACGGGCAAATTCTAATGATGGGGGATTTTAATTACACTGAAATAAACTGGATAAATGAGACCAGCAGTTCAGCTAAGGGGAGCAGGTCCTTAAGTACACTCAGAGATCATTATCTGGCCCAGGTTATACAAGAGCCTACTAGAAATTAGGCTGTCTTGGATTTAGTTATCACAAATAATATCGATATTGTATCAAATGTTGAAATAGGGCAACCTTTGGGAAACAGTGATCACAACACAGTCTCATTTGATATTGAAGTAAAAAAACTAAACTGGAAGGGGCCAACAAAAACTCTTCATTTCAAAAGGGCAGCTTTTAACAATCTAAGGGAAGCAATACAACATATAGACTGGAGCAGAGAACTGACAGGTAAAAATACTGAACATAAATGGACAACATTTACATCATTACTAAATATACACATTAACATATACCATGTGGGAATAAAAGTAAAAGGAGTAAATTACATCCAACATGGCTTAACAATGATTTAAAAATCAAGATACAGAATAAAAAACAGGCATTTAAATTATATAATCAAGAGTGGGCAGTGCTTTACTTGAGTACAAGGAAATCAACAAGGCTTGCAAAAGGGCTATTAGACTGGCTAAAATAGAAAATGAAAAATTAGTTGCAAAAGAGAGTAAGACTAACCCAAAAATATTTTTTTTTATATATTAATGGGAAGAAGGCCAGGAAGGAAGCTATAGGAACATTACAATGTGACACAAGCTGTCAGATAATTAGTGAAAAGGCAGATGAGCTAAATAGGTTATTTTCTTCTGTATACACAAGGAAGGTACCAGTGGTTGGGACACCACAACTTTAGGGGGCTACACGACCTTCGTCAAATAATTGGTTAATGCAGGAAGAAATCCAAAAGATTGGAAAAAATAAATGTTATTAAATCCCCAAGTCCTGATGGAATACATCCTCGGGTTCTGAGGAAACTGGGTTCTGTAATAGCCAAACCATAATATTTTATTTTTCAAGATTCACTTAACACTGGGTTGCTACCAGATGACTGGCGAAAAGCAAAGGTGATACCTATATTTAAGAAGGGAGCAAAAGCAAATACTGGCAATTATACACCAGTGAGCCTCACTTCTGTAGTGGGGAAGCTTTTAGAAGGGTTCATAAGGGATAATATACAAGAATATGTCTATTTGAACAGGATTATTAGTAGGAGTAAACATAAATTTATGAGGGATAGGTCATGTCAAACAAATCAAATTAGTTTCTATGAGGAGGTTACTAGGAACTTGGATTTTGCAAGGGCTTTTGATACAGTGTCACATGGAAGACTATTGTGCAAACTAAGGGATACATGAATTGCAGTAAATATCTCCTCATGGATCGAGAGTTGGCTAAAAGACAGGAATCAAAGGGTTGTTGTAAATTGAACAGACTCTGATTGGACTAATGTGGTAAGTGGGGTTCCTCAGGGTTCAGTGTTAGGTCATCTCCTTTTTAACATATTTATTAATGACTTAGAGATGGGACTGGAAAGTAGTGTCTACGTTTTTGCTGATGACACTAAGTTGTGCAAGGTAATTAAATCAGATAATGATGTACTTTCACTCCAAAGGAATTTACATAAAATAGAGGAATGAGCATTTAAATGTCAGATGAGATTTAATATGAATAAATGTAAAGTTATGCATCTGGAAAAATAGCCATGCAATTAATAATATTAATGGAGCAAATCTAGGGGTATCAGATATTGAAAGGGATTTGGGAGTACTAGTGGACAACCAACTAGGTAACAGTTCTCAATGCCAAGCAACAGTTTAAGAAGGGTATAGACACAAGGGAAGCAAATATAATTCTGCCACTATAGAAATCCCTATTACGCCCTCATTTGGAATATGGAGTACAATTTTGGGGACCACTTCATAAAAAGGACATTTTAGAGCTGAAAAAGGTACAGAGAAGGCTACAAAACTAATAAGGGGAACTGAGGGGCTATGTTATGAAGAAGGACTAACCAAATTAAGCTTATTTTCTCTAGAAAAAAGGTGTCTAAGAGGAGATATGATTTCCTTATATAAATACATCCAGGGTCAGTATAAAGAAATGTCAAATTAGCTTTTTGTGCCAAGAGATATCCAACTGACACAAGAACATCCTTTGAGGTTAGAAATAAAAAGATTCCACCTTAAAGAGAGAAACGGTTTCTTCACAGTAAGGGTGGTTAATCTGTGGAATTCTCTACCGAAAGAGGCGGTGACAGCGAATTCGATAGATAACTTTAAAAGGGGACTGGATTTATTTCTAATCAAAAAGGGCATTCAGGGTTATCCTGGATAATTAGAGAGAGAGTACTGAGAGGAGGAATTTGATCGCCAGTATCTGGGGTCAGGAAGGAATAATTTTTTTCCCCTTTGAGACGATTGGCAAAGTTTCACTTGTTTTTTTTTTCTTTTTGCCTTATTTAACAACTAATTCGCATATTGCAGATCAGAGGAGATCTTAAAGGTTGAACTTGATGGACTGAAAGTCTTTTTTCAACCTCAATTACTATGGGCCTCATTCTATTAGCGGCCGCAGCCGTTGCGGGGCCGCAAGGACCGGCCGCAAGCTATTCGGCTATTCTATTCCTTTACGGCCGGAGGCTCCGGCAGGCTTGCGGCCGGTGCCTTGCTATCTCTTGCGGCCGCTCGCGCCAGAGGAAATCCTTTGATCTAAAACGGCCGCAAGAGTTTCGGCCGTAAGAAATTCCTATTTGCAATTCAATTGCTCCGGGAAACCTCTCTGCAAGGCTAAAAACGAGCCGCTGCTTACTTGCAGGAAAGAGGTCCCGCTAGCACCAATTAAGCACATAAAATAGCTCAAATAAAGCCATCCTGTACTTTGAGAAGACTATAAAGGGATTTTAGGTGTTAGAAAAAATAGCACATAATTATCCTATACTCAAATCCGTAAAATATTTTATTTTTAATATCCGTAAAATATCCATGTAAAAAGTCCAGAGTGCTTGGAGCACCTCAGACATGCCCACGCCGCAGCCGGAAAATAAACAGTTAATTTGAACTTGGGTTTGGGCTGATGTGCAAGCTTGAGAGTGGGTTCCTTTTAATCCTCATGTCCCCCTAGCATTTACAGAGCTGTACAGTGCAGGCTTGAATTTATTTTTGAGTTTTTAGATTTCACAGCTTACGGCCGGTTCCAAGATATGCGGCCGGCCGTAAAAGGAGATCCTTGCGGGCCGTATAATAGAATCGCGAGTTAACTGAACCCCCGCAAGGAATCGCAGCCTTACGGCCGATTTACGGCCGCTAATAGAATGAGGCCCTATGTAACTATGTAACTCACCAACGTTAAAAGGCTGGCCAGACTTAAACCAGCCTAATACACCAAAAACTGGAGACAGTTTATTTAAAAGCAATATCAGCAAGCAGAAACTGTTCAAAGAAGGGCAACTAAAATTATGCATTGTCTAAAAAACAAAACTTCTAAAGATCAACAACATGACCTGAATATATATACTGTAGCTTAGAGGACAGAAGTGTGAGGGATGAATTTGATTTTAAAAATAACTTCTCTCAAGAGTATAAGTCATGATTTGATGTTGTTAGGTGGATTTTGGGAGAATATGAGAAAGAGTAGTAGATAAGTGAAACAATCTTCCAGTGGAGGTGGTTTGGATTGAAAATATTTAACTGAGGCTTAATTAAGCCTCGGGGCAGCCCAGATGGGCCTTTTTGTTTTTTATCTGCCTTCAAATTTATGTTTCTATGTTTCTATTCACGTATAAAAGTCTGCCTTTAAAACAAAGCAACATGTTCATTATGTAGATCTGGAAGACTGGCGTCATAAAAACAAAAATTGACAAGTCAATCAATTTTTGAGTATATAAAAAAACAATTATTTTAAAATGGCCTATATTTGAATTAATTTTGTGAACTGTCTACTTGTAAATCGATGTATATACAGCTAAATTGCCTATCCCCATTTTTATTTATCTCTGATTGTATTTCTTTAGTAAACTAATTATGATGTAGTCATTAGTCATAGAAATAAACATCAATTTTCAAATAAGATTAAAAGTATTGAGGTGTGCAGTATATAAAAAAAGATCAATTTTACACAAGAAACAAATAAGGCTTTATTTTCTCTTTTGAAGATTATTAAATATTGTAGCAATCTAATTTGGAACTACAAGTAGATTTTTTTTTTTTTTTTTTAAGAATCTTTTTGCTTGCTCTGTGGAGCTGCTTATTTAAATTTCTCACAGTTGGATACCAAACTTCTTGTAAGATCATATTAATGCCTCCTGAGCTACATAATACCTTTTGATCTAGGTAGTGCAAAAAGAATGGATAAATGAGGAAAAGTCATTGCACTTACTGTGGATAATTATTCTTAAGATTGAAACATTATGTCAAGAGGATAAAGAGAATTTAATTTTTGCACATTATGAAATCCATAGTATTTGTATAGCAAAGTGCTATAATTAATACATGAAACTTGTAACCTTTTGAAAATTGAATACTAGGCTGCAATCTGGGAACAATGTCAACAACAATTTTTAACTTTCTAGCAATATATTTTCCTATTAAATTGATGCATCTTTTATGATAAATTTCATGTCTGTTGATGTCTCAAACTGAGCCTAAGAGTGTAATGCCTGATGACGTTTGCAGAAGCATGTCAAGCAGCTCCAAAGCGTTAACAGTCTTGTAAGACCTCCCTGGAGAACTGATTGTGCCAAAAAAAGAGTCTTTCTGTGGGGGGGGGGGGATGATGAATCTGACCTGCATTTTTCCAGGCTCTGCAGATAGGAGATTGGTGGGATCCACACATTTTTCTTTTCTGTGAGGCTGAAGGCTTGCTCCATTGTCTCCATTGTGTGATGACGGTAGTTGAAAAAGGGGCATTGCTTATTATATAATCACTAGAATCTTGCCCGTCAAAAAATGGTGAGCTAATGCTGTTTGTTGTATGGTAATTAACTAAATAATACATTATTAAAGGCATATACTTTATCTATTTTGAAGTAATAAATGCAGGAAGCATTATGCTGAAGAGCTGACAATCTGTTTTCATGTTGCTGCAGTATACCAAGTGTGTTTTTGAGTGCTGTGGAGCTGCTGTGTAAGTGTGAGCAATGTGTGCAGTGTGTAGTGTAAATAGTGTGCATGTGCAAGCCAAATCCATCAGGGTAGCTGTGTACTTCCGAATTATGTAAGTTAGTGTTGTAAAATGGCGCCTAATGTGTGTACCCGGCTGTCGGGGATTTAGCGTCCTTCTTCTTGGACCTCATTCGGCTTTTTCGGAAAATCTGTATGTGTTTGGTGGTGTTTTGCGTGTTTACGGTCTTGTAGCCTCGTTTTCGGGTTTTTTGCGGCCATTTTTTCTCTCGCTTATGTGATTTTCGGGTGTCTAAACTCTTCAATTTGGACTTAAATGGAGGTGTAACTTCACTTGCAGAGGTTCTGGGTGCCCCCTTTTGCTGTGGGTAAGCTTTATGTGTTTATTGTGTGTATTTATTGTGTTTTGAATGTTTTGAGGTTCGCGTGGGTCGGCCATTAAAGTCGTAATTTTGCGAGGTCGTAATGTTTTTTTTTTCTAAGTCCCGCGTCTCGTATTTCTGTGTCGTAAGTCCTTAAATGTTGCGAGGTCCGCAGTTGCTGGCAAGGAGCGCCTTCGGCTTCGCGAGGGCCGCAGCGTTAGCAACAACTTTTGACAACCCACAGTTATGACAACTATATATGTGATTTGCTGTTAGTGTTATAGATATGCCTTCATATATGAGGGATCAAAAAAAAGCTTCATGCACCATTTGTCAGAAAAAAGCTTTTATTTCTATAGATGTGTCTAATATACTTAAGGAACATATTAAAGTACTGTTGGTAAGCATAATTATGTTGTAATACTTGTCCAGCTTAGACATTACTACAAGTGATTGGATGCATATTAAACCTTATCCCTGGCAACTAGACTCATTTGTTCATTTTTTTATAGCTAACTTTGGATAATTCTATTATATAGGAAAGGTATATTAACCAAAAAAAAAGAAGGGGAAAAAAAACAAGAAAACAAATTATAAAAAAATTATTACATATAAAGGAATATAACTTACATAGGATTTTGGATCACTCATACTTGTAATCTGAGATTGTTCAAATAACATTCTCCACCCAACCTCTTATATGCCAGAGTTGTAAGTTTCTTCTGTGGATGTTTCTTTCAACAAGCTCTGAGTCACAGCGTGACACGTTGAAAAAGAGACAAGCATGTCTGGAGGAGGAATCTCAAGCATTTTCTCAACAGACAGTAAATACAGTTTCAACAGGCATTGAAGACACAGCCATTACTAAACTGGTACTTGAACTGGTTAACACAGTGATAAATGTAAAGCTCGACACGCTTCAAGCTTCACTCAATAATTACCAAGCGGATCTGTAGAAATAAAACTTTCGAAATAGCAACGTCCCACAATGCTTGATTAGTATGAGTCTCAAGGACCCCAGAAGCCAAAGATTGTTCCTTGACTTCAATTCTCAAAATCTTCCAGCTTATCACAATAGGATTTATTTTCAGTCGAGAGATTTTGAACCTTCCATTCCTAGGCCTGTAGCTAATTCTCAAACAAACTGGTTCTCACTTTCTTCTTAGAAATTCTTATACCTTGAGTCTGCAGATCCGTTTTGTACCAAAAGTTTTATTTCTAACAAGGGAGGAGCCTACTCTAAGAGTTGTGACCTTTCGTCTACTTAATCTTGTAGATAAAGCTTGCATGCTTACACTATACAGAAAGCTGAATGATCTTTTGACAGATGGGGAAAAAGTCTTACTGTTTCAGAATGTGTCAGCATCTGTGACATCCAAATGGAGAGAGATCTCAAGCATTTGCAATATGCAAAATCAAGAATATTCGGGGTATCTTGTTGTATCCTACACACCTCAAGATTCAATATAATAACAAAACTATCTAGTGGAACATACATGATTCGCCTTTAGTTTAAATATCAAGGAGTGAACCCTTAGTACTTCTTAATATGATGTAATCTGGCTAACTATATGGGAAGTGACCTTGATTTATATTATATGATATACAGGGTATATATATAATCAAATTGATAGAGACACTACCATCATATTTTTAATCTATAAAATCTTTTGGTAGACTTTTGGAATTGGTCATTAAGGCCTTGATATTGAATTCATATACCTCTATCAAGGGGAAGGTCCCAATGCCCCTTAAATGGGTGGAAGATGCAATAAAGTTCCTAGGGGTCCATTCCCATAGGGATCTAGACATATTTCAAGGATTATCTGCAAAGTTTTATAATAGCTAAACCATCGGTGGCTTGTCCCGTTGATTTTTATGGGAATATTACATCTTATAAAGATGGTTTCCTTTCTGTGCTTATTGTATCCTATTAAGATGTTACCACTTTTGCTCAAATGTAAAGATGTCAAACACATTGATAAAGGTTTTCAGTCCTTTACATGCAGGAATACGAGCCCCAAGAGAAGCATTAAAAGACGTCAACAACCAAAAAGTAATGGTGGATTAAATTTACCAAATATGAAATGATTTTGCCCTCAGACTAACCTCTGTTTCTTACTTCATTCTAAAGCTGATGAAATCAAGCCACACTTTAAATCAAACTCTCTGCTGCTCAATACTATTCAGGCTTGACAAACAGTGAAAAGGGGAATCTTGGAACCCAGGAGTTTTTCCTGTCCCTTATTAGTAATCACAGATGTGTTACTGCTTAGTTGGATGTTACATTTGCAAAGTGGAGTGATAAAGGTTTGCTTCACATTGGTCAGATTATCTATCCCTTCAAAGGCAAGACCTTACTTAAACTATCACATTCAAGAAAAGTTTCACAGCTAAGCATTATTTTTATGTAGCTACAAGTGAGGTCCTATATTACATCAGCACTGACTTTTATTACTTTTCAGTTAGAACAAAATCAATTTGTCTCATTTATCAAAAGGGTGTGAGACACACAAGCTACATCTGTTCTTTATAAGTTTATTTCTCAAAGTGTTGATGTGTTGACTTGTTGTTTATTCCTTCAGTCATGTCCAACTCTCAGTGACCCTCTGTGCCGCAGCAAGACAGGCACATCTGTCAGCTACTGCCCCACTAAGCTCCATCAAGTTTGTGTTCATTGCTTCAATTACATCATCTATCCATCTCTGCCTCTGTCATCAAATATACAATCTTGTCACTAATTTCCGGCACACCGACCTTCGCGAGCTGCAGAGCAGGGCACCATCATCAGGGCGCCGAGAACTGCACCCTGATGTCTATCTGCTCTCCAGCCTGCATCCATCTGCCACAGAGGCCCCCATCTCATATTTATTGGAGCTGCTTGGCAAGGTAAGGGTCTGACAGTGTGCCATATGGGCCAGGCATTGTGTGCATGTGTCACTAGGACCATGTTGCATTACATGTTTATCATGTATGCAGTGATAAACATGCACTGGAAAATGCTCCTAGTGACACATGCACACAATGACAGTGACATTACATACAATATGCTCCTAGTGACACATGCCAGTCCTGCATGGCACACTGTCAGCCCCTTACCTTAGACTTGGCTGCCTCCAGCAAGCAGGTCCAGTAAATATGAGATGGGGCAGGTGGGATGCAGGCAGGAGCGCAGAGTGTCATCAGAGTTCAGTTCTTGGCGCCCTAATGATGGCGCGCTTGTCTCCAGAGCGCAAACAATGTGCCACCCTCATTTCCCTATGTTCTATGTTCAGTTCTGACCCTGACTTTTTAGACCACATACAGATTAATCAGGAGGTGGATGAGAAAACAATGGAGATTAAACAAGTTTAAAAATGGTAAGAAAGTAGCATTTTAAAATATTTGGGGTGCATTTCTAATTGCTCTATCGGATTATGCAGAGCAGTTATAATGACATCAGTGGCTTTTAAGTGAAACAATGTTTCCTTGACTACAGCACTGCATGTAAATCAATTAAGATCCAAAACTGTGCTAAATAAATTTAAGTTGATAGTGATGAAACCCTACATTTTTTAAGATAAAATATGCAGTATTGAATTTAGTTGTACTGAATATACATTTACCACTGCCAGTTTCTTTGATTTCATTGTCTTTTAGAGCCACAGGAGTGGGTGAGTGTCTATGGTAGTCCAATATGGACCGCTCTGGTGGTAGAAAGGTTGCCCTTGCAGTCCATAAGGATCCACATGCTATAGTGGCTACATTTAGCTGTCATGAGATCCATTAGGACTACTACGGTCACTACTAGGTACCCCACAATATAGGGGGTTATATTAGGTGCCATGGTGGTTCCTAAGAATTCTCATGGTTATGGTTAGAAGATCCATAAGGGTCCATAGGGTTGACAGCACAGCACGAGGGGTAGGGGAAGAGAGCCCGATGGCCCCTTCCAGGTATTGTGGGTGGATTTCCAGGGGAATCCCAGGGATATCAGCAAATGGGTAATAATTCCCCTGTATTACTTTGTATTATTATTTAATCTCTTCCTTGCTATGGGAAGGGACTTATATAGATAGATAGCGATATGGTAGGATGTTAGGGCTAATATAGTGTGTTCACGTTAGTGTGTACCTGTCAGGCCCTGGGCCTGAGCTGTCAAGAGGTTACCCTGTTTTATTGGTATAGTTATGCATGTTATATTGCTTTTGGTTAAAATGACATATACATTTTATGTATTTTAATTATATTACAGTGTGGTTATCTGGTGATGACTCAATCAGACCCACCCAAATAAACAAACACAGGGGGTCTTGAGCAGATAAAGAGTCTTTACAGCAAATGTTTATAGGTAACATAATCACCAGGATAATGCCTCATATTGCAGGGCTTCCTAGTAAGCAGGGGCAGCCTATTATGTTAATTGGTCCCTCTTCTATGTACCTAAGGATGGGGCTTACTGTGATTGGCCAGCCTGTGTGCCAGAAAATTGGATAAAATGTGACAATTAATAAATGTATGACAGTTGGGTTTGTACTTACATAAACAAGGTGTGTCAGTCATGTGTGCATTCATCCTAATTCTCAGGGATTATATGGTGTTCCTGGTATCCTGATGTTCCTGATATCCTTGAAGCAAGCTCCTGGGCGTGGTATTGGTGTTTTGTCCATCTTCTGCTATCAGAGGTGTAACATGACCTCATGATTCTGCTGGATAGGTTTGAACCGGGCTCTTACCAAGTCCAATTGACATAGCAGATCATGACAGTACCATTGCATAGCATTGCTATGGAGACTGCCAACCTTCAGACTCAGAGTCTCCTGTGAGCAGGCCCAGAACACATGTTAGACCTAGGGAAAAAATCCCATGGGTGCAAGTCAGTAAGTTTTATGCGATTCTTTTTGTGGGAGCCATAGAATAGCTCAGCTAATGTGCTTTACAAAACTCCCATAGTTACAAGTCAGCGTTACAGGAGTTCCTTTTGCAGTTATGGAATTGTGGCCTTATTGATTGATCTAATATTTTGTAATTCCTGAAACTTACTGGAGACTTGTAACAATATTTAAAAATAAAAAGCAAAGAGCATGTCAGATCATCACACAACCTCCAAAGTAGCCAATGGGTGAAACGTGTTAGGTGTTTCTGGCTATTCTCCAGTATTAGTAGAGAACAGAGAAGTCACTGACACCCTACCTGGGTTTCCAGCTAAAAGCCAGTCTATGAAATGATCTGACACAATCTCTCTTACATTCATTTTTTTTTCAGTTCAGTGAATACTATTCTAAGCAACTACTCAAGAATATCTCATCACTATGGTGGCCTAACAGCCCACCCATATTCACTTGCCACACTCTCCACCTATTAATGTTTATCGATTAGAGCAGTTAGCTGTAATTATTTCCCAATCCCAGACCGTTTTTAACTTGTTTCCTTTATATTTGTCTAATTTTCTGATTTATTCTCTAGTATCTAATCTCTAGAGAAAATCACAAATTCTGCATCCTTGTAAAACATTTTGGTTAAATGTGTTAAGAAGATTGTCTAAGAACTCTTATGGAATAAATGTATCCTAATATAAAACTAAGAAATATGCTTACACTAATTGTTTAATAACAATAATTATATAATAATAATCATGGCCTCTGTCCACCTATTATCTGGAACTGTAGAATGTATTTGCCAGTAAATAAATAAAGTAAAGATTTTTAATTTTTTATATATGTCAACACCATATGTTTTTTCTTTTAGGTCCTCTTATTTAATCTAATTAATAGTGCCCACTGTGTCCTCTTGCAGACATTTCATGGCTCAAAGATCAAATATCTATTTTGTTGACTTATTGACATTTTAGCTACATTTAACCTACTCCGTCTCTGCACTGTCTGTTACATTGGCATACTTTTATTACAGCTTACTAATTGCCATTTCCTTCATTGATTTTGTGTCTTATAGTGTGTATATGTTAATGCTTACTGACACAGTAATTGATGTCAATCTAATTCTTCTTGTAACCTTTTCTTACCTAAACAAGCATTCAGCAAGGGAATTGTAAATCAAATTTCAAATAATAATTAAAGTATGTTGTAGTTTTAAAATGTTGCATTGCCTTTCATTTACCTTTTTTAATTCTGTTACATACTTTCTCTTTTAATCCCAAGGATTATTTTCTGAATATTCTGGATCCTATTCATTTTTATCCACAGCATTGCTTAGTTAAGTAATGTGTCAGGGACACCTAACCTCTTCTTCCTTTAGCTGTCTCCCAGCATCTCTTGCAGTTCCCAGGTAGGCATGTCTGTTTAAGCAGGATTCTTTAAGATTCAGCACACCTAACAATTGCAGGTGTGCAATTACTCTGACTTCCATATGAAGTATTTAAGTAAGTTAGCTCAGTACCGCAAGGCCTGTTGTTTGGAATTCTGATATCCTGTGTGAGCTCCAGTTTACTGCAGTGTTAGTTTCCATCTTCTGCCTACTGCTGATCCTCACCTCACTACTTCAGTATTCCTGTGGACAATGCTCCCGGTTCCTGCTCCTTGTGTTACTGTCAGCAGCATTTGTATTTTGTCTTTATGCCAGTCCAGTACCTGCTTACTCCAGTATTTGAAGTTCCTGTCAGCACCAGTTGTATCTTGTCTGTGTACCAGCCTATTACCAGCTTGCTCTAGTCCTTAAATTCCTCTCTACTCTGTCCTATTCCATCCTTCCGCCTGTAGATCAGCCTTTTGGTACTTTCAGCAAGAGAAATCCTACTATCTCCATCTGAGGGTAAAACCTAGCTGTGACATAATGCTGAAGTTTGTTCCTGTTATTTATTTCTGGTGTTGTTTTATAGTCAAAAACATTCTATGTGCCCTACATAATCAATTGAATTTGTTTATAGTGCACTAGTTATTGTATTATCAATTTTATAAGTGCTACAAAAGTCTCCAAACTGTTTCAGTATGTATAAATAATGTATTCTTGTACTCTTCTGCTTTACAAAAGTGTTATCAGCATCCAAGCTCTTCCTGCTGTCTAATTCTTTTCTTTCCAAAGGTCGATTTCAGTCTGCTTCACAAAATTGGCAAGTTTGTTGCATCTGGCATGGAATTTTCTACATTTGCTCTTTTATAACAGAAAATAAAACATTTTTTGAAAGGAAAACGGGAAATATAGCTAGAGCTTTTGTAATATATATTTTTAAAATGTTATAAAAAGCAGTTTTTTTTTTATTATTTCTCTTAAACAATTGTCTTGCCAAGTAGTAATACAATATTTGTAGCTAAATGTTTGTTTGTTTGTTTTTTTGTTGAAAAAAAAACAAACCTAAATAAACACTGTGTGTTTCCATTATAGGAGAGTTTCAAGTATTCTGTGGTCTGTTGCTCACAGTGTTACTGAGTTACTATAGTGCTGATGTTTAAAGCTATGGTGTCAGCAGTCCTTTCATGTACTATTATCCTTTGCAAGAAAATCATTTTACAATCAATCTTGTGGTGAGCAGATTACATTTATTTCACTCGCCTCACTGAATTTATTTCTTCCAATTCCCTTCTTGACCCCTTCCAATCTGGTTTCCGTGCCCAACACTCAACAGAAACAGCCCTCACAAAAGTCACCAATGACTTGCTAACTGCCAAATCAAAGGGTAACTTCTCCATGCTAATTCTCCTGGACCTCTCTGCTGCCTTCGACACAGTTGACCACCCTCTTCTAATCCAAACTCTTCGTTCATTTGGCATCCAGGGCACAGCTCCTTTATGGTTCGCATCCTATCTAAAAGATCGTACATTTAGCGTCTCCTTCTCTGGCACCTCTTCTTCACCTCTCCCTCTGTCTGTTGGCGTTCCCCAAGGTTCTGTCCTAGGCCCCCTCCTCTTCTCTATCTACACCTCCTCCCTTGGCACCCTCATAAAATCCTTTGGATTTCAGTATCATCTCTATGCAGATGATACTCAAATCTACCTCTCTGCACCCGATCTATCCCCCTCTCTTTTAGCTCAAGTTTCCAACTGCCTCTCTAGCATATCCTCCTGGATGTCTACCCGTCAACTCAAACTCAACATGTCTAAGACTGAACTCCTAATCTTTCCACCCTCTACTATAGCTTCCACTCCTCAAATATCTCTCACTGTTGACAACACCATCATCACTCCCACCTCCCAAGCCCGTTGTCTTGGGGTTCTACTGGATCCCGCCCTCTCTTTTATTCCTCACATCCAATCGATAACTAAATCTTGTCAGTTTCACCTAAAAAACATCTAAAAAATTCGTCATTATCTTACACAAGACACAGCTAAAATTCTAATACACTCTCTCATCATATCTCGACTCGACTACTGCAATTCCCTTCTTGCTGGCCTCCCCATCTCTCGTCTGTCTCCCCTCCAATCCATAATGAACGCCTCCTCTAGACTCATCTTCAATACCAAACGATCAGTGTCTGCAGCTCCTCTCTGTCAATCACTCCACTGGCTTCCCATAGCTTCCCAAAACAAATTGAAAATCATGACCCTAACACATAAAGCCCTCAACAACAGTGCACCCCCTTATATCTCTGCTCTTGTTTCAAAATACTCTCCCAACCGCCCCCTTCGTTCTGCTAACGACCTTCTTCTTTCCTCCTCTCTCATCACCTCCTCTCACTCCCGTCTTCAGGACTTTTCTCGTGCAGCCCCTACTATCTGGAACTCCTTGCCTCGCTCCATTAGATTAACTTCCTGCCTCAAAACCTTTAAAAAATTACTAAAAACACACCTATTTAAAAAATCATATCACCTTCAGCCTTTATAATTACAACTGCACACTCCACAGCTTAAAAACACTCCCACCCACAATCTACAGTACAGCTCACAGACCCCTCCAACTGATTAAACAAATTGCATTCACGTTGCCATTTTGTATTTGTCACCCTCTTGAATCACACCTAAACCCTTAGATTGTAAGTTTGCGAGTTTCATTTGTGTGTCCGTGTCTTGGAAACAAGCACTATGTACATTTGATTATATGCTCAAAAACAGGGCCCTCCATTCTTTAAGGTGTTAAGTTTGTTTTTTGCCATGTACTAACCACCTGTACAGTGCTACGGAATATGTTGGCGTGATATAAATAAAGATAATAATAATAATAATAAATCAGCTGAAATGAAACATGAACCATTGTGATCAGGAGGTGTGTGCCACATAACTGTTATGGTGGGTTTATCAAGCTCAAACACCACATATCAGAGATGCTCAATCTAAGAAGAATAGACAATGCTAATAACTGTGCGATGTGCATTGGAGAAATACCCTGTAGTTTATCAGTTTGATTCAATTTAAAAGGACTGTCTAGCCCATGCATATCAGACAATTCACCTCTGAATAATAAACCAGCTAACTGAGAAAAACCCTTCAACCCATTGGCTCACATCAGTGAGGTATGGCTAACTAAGCACAGTGAACAAGGAGACGTCATCTGAAGCAATGCCCACGTCTCACTCTTACATATCAAACTGTAAGGATTTTGAAGTTACACCCAAACTGACCACAGCTGAAATTATTACATTCTAACAACTCTCTCGGTCACCAGGTGGCTATAGATAACTATTTATCAGCAACATAGACTTACATATTTTATATATTCTGATGTTTCTGCATAAAAAAAAATATGAACTGGAGTCATTGCTACTTTTATTATGCCATAATATATTAACTGCTATTAAAATATTGTACCTTCACTTTAAAAAAATACTTTCTGAATTTTAAAACATTAAGAGAACTACAATGCAAATGTGTATGAAATAAATTTAAGGCTTTAAACTAGACTCAAGTGGTATTCAATTTGTTTAAATCTGCTGTCAATGTATATATGTTTATATTTTAACCATATGACGACTTATTTATTTATTTTTGCTTCTGGGGATTGTATCTTTTTTTTGTAACTTGCATTAGTGTTTAAAGATACAAACAATACCAAATATGCAAATAAGATAAAGTAACATTAAATACAGTATAGGAAAAAGTAGTATATCATATCATGAACAAATATACCTGCAATCAACCATTTTTTCTCAACTTGTATATGTCATATTTACCAACTTTATCTACCACTACCCTACAAAGAAGATTTTAAAATTGTATGCTGAGAAATGATTTTGCTTTATGATTTTGAGAGCAGTGGTGTGATATATAATTGAAACTGCCTTCAATACAGTGAAATGGAAATTGTCAGTGATCATTACTGCTTAAGAAAGAGAAATGTTATATGCATTCTCCATAAAATTTCTTGAGCACAAACATTCATGCATTCAGCATACAAGAAACTCTTCCTCTCAAACTACAATGATAGCAGTGGCAAAGAAAACAGAAATTTCTTACTGCATAGATTGCAATAACCAGAATATATTATATTTTATACATTTAAATTTACAGTGGTACCTTGGTTCAAGTCCTTAATCCATTTCGGACTGCAGGATGCGAACGAAACTGGGTGCAAACCAGACAAGCATTCCCCAAATAACAGAGAATTTAAGTTCACTTTAACTGCACAGTACTGAGAGGACTTGAAGGACCAATGGGGTGGTGGCAATATAGATTAGGAGAAGAAGGAGACAGGGTATTGCTTGGAAGGGAGATCCTCTTTCATTAAAACATCAGGCACTTGCGCAGGGGATATTTGTCCTTTCTGTCTCTTAACGCCACTGCTGGAGACTCTGCTCGAGACTGGGATGTAGGCAGTTTCACTAGAAACCTATCAAGGAAAATTTGCTCCTGCCTTTGTTTCAAAATGTTTCTGAAGTGAGACATTGCTTGATCACTAAACAAGTCCACAACACAGCTTGCTTGAGCTGTGTCAAGGTGATAGTGTTCAACAAAATGCTGTAATTTAACCCATTTGGCACGTATTTCTTTGATGAGTGCAGTAAGTTCCTCCTCCCTTCCCTCCACTTCCCCAGAAGAAGAAACTTCCTCAGCAACTATCTGTTGCTCCCTCTGAAGTTTCTACACAGGCTCAATTTTGGGCTCTTACAGGCACAGGCTTTATTAGGGCTTTTACAGTCACACTTCCTACACTGCTGCAACTTTATTGTACTTGAGCTTCTCAGACAGGTCTCAATCCAAGCAAGCAACTACAACAATCCCAATGCAACACTACTTAAACCAAATTGGAATTCAACCAAAGCAAACGGAAACCCAGGTACCACTGTATAAATTTGGAAAGATTGCATTGCCTATATTAATAATATTTCTTTCATTTAGTTACAAAATATTCGGTAAACACACTATATTATTTTATATAATTTATTTATTTATTTTATTTTATTTGTTAAATTAAATTCTCAATGCATTATTTTAATATATATATTTAATCATAATTTTAACGTTATAAAATCATTTACATTTTGAGTTCAGGTGCACAGAGGGAAGGGATAAAGGGTGGATGGAGGAGGCTTAGAGAGGGTAAATAAACAAGGGAAATTAAAGGATGTAGGAGAGGTCGATAGAGTTTTGTAGTAGTCTCCCAATGGGCGGTAGGAAGAGAACAAAATGAGTTGGTAGAAGAGACGCTGAAACTGAAAATGACAGGTGGCAAAAGGATTTATTATACATCAAGAATCTGCTACCATTTGTGTTCCTCGTACCAGTTCCTCTGAAACAATTACAAACTAACACATAATGCTAACTTAAGGTAACTGTAATCATTTGTTCTACATAGAGTCTACTCTGAAATATACTATGCTCTCCCCTACTTACTTGTTTCTGTATAACTCTAACTCTGTGGATCTGTGGCATGATCAAAACTCTCATGAACAGTGCCTTCATCTTCTCAGTAACTTGCAAATAGGACACTCAAACAGGACGTGTATCTTTAGCAACACTGACCAACACTTTCTTACAATGACCTGATTCACCCTATTATTCTAATGCTACTTCTAGGAACATATAAGACAATACTATTTTAATAAATCAAACATTCTCAACAGACTTCTAAAGAAAATTCTATCTCTTATAATGACAACTGAAAACAGGGATGGCTTTCATCCCAGGGAATGAAGGGCAAATAAGGTTTTTGAACAAAGGTTTACATAAGAACCTTTCTTGCACCTTTACAATAAATCAAATTAACAAACATTTGTGACACTTAAAAATCTATAACTCAAGAAAACTAAATTAACACTTCTTTGAGCTTAGAGAGATCATGTTATGTCCTCCCTAACCTCACTATTTAACTATAGTTGCATCTACAAGAATACTATTTTTCCCATACTCTACTATTAACTACCTTACCTAACCTCTACCACCCGTCCCTCCTAAAGTATCATGTTCATGACAGTGACCAACCAACCATTGTTCACCCCGTCCATCTCCTGAATCTCACCTAGACAATCTAGGATGCATGACTGGATGCTCAGGAAAACACAAACGTGTGGATTCTAATGTGATTTGCAATGCTATTCATTTGCTTACAGAAATTGAACAAGCCCGCAATTTACGGGCCGAAAGCCAAAACTGTAAACCATGTAATCGTAAGTAGCATTTCAGAGTGTGATCATGATCAATTAAGCAAGGCCGTTGTAACAATCTGCAACTTCAAGGTGGCTTGATAGGAACCTAGTTTCAATCTACCCCAGCCGAATTGTGTGGTTCTTATTCTCTATGGCACAAACAATGGCTTCTGGATAGGGACCACACCCCAGAATATGTGCAGATGATAATGAGGTCAGAATTCCAGTGGTCTCAGAACAGGATCACTCCCCACTCAGGATGCTAGCATATAGGAAATAGATCCACACCTTTTTTGGACTTTGTTTGTTACTCCAGCACCAGCCACCTCTGGAGGCAGAACAGCTCTACATCCCTCCCAGTGCTCTGTCACAGGCTCTGTCCTCTTAAGATGGATTAGTACAGTTAACAATATATATTAAGATATATATACAGTATATATATTGCTGCCAGAGGGAAAAAAACAAAGATGTTAAATATTAAGTTAAAGATATATTAGACTAAGTGATATGGCATGATGACAGATTTACGGCTTATACTGTGTTTTTTCCAATTTTTGAGGCTTTAAATCAAAATTATATGTCTGCAAAAAGTAACAAAAAAGGAATACAAGTATTTGGTACCATTCTGTTCATTACAAATTGTATTATAAAAAGGCATTTTTGTGAAGTATGCATCAGAATGGGGGACCTATGGAAGCCCCCCCCCCAAGATCCCCCACCAAACAGGTTCCCTATTCAGATCTCCTACCCCCAACACCCCCCAGGTGCCCCATTCAGATCTCCAACCCCCAATACCCCCCAGGTGCCACATTCAGATCTCCTACCCCCCAACAACCCCACCCCCCAGGTCCCCCAGTCTGTAAAACACTCTTTTTATATCATTGTTGATATATATGCTGCTAACTGCAGTAATCCACCTTAACACAACAGAGGCCAGTGGAAGGGGTATACAGCTTCCCTCACTCCCAAAAGTGCGTGCACACAATGGACAAGGATAACACGCAAGGTCCTTCAATCATAAACAATATAAACAATATAAGTCCAACTGAATTACGCAGGGCAGGAACTGGTCCTTTTAGGCCTCAGCACATTATTCTAGCAAACTCTCTAGACTCTGGGCATGACCACAAATAGGATAGGTACACTGGCATTCTAGACTATACAGAACCTAGCATAATTATAAACCAAGATACAGATAATAGGGAAATCATAATTTAACCCAGGGAAGTTCTCTAATCCCAGGGCCAATACACAGTCCACAATAATCCAGTAAAGCTCTGGGTATGGTATGAAAAAATGGGGTGGCAAAGACTTCCCCTATGCCTCCCAAAATCCAGCTGTGACAGCCATAACTACTGATTTAGAAATAACCAATAGTAAATGAGATTGTCATCGTGATATCATTAAAACATGGAGGTTATACATCAATCAATTGGTGTTTAGAGGTTGTGATCAGACTCGCAATCTAGTAATGTACGAATTAATAAAAATGAATGGCGATACTGTTCTAGTCCATGTGGATGGCCTGACTCACTCTTATAATAGTATTGCTCAGTGTGAGAAATGCAGAGCAGTGGAGATTTTCTCCTAATTCTGCATCAGCCCTTACTTACCCTGAGACACTGGGATACTAAAGCAGTGGCGAGCCCTGCACTCATTAAAGGACAACTGTGGTCAATTTTTCTATATTGTTTCTTGAATACCAAAACATGACAATGGGCAAAATTATTTTAATAAACAAAAACTAAACACAACCTTGAGATTTTTGCAATTATTTTGTATGTAATTATTCTTTACTGTGTGTCTCAATTTGCTTTTGTCAATGCTGCTTCCTGTAACTTTCTCAGGTGGGTATGTCCTAAATTAAAAAACACTTCCATTTAGTCCTGCTGAGAGCACTGGCAGATGTACATGACACATTCCAATTGTATAAACTGTGTATTAAAAGTCTCAGCTAATCTCATGAAGTTGATCAAATAAAGTCAAAAATGAGATTGCATAGGAACATAACTGCGCACAAAAGATAATAAATTAGAAACTGTATTATTTTTTTCACATTAGAAAAACAAATTGTGTATTTTTAAGTTCCTCAATATAGTAATTTATAAAAACATAACCACAGTAGTACTTTAATAAAACATATTTCAAACTTAATGTCGAGGGCAGAACGGTGGCAAGGGATTTTATATGATATGCTAAAAAAATAAATGAGGTCCAGAAGGAAGAATTAAAATAATGGTAAGTAAAGGGGAGGGGAAATAAGTATAAAATAGTAAACTGAATCATAATAGAAACACATCCTAAACTAAATATAGCCATGTAAGCTTTCATTGTCCCAATAATTTGTTAATATGACAGTCAGTGACACAAGCTTATCATATTAATGAGATTATATTATAAAGTATGGGGGGAAACATTTAAAGAGAAAAAAGCTGTGGTAAGTTATATAATTTTACAATTTCATATGTCAGCATTCTTTTTATATAAAAGATTGAAAATAGATGATTAACGGCAAGTGTACTTTAAATACAGTTTTCATTTATTTCTATTTTACAGTAAAAATCAATTGTGAATATTAATTTTAAATTTAGTTTTACCATACATCCATGGACTATGGTTTGTACATCTAATAAAACAATGTCTTTATAGGCATGATGACATAACATATGATGTCTGACAAAGTGAGTTGAGAAAGGCGATGGTATAATATAAATGAAAGTAAAAAAACACATGAGAAGCTATACTTTTGGGTAGTGTCATATATACATTTTAAGTATAAGCCACAACCACATTTTTTGTAAAAGCAAATTAATCAAGTGAATACCTGCAGGACATTGTAAGGTTGATGTTGCGTTTGAGCACACATTGATATGATTAGTTAACAATGTATAGTTGCAGGGAATACTATAGTTGACCCTGTACAGAGCGAAAATCGATTATATACATTAATCAGTTGAAGGTCAAGGTTTTTCAGTTCAGTGTATTGTCCAAATCCAATTCAATCATCCGTTACAAGTCTACATAAAAAGCAGACTTAACACATAGGGGAAAGAGGAATTAACTAAATTCAGCAATGTCTTTGATTCAATTTCCAGAAAAAAATTATATTTTTATGCAGTAATCATAGAAATAGACAAGAAAAAAAAAGAAAAAGATAAATAAAGTGTAAAAATTATGCAAACAGTGACAATATCATAATTTTAAAAAGATGAAATACAAAATCCAACTCGGATATACAGTCAGGTTCATAAATATTGGGACATCGACACAATTCTAAACTTTTTGGCTCTATACACCACCACAATGGATTTAAAATGAAACGAACAAGATGTGCTTTAACTGCAGACTTTCAGATTTAATTTGAGGGTATTTACATCAAAATCAGGTGAACGATGTAGGAATTACAACAGTTTGTATATGTGCCTCCCACTTTTTAAGGGACCAAAAGTAATGGGACATATTAACAGTCATAAAACAAACTTTCACTTTTTAATACTTGGTTGCAAATCCTTTGCAGTCAATTACAGCCTGAAGTCTGGAACGCATAGACATCACCAGACACTGGGTTTCATCCCTGGTGATGATCTGCCAGACCTCTATTGCAACTGTCTTCTGTTCCTGCTTGTTCTTGGGGCATTTTCCCTTCAGTTTGGTCTTCAGCAAGTGAAATGCATGCTCAATCGGATTCAGATCAGGTGATTGACTTGGCCATTGCATAACATTCCACTTCTTTCCCTTAAAAAACTCTTTGGTTGCTTTTGCAGTATGCTTCGGGTTCATTGTCCATCTGCACTGTGAAGCGCCGTCGAATGAGTTCTGAAGCATTTGGCTGAATATGAGCAGATAATATTGCCCGAAACACTTCAGAATTCATCCTGCTGCTTTTGTCAGCAGTCACATCATCAATAAATACAAGAGAACCAGTTCCATTGACAGCCATACATGACCACGACATGACACTACCACCACCATGCTTCACTGATGAGGTGGTATGCTGTGGATCATGAGCCGTTCCTTTCCGTCTCCATACTCTTCTCTTCCCATCACTCTGGTACAAGTTGATCTTAGTCTCATCTGTCCATAGGATGTTGTTCCAGAACTGTGAAGGCATTTTTAGGTGTTGTTTGGAAAACTCTAATCTGGCCTTTCTGTTTTTGAGGCTCACCAATGGTTTACATCTTGTGGTGAACCCTCTGTATTTACTCTGGTGAAGTCTTCTCTTGATTGTTGACTTTGACACACATACACCTACCTCCTGGAGAGTGTTCTTGATCTGGCCAACTGTTGTGAAGGGTGTTTTCTTCACCAGGGAAATAATTCTTCGGTCATCCACCACAGTTGTTTTCAGTGGTCTTCCGGGTCTTTTGGTGTTGCTGAGCTCACCGGTGCATTCTTTCTTTTTAAGTATGTTCCAAACAGTTAATTTGGCCACACCTAATGTTTTTGCTATCTCTCTGATGGGTTTGTTTTGTTTTTTCAGCCTAATGATGGCTTGCATCACTGATAGTGACAGCTCTTTGGATCTCATGTTGAGAGTTAACAGCAACAAATACAAATAGCACACTTGAAATGAACACTGGAGCTTGTATCTGCTCTTTGTAAATGGGATAATAAGGGAATAACACACACCTGGCCATGGAACAGCTGAGCAGCCAATTGTCCCATTACTTTTGGTCCCTTAAAAAGTGGGAGGCACATATACAAACTGTTGTAATTCCTACACGGTTCACCTGATTTGGATGTAAATACCACTCAAATTAAAGCTGAAAGTCTGCAGTTAATGCACATCTTGTTCGTTTCATTTCAAATCCATTGTGGTGGTGTATAGAGCCAAAAAGTTTAGAATTGTGTCGATGTCCCAATATTTATGGACCTGACTGTATGTTATGTCTATTAAAACAGTTGGAGAACTTTTAGTCAAACATGCTAGAATTGATATCTAAATAATAAAAGTGTAAATCATGATAAAAACAACACAAAAATACATGGGGCAGAATATAATAAATAAAATTTCCCTGAAGGAGCATTCAAATAATCAATAATAAAAAAACTTATCTGGTAGAAGTGCAAGCATTATCTACCCTAATGGAATAACACAAAATATTATGAACACAATTTGGAGATATTTTACTACAGGTAAAAAAGAGTATTAAAATATTTTTTTGTAAAATTCTCCAAACCTGTATATGGTAATGTTTGTGAAAAAAATGCTAAGCGTTTTACCTGCAATACAATTTTGCTCTATATTTCTAATATAAAATAGGCCCAACTATAACTCATGTTACTCATTTTCATGATGAGTTATATTATACAGTTGTCAATGCAGTAAGAATAATTGACAATGTTACTTTTTACCTGCAGTACACAACATTTTTCTCTGCATAATGTATTTACTGTAATGAATGTTTGTTATAAAACTGTAATATTTTATCTTTAAACATTTACAGAGGTGTTTGTTACTGAGTTATGTCTGGGCTCCTGTTTATGTTGCCAGCAGCTACAGAGTTTGGCAACATATATTGCATGTTTACTTTTCCCTTGAAGCATTATTCCAGCGATTTACAGAAAGAAAAAAAAAATAACTGTTCTGTAACTGTATATTTCTCCAAAAGTATTTGTTGCCTATTTACTTTTAATAGTGAAATTAATCAGTTTCTGTGCTATGTTATTTAACATGACAAGAAATACACCAGAGACGTCTCTTTTATTAATTAGTGCAGAGTAATTAATGTGGTCTGCTTTAGCTAAGTAAATATTAGCCTTTTTGAGGTCCAGATTGGTGTGGTAATGAAAAGGTGTGGCCTTGGACATGGGCAAGAAAATGCTTAGTATATATGGACAGAAATGTGCATGGGGAGCTTATGGAAAGCCGCATGGTGATGATGTGATGATGTAAGGCATGACCTGGGCAAGGATGCTGCTTGGCGACTATGGGACACAATCTGTAATGGAGGGCTTGTTGCTTTAGTGGCTATAGGCCAAAATCTGCAAGGAGGACTTATGGAAAACCGCATGGAGATAAAAAAAGATATGACCTTGGACATGGGAAAATTTGCTGCTTAGTATATATGGGACAAAATCTGCAATGTAGGGCTGGGTGAAAGCCAAAAAATACGAACATCGGTATAGATTCCTTGTAGCAAGGGGTGAAACCATGGCTCCCCAGCAATGGAAATGTCTTCACATACATTAGATATAGGATAAAATGAAAGCCAATTTTTTTTTAGGAAAGATCCTTCTCTGAATCGGTATGCTGTTGGTTGGCATGTGCTACTTGTCCTCATTGTAGCCTATTTAGAGGGCGATCCAGATAAGGGCTCTGCTTAGTAGATATGGATTGAAATCTGCAATGCTGGGCCTAAAGGTGTGTCTTGGACATTGGCAAGGATGCTGATTAGTGGCTATGGCCAAAAATTGCAATCAGGGCGTGTTGAAAGCCACTTGGTGAAGAAAGATGGCATGTCCTTGGACATGAGCAAGGACGCTGCTGAGTGATCTGTAGAATCTGTAATGGAGAGTTTCTTGCTTTAGTGGCTATGGGCCAAAATCTGCATGGAAAGCTTATGGAATATCGCATGGTGATGAGTAAGGAGTGACCTTGGATATGGGAAAGGACTCTGCTTAGTATATATGGGCCAAACACTACAATGTAGGGATTAGTGAAAGCCAAAGAATCCCTGAGACACACCTTCCAACTACAAACTCAAAAGTTAACTGTGGTGTGCAAGGAAGAGGCTTATGAAAGGTAGGAGGGAGCCTGTCCCACAAATCCTAGGCTACAACTGGACATATGTCAAAATATGCTTCTATTTCATTGACATAATTTACCGTACTCGAGTATAAGCTGAGCTTTTCAGCCCGTTTTTTAAGGCTGAAAAAGCCCCCCTCAGATTATACTCGAGTCGCCCTGTGTCTCTTCCGCCCCCTCCCTAATGTATCTTTCCCTCCCCCTCCCTTATCATCCTCCTTATCCTCCCTCCTCAACCATCTCCTTAGCACCCCTCCTCATCCTCAACCCCCTCCTCATCACTTTACCCCTCTCTAATTACCTCCCCCTCTCCATTTCCCCTCTCTTACCTTCCATCAGCTGCTCCTCCGCTCCTCCGCGCGTCTTCAGGCTGTGTCGGGACCCAGCATATGCTAATGATGTGGAAAGTAAGAGAGGGGGAAGGGAGAGGTAATTAGAGAGGGGTAAAGTTATGAGGAGGGAATATGAGGAGTGGGTTGAGGAGGGAGGATGAGGAGGGGGTTGACGATGTGGAGGGGAGTTGAGGAGGGGGGTTGAGGATGAGGAGGGGGGTTGAGGTGGGGGTTGAGGAGGGCGGATGAGGAGGGGGGTTAAGGAGGGCGGATGAGGAGGGGGGTTGAGGATGAGGAGGGGGGTTGAGGATGAGGAGGGGGGTTGAGGAGGGGGCATGAGGAGGGGGTTGAGGAGGGAGGATGAGGAGGGAGGATGAGGGGGTTGAGGATGAGAACGGGGTTGAGGAGGGTGGTTGAGGAGGATGATAAGAGAGGGGGGGTAGGAGACACAGGGGAGGGAGAGGGAGGGAAGAGACACAGGGGAGGGAGGGAGGGGAAGAGACACAAGGGAGGGAGAGGGGGAAGAGACACAGGGGAGGGAGGGAGGATGGAAGAGACACAGGGAAGGGAGGGGGGAAGAGACACAGGGGAGGGAGAGGAGGGGAAGAGACACAGGGGGGGAGAGACACATGGAAGGGAGAGGGGGAAGAGACACAGGGGAGAGAGAGGGGGGACACAAGAAAGGGGCACAGAGGGAACACAAGAGGGGGACACAGAGGGCACAAGAGGGACACAGGAGTAAGCACATTTCCCACCCTCGGCTTATACTTGAGTCACTAAGTTTTCCCAGGATTTTGTGGTAAAATAGGTGCCTCGGCTTATACTCGGGTCGGCTTATACTTGAGTATATACAGTAATTTCATCTCTATTTTCATGCCCAGTATTAAATTATTTACTTAAGATGTTCACCTATGTGATAGGTGCTGTATAAATCTAGTAATGATATTAGTGCCTATCTGAAATGCAAATTCAAAAAAGTATTTTTTACTTTTGTCAAAGTAATGTTTGACACTGAATACATATTTGCACTATAAATAAAGGTATACATTTTTAAATTGGTGATTACAGCAAGAATTTCTGCTGTCACTAGCAATGACTCAAAGGTGCATAAACCTTACAAAAAAGTACCACTGTGGTCAAATTTAGCAGAGAGCCCCTACCCAATTGTAGGCCCCTGGTGCTTTGTACCTGCTGCAACGGCAGTAGCTTTGCCACTGAATTTGAATTTCTAATGAACATTCATCTACACAGTGGGGTTCTCTCTAAGTGTCCTTCTGCAAGCTCCCTATTGACAATGACATGCTTAATGTGTAAAAAATCTGACACATTTCATTCAGTGAATGAAAAACACATTAGTTTCCCATAGCAACACCACTCCTGATAAGCAACGTGACAGAAAATGTTGCAACATCAAATTTATATAGGCAAGTGGTTCCTGGTCAAGCATTGACTGTGTTATGCTGCTTAAGCTAACACACAGTCCTGGAAATGGTGTTTTTTTTTTTTTTAAATAGCTGGTAGATTGGGGAGCAGACTAGTTTTTTATTACATGTATTACACTTGTTTATCAGCCACCACCATCACCTTCAGTAGCTGCTTTTTATTTTTGTTATTATTAATATTATTACTAGCGACTTGCCCGTCAAAAATGACAGGGCAATAAAATTTGAAGCCATGGGAATGCTGTTTGACACACAATGTAAAAGTTTTTGTACTGTGAGGGCCTTTGGCGCTTATGGCGAGCCTCTTGTCTCGTCTATTTTTGCTCCTCTGAACACCTTCGGCACTCATTATAAAGAGAGATATATATTCATCTAGATTTACTTAATCAATAATTAATTGATTATTTTTTGAATAAATTAATATACTGTTTATATTTTCCGGCACCATACAATGTACAGTGAGTATTGGTGCTCTGATGATAAAGTGTAATGAATGTCCCAACTGTGCATTCAATAAGGTTGGTGTGCGCGAGGGTAATCCGTCGAGGGAAATCCGTTGGTGTAGTTGTGTAAATCGCCATTGTAGATTGGTAATGTTATTAATGTGTTACGCGTCTCGGATGTATTTTCCATATTTTGTAATGGTATATTTTGTATTTCGTTTGTTGCTGTGTGAAAGTGCTATGCATTTGGCACTGACGCGGGTCTTGTAGCCTCATTTAAAACATTTTCGGCGTCCATTTTTTTACTTGCATAGGCGACTTTCGTGTGGGGAAAGTCGTCGAAATTGCATTTAAATTGCGTTGCACCTCACTCCCAGACGTCCTGGCTGTTCCCCCATTGCTGTGTGAAAGTGCTATGTATTAGGCAGTGTTTTGCATGGTCCGGGGTCTTGTAGCCTAGTTTTCGTTTTTTTCGGTGGCCATTCTTTTTCTTGCTTAGGCGATTTTCGTGTGATGAAAGTCGACAAAATCAGCTTAAATTCCCGTTGCACCTCACTCCCAGACAACGGCTTAAATTCCTGTTGCACCTCACTCCCAGACATCCTGCCTGTTACCCGTGCTGTGGGTGATATTTTTGTTGTATTTATTTATATATTCTTTGTGTTTTTTGGATGTTTGTGGTTCGGCCGTAACCTTGTATCTTTGCTATCTTGTTTATTTTTCAAAGTTCCGTGTCTTGTATTTTTTTTTCTAAGTCCCGCATTTGTCAAGTGCTTGAAGGTTAATGCGATTGCACTTTTAGTAAGTGTTTTGTGGCTAAGTCACACATTTTTAATTGCCTTAACAGCTCGCCTAGCTATGCCTTCGGCGCTCATCGCTTAAGTGCTATTTGTTGACGGCTTGCCTCGCTTCGCAAGGCTTGCGCCGATGAGTGCTTTTGTCGCTTATCACCTAAGTGCTACGCGTTAACGTCTCGCCTCGCTTCGGCGATGCCCGCAAGCGATGAGCGCCTGCGCCTAACTCATACGCGCCTGCGCCTAACTCATACGCACCACGCAAAGTGTGACGACGTCTCGCAGTTTCACAACTATTATATGTGATTACTGAGTACTTGTAATGTACCAACATCTAACTGAGAGAGCCTATATAGCAAGAGGTAGGTTGTGAGGGAACTATGCTTATCAGCTCACACATCTAGAAGGAATGGAAATTCGGGAGGGACAAAAGATTAGGTTGGAGTCTTTGCAGCTGAGTTTAATATGTGAGGGAGGTAGCTGAGAGAGATACCGTTTAGGAGGGTTTTACAGTAGTCCAGACAGGAGATGATGAGTGTGTAAATGAGGATTTTTGCTGTATACAGTATTAGTGACAAAGGGGTACATTTTGATAATGTTGCTTATATGGAGTTGTCACACATGGGATTTTATTGGTTGTCCATATATCAGAGTCTCTGGATGTTATAATGTTATCTGCACTAGGGTGGGCGTCTCTTCTTCTTTTTGTTTTGTAATGTAAGAAACCTGTAACAGAGTGAGACTGTCAGACAGCAAGAAGTAACAGAGCATGGCTTTGATAAGATTCGATCCTAGGGCGGCTTGCTTATTTCCAGTGGCCTTTACATGGTCTGCCTTCAGAGAACTTTTAGGCTGATGTGTCAGTTTAATCCAAATTCAGTATTTACTAGACTTGGCGCTGTTCTTTAGCAGCTAATCACCTCCACCTGTGGTTATACCATGAGCCCATTAATATGGAGTCAGACTGAGCCTATCTGCTCAGTAAAGTTATCCTGAACTAAGCATATTTCTTTACTGGGATGATTTTCTGGTATCTTCAATTTAGCTTAATATTTTGCTTCTCCAATTGCCTGTCACCTGCACCTGACCCCTGGACTGTCTGACCTTACCTTTGCCTTTGCTATTTCAGTACCTCTGTGTTGGATCTTGCTCCTGTAGCCTGTCTATCCGGTCCTCCTGCTCCACCTGTAGTCGCTGTTCCTGTAGCCTATCTATCTGGACCTCCTGTGGTCCCTGCTCCTTTAACGTGTCTACCTGCCCTCCTGCTCCTAAAGTCCCTGATCCTGCAGCTCATCTACCTGGTCCTCCTGTTACCTGCAGACTACTGTCCAGGGCCTGCTGTTAGATGTAGTCTACTGTCCAATACCTGCTGTTACATGCAGCCACTGTCCCCTGCTGTTACTTTGTAGTCTGGCAACATACCCTGAATCTCCAGCTATGCTGTTACAGTCTGGTTTTCTGCTAATGGGCTTCTTCTTTTTCTTCCTCTTACTTCCAGTCCCTGACAGAGACTTTGTACATGACCTTCTGATGCATGGATACATCTTTGAAGTAATTGAGTATGTTTGGTGTCCAGGACTTGCATTACCTGCAGCCCACTGTCCAGGACCTGCCGTTACCTGTAGTGCATTGTACATGAGCTGTTGTTACCTGCAGCCTGCTGTCCAGAAGCCTAGTGTACCTAGGCTGGGGTGTTAGTGCTGCTAAGAGTGATTATTTAAGGCACACAAGAGTGAGCCCTTATATAAAGAGGTTGCCAAATCAGGGCAAGAAAGAATCAAGGGGGGGGGGGCTACTGCAGGTGTTGGTGGTTCAGTGGACTGAGACAATCCTCTGGGGGTGCCAGTGCAGTCTAAAAACAATTATTTTATAAAATAAAAACATTTTTAGTTTGGACTGTGGGGGGTCTGTTGTGGGAAGGCAAAGGCTGATGCTTTCAAGGAGATGGTCAAACAGTGGGAGCATTGGAAAAGTTAGAAAAAAATAAATTGTGGTCACTGTTTTTTCTCCAAAGGAAGAAGCAAGGGAGTGGAGTTTCTCTGTGGCAGATGCATTGTGGTTTTTAGTAAGCACGTGGAAGGATAATATTATGTATGTCACTAGAAAAAAAATTAGAAAGAGAGTCAAGAAACTGAGATGTGACAAACAACAGTGATTCGGAGGCAGAAGGGGAAGAAGAGTCAAACTTTGAATTTTGAGTGGCGAGATTATGAGTGATAGAACAGAAGGTATGGTGTTAATGTTGGTTCATCTAATTATGTTTAGACCATGTGAAAGAACAATGTAGCAGTAAGGCTAAAAGCGATGTTCTAGGTGCAATATGCATCCATTGCAAATATGCAGTTCATGTGTTATTAACAGGAATGATGTCTGTGTGGTAGTATTACTATTTTTTTCTCTACCCTATCTGCTTCCACGGAGTGTGGGATGCCGAGTACAGCGTTCATGGATAAGCTCTTCCTTATCCTAGGTGTTGTTATAAGTGTTGTTATGCTGCTAGACCACCGTGTGTGTAACTCTTTAGAGCAAATGTTCATGTGACATGTATGTTTGGATCTGTCTCCTGCAGTACAGGTAACATTGTTAACTACCCAGTGGTAAAGACCTGTTTCAGAGGCTCGCACATCTTATTTCAAGTGCCATCTCTCTCCATATCAACATCCATGTTGTCCCTGGACATAGGTGATTATGACATTCTATTATTTGAATTACAGCTTGCCATATGTCACTGTGTCTTTTTGATGCCTACCATATCAGGGGATGATGAGACCTTTCATCATCTGATCCAGGCAATCAAAAATACTTACATTGCATTATTACTGTTAACATCATAGACACATGGTCTTTTAGATATACATTTCTTAGATTTCCTTTCAGTATCATGACCTTTTACATAACAAGATGTCAGTTATGATGCAGGTGAATTGGCTGTTAATCATATGCCACTTCACATGTTCATCATTGATTTTAACATTCAAAATTGTCTTTGACTGCTTAACTATCTGTATAATCAATGGTTGGAATAACTGTTAATCTGTTCATATTACATGTGACAACATTTCAAGGAATTTTAGTGGTTCAATGCACACTTAAATCAAAAGCGTTCACCACCATCTCACAGTAAATTTGGTGTATTAGCTATGATTACAAATCTGAGTAGATTCACCTACCTTATGTGAATAATGGACAATCTCTGAAAAGACTTTTAATGGTGTGTTCTCAGACCACCTTTTCATAGGCTGACCAAGCTTTAACAATCATACACATAAATGCACATACATATTTTTATCATTTTTTCCTTTGGTGTTTTTTGTTTGTTGTTAAGTCAAAGGAATCATGACTTGGGCTTTTCTTTCTATAACTTCCTGATCATTGTTGCTGATCGTTGTTATCATGTTCCTTGTTTTGCACAAGGTTTGTCCTTGTAAGGCACATGACTGAATATTTTCTACTTGTAATCACACTGGATTCTTGTGTAAAAGGCAAATTGTTTCAATTATTAGCACCTTCTTTACAAGGCTGGTCATCAGTTCTTACTGTGCAGAACCATCATTTTGCTTAATTTGATAACTGTATCAGGGAGAATTTATGGTGAAGTTAATACTATTTCAGTATGTACGGTACTAATAATAGTAACATACAATATGGTAGCTGTGAAGTAACAAAATGATGTTGGTTTGGTACACTTTTGGTAGAACTTTAGTTTTATGTGGCTTTAATTATCATTTAGGTGAGACACAGATAATATGAAAAGCTTCCTAAATATGGTGCTTGTAAATGTAAATATTGACTTTCCATACACTCCAAAATAATACCTAACCATCGGCCTTATTAAATTGCGATTCAGTAAATTTAAAAGGGCTCTAATTAAGCAAGCAGCATATTTTCGTTACAGAAGTTTTTAGTTAGTGAACTTCTATCTAAAAGCAAGGTCTTCACTAACTAAAAACTTCTGTAAAAAAAAATATGCTGTGTGCTTAATTAGAGCCCTTTTAAATTTACTGAATCGCAATTTAATAAGGCTGCATATTGATACTTTACATAATGTGAATGCTTATTAGAAGAGCAACAATACATATGAATAGTGACAGAAGTGTCTAACATACAAGTCTCTATATGTGTGCCTAAATCACAGTAACCTACAGCCTTATTAAATTGCGATTAGGCAAATTTAAAAGGGCACTATTTAAGCACATAGCATATTTTTTCACAGAAGTTTTTAGTTAGTGAAGACCTTGCTTTTGGATAGATGTTCACTAACCAAAACCTTCTGTTAAAAAATAAATATGCTATGTGCCTAAATAGAGCCCTTTTAAATTTGCAGAATCGCAATTTAATAAGGCTGCTAGTGTTTTTGAATGCATGTGTGTAGACAATGTCAGTTAATGTGCTTTAATTATATTATCTCAACGTGTGCAATCCATCCGTGAGCACATCTCCCATGTCGGTGATGCTTTTTGGATGTCATGATATCATGATTGAGCACAGTCATGCGCTAATAGTTAGCTGTAAACATAAGAAGTGTGCAACAATTATAAAAATACAACTTTAATTAATGGATTTTTGACAAGTAGATATATAAACATGAAATATTAACAATTAACTATGATGAATTTAAGAAAAAAAAAGAGTTTCATTTTGAAATGTTTAAACTTTCCAAAGTTAATAGTGTCTGATTGTAGCAGGTCTAGTGTGATGTCAACAGTACTATCATGGATGATGTCATTTTTCATATTAAATGTGATGTTATGAATGATGTCATAGCTGATGGTATTATGTATATCATTAGCCCATGACTCCTTTGCTCTTGCCTTGCGATCATTCTGCTTTAAGAGAGAAGATACAGTTGCAGTGGTTGTGGCCATGGATAGCATATGTTCATTGCAATTAGGTAAGACATGGTACTTGTGAAGCACTCACAAAGCATGTTGGCACTTAGTGAGCACTCGCTAAGAGCTGCTTATACAAGCTAATGGCTGCTTATCCTGTTTAGCACTAGCTAAGCATTGGTTTGCCAAGGAGTTTAACAAGCACAATGTAATTGCAAGTTAAGATTTAGCAAGGGCAAAACTCATCATGAACCATGGAATATTGGTCTTATCTTGTAAGCTCTCCAGAATGCAGTACTTTCATCTCCTCCTGTACCTTCAAATGTAAATAAAAAATATACATTGTTCATTGTTCCCTAGCACTAGAAAATTTGCAGGCACTCTGAAAATAAATATTATAACAATTGTTCAAATGTGACATATGCAGTATACTTTCTTCACTAGAATATTCTGGTGTCTTATAGATTCTTTATATAATGAACTATCATCAGCTGAAATATAGTATTCTACAATCTACCCCTTATTTAAATTTTAATATCAAATAAAAAATTATATGTATACAATTATATGTGTGTGTATGTACGTATATATCCCATATAATAGTTGTCAAACTGCGAGTCGTCCTCACGCTTTGAGCAAAGTGAGGGACGCAGTTGTTGCCGCATTTGCAGAGGTGGAGGCTCTACAGCGCCTCACTCCCGGTAAAAAAAAACAAGAAAAGCGCAACTTTAAAAAGTAAACACGCTGCGAGACTTAGAGAAAAAAAAACTACGACCCGCAAGACTTAGAGAAAAAACACTAACGCATAAAGAGGAAATAAGGACTTACACAAAAAAATTTACAATCTGTGGGACTTAGAAAAAAAAAAAATATGAAGGCACAAAAATGCGAACTTAGTCGAAACGTGTACATCAGTAAACACAAAAAAGCACTGAAAAATAACAAAAAACATAACAAAAACATCACACAGGAGGTGACAGCCAGGACATCTGGGGGTGAAGTCACACGCAAACTAAAGTTGATTTTAAGGAGTTTCGCCACTTGAAAAACTGCATAGCGAGAAAAAAAATGAAAACGAGGCTCCACTACCCCGAAGCGCAGAAAACTCTGAAATGGACGTACGACTTTTAATTACAACCCGCGGAACTTAGAAAAAAAAAATCCGAGGTCGCAAAAATACGAAGTTAACGGCCGAAATGCGTACATTCAAAAATAACAAAAACAATTAAAAAAAAAACACATACAGCATGGGGAGACAGCAATGACATCTGCCAGTGAAGTTGCACGCTATTTAAAGTCGAATTTAAAGAGTTTAGGAAATTGAAAATCGGTTAAGCGTGAAAAAATATGGCGGACGAAAAAAATTAAAACGAGTTTACACGACCCCGAAATGCGCAAAACACCACCAAGCACGTACGACTTTTGCCAGGGACTTACGAGTTACAAAAAAACACTGTTAGGAAGTACCGAATATGCTTGCGACCCGCATAGCACATAGACAAACTATGCCATTTTACAACACTAACACATTACGAATCTAAAATGGTGCTTTACACAACTAAACCAACTGTTTGCCCTCGCACACGCAGCATATTTCTTATGCACAGTTGGGACATTGATGACACTTTCTCCTCAGGGCAGCAACAGTCCCACTGTACATTGTATGCTGCAGGAAAATAAAAATAGATACTTTGTTCTTCAGGCTATTCATTGCTGGATATATCAATTACAAATAGGTAAAATATATTAATTTATTAAGTAAATAATAAATTAATTATTATAGAATTAAAAATAGACATATATATCTGTCATTGTGATGAGAGCCAAAGGCGCTCATAGGACAAAGAGTAAACGAGAGGAGCGGCTCACTATGAGCGCCGAAGGCTCTTAGCGCGAGGCTTGCAACAAACGCTGAAGGTCCTCATAGTAGAAAAAGCTTTACATTTTGTGTCAAACAGCATTGCAATGGCTTAAAATGTTATTGCCCCGTCATTTTTGACAGGCAAGTCGCTAGTATATAGATAATGTCAGAATATAAACATATGGAAAGAACTGTCAATTTGTTACATTTCTCCTTGGCCAAGGCAGAAACACGCCACCAGAGATACTGTAATCTGTATATATTTTTGTTTATTTATCATTACTGCATGCTGAATGTGCCTCTTAAGTAAAAGGGTTAAATGTTTCAATAATGTTTAAACTATCTTCTAATTGAAATTCATCTTAAGGCATGCCAAGTACAAAAAGTAATCTCTTTATCGGATTCTGTCTCTTTTAATTTAGTTCTGTTCAGCATCTGAAGAATACTCATTTATCTGTTAATTGTATAAATCAATAGCAGGTCACAGCCTGTTCCTGTAAACAGTAAAAAAATATGTCAAATTCAATATGATTATACAAATTCTGCATAGATTTCTGACAAAGTTTTGCTGTATGGTTAAAATGCTATTTGAATGTTGGTAAGAAAGTATTATGTATTATATTTGTTGAATTCTTTGCAAATGTGTATTGGATTTTTTAGGTTACAAAATCAATCATATCACTATGGAACAACTAGAATATCCATGAAATATGACTGTGGTGTTTTTGCCAGGTGGTTCCTAGTTAGGGCTGTTACATATATATTAAGGTATTGGAGCCCACAAAGGGTAAGTGAATGAATAATAAGTTCCCCCTGCTTAACCATCACAGTCCAATTGGAGTAAGCTAATATAATATAATTGGAGAATATAGTCCAAATGAATTATAAATGTATTAATACAATTTATTTGCAATGCAATTTATATGTAAATGATTATTGTAATACAGAAAAAAGTAATACTCATCAGATAGTTACATAGTTACATAGTAATTGAGGTTGAAAATACTTTATAAATCTCCTCTGATCTGCAATATGCGATAAATTGTTAATTGTTAATTGATCCAAAGGAAGGTAAACAGAAAAAAACCTGAGTGAAACTTTGCCAGTTGTCTCAAAAGAAAAAAAAATATATAAAATTCCTTCCTGAACCCAGATACTGGCGATCGGACATCTCCCTGAATCAATACTCCCTCTCTAATTAACCAGGATAACCCTGAATGCCCTTTTTATTGAAAAATATATCCAATCCATTTTTAAAGGTATCTATCAGATCTGCTGTCACCACCTCCTTTGGTAGATAATTTCACAGATTAACCACCCTTACTGTGAAGAACCCTTTTCTTTCTTTAAGGTGAAAATTCCTGTAAGGTGAAATCTTTTTACTTCTAATCTTCAAAGGATCCTCTTGTCAGTTGAAAACCTCTTGGCACAAAAAGTTAAATTGATAAAGCCTTGTATTGACCCTGGATATATTTATATAAGGTAATCATATCTCCTCTTAGGCCCTCATTTAATTGCAATTTGGCCAATTGAATAGGGCTCTAAATAAACAAATAACATATATTTTTTAAGAAGTTTTTAGTTAATAATCATCTATCCAAAAGCAAGGTTTTAACTAACTAAAAACTTCTTAAAAAATATATGTTATGTGTTTATGTAGAGCCCTATTCAATTGGCCAAATCGCAATTGAAAGAGGGCCTTAGACACCTTTTTCTAGAGATAATATGTTTAATTTGGTTAGTCTTTCTTCATAACTTAGCCCCTCCATTCCCCTTATTAGTTTTGTAGCCCTTCTCTGTACTTTTTCCTTCTCTAAAATGTACTTTTTATGTAGTGGTGCCCAAAATTGTACTCCATATTCCAAATGAGGGCATACTAGAGATTTGTATAGTGGCAGAATTATATTTGCTTCCCTTGTTTCTATACCATTCTTAATACATGCTAATATTTTACTTGCCCTTGCTTGGCATTGAACACTGTTACGTAGCCGGTTCTCCACAAGTACTCCCTTTCAATTTCTGATAACTCTAGATTTGCTCCATTTAGATTATAAATGGCATGGCTATTTTTCCTTACCAGTTCATAACTTTACATTTATTCATATTAAGACTCATATGCCATTTAGTCGCCCATTTCTCTAATTTATGCAAATCCCTTTGGTGGGAAAGTACATCATTTTCTGATTTAATTACTTTCCAGAGACAATACTTTTCAGTCCTACTTCATTAATAAATATGTTAAAAAGGAAAGGACCTAATACTAATCCCTGTGGAGCCCCACTTACCACATTAGTCCATTTACAGCAACCCTTTGCTTCCTGTCTTTTAGCCAGCCCTGAATCCATGAGATGTTCTAACAATGTTGCAATATAAAACTATAAGTAACACTGAGTTCTTTACTTACTTATTGTTATTAAAACTGCAGTACAAAATATTGAGGTTTGTTATTTTTATTCATTAATCAGCCTTTCTGATCTACCCACTAACTATGAGCTATAACATATTTCAAGATCATAATTATTTCTAATAAATACGAATTAATGTCTGGGGGATTTGCATGTATAATGTTCAATGTAAAATATGTTAGAGAAGCAGAGTAAGCACAGACCTACATGAATAATTTGACTCTTTGAGTATCTGGCAAATGCAGACTTCAGTGAGTTATTATATTATATAGTCCCAGATTCTTTAGCTCAAAATACTTTCAGACTGAAAACAATGTAGAGGTATCCTAAGCAGTAATTTTAGAAATTATAATATATGTTTACAATAAGAAAAGCAATGTTTGTAATAACAACTGTATTTCTATTTTAATTACACTATATTTGGGACCTGAAATATGTATACCTTTAAAATATTTCTTTTATTACTTGTTTTGTTTTTAGCTACTAAAATTAGCTGATTACAGATTAGCATTTAATTAGTATTATAATCTACAGTATATTTTTGTTTACATTTAGTGTCTTTCAATCACCACAAATTCAAATAGTTCCTCTATTGTTGTATTCTCCTAGGTATATACTATTATTTAATAGTCTATTCAGCATTAATGTTTACAGAGTATAACAACACAAATACAGAATTCGCAATGTATAGAAATACTCTTCTTTTAAGAATTTTCTAGGATTCTTTGAAAAAATGTTTTTAAACTGAATCTTTGACCTAGTCTTCTATGTGGATTTCTCCCGAATTGCAGAAAACAGCTGTAATCATGTAAGTCATACATAGGTTTAGAAGCCCTGAGGGATTACTACCACTTTTGAACTGCTTTCAGTTCCTCTCTTTATTGCTGGAATGTTGTGAACAATGCTTGCTCAGACCTCTTCCATAGAAAAATTGACACTTTAGTATTTGTGCAACCGCAAGCAGTGTAGTAGCAATTAGCTGCCTAGTTTCAATACCATTTTTTTCAAGTCAGTTTAGCCTCCAAGCTCTCTGATTTATGATTTCTGACTTCTGATGATATTGCAAGACCTTTGCTTATTCATTTTAGGCAAAATAATGTGAGATAATAACATGTAAAATGTCACCAATCTCTTACGCTAGACAGGCCTCTATGAAATGTGAAATGTGTTTCAGCACTGTATGGTAAACAATGTTATTGCAGATAAACCTTCATCTTGATTCTTAGGTCCTTTGTGTGATTTTATTGTATTTTTCCCTTTTGTTAAACAAAAAGGAAGACAATTTATTGTAATGTTTTTTTCCTATTTTACTCTATGAAAATACCTTAGAAGTACAATGGTACCCTGGTTCAATACTTAATCTGTTCCAGATGGCAGGGTGTGAACCAAACAGGATGGGAACCAAGCAGGATGCGAACCAAACTATAATTTCCCATATGAATCAATGTAATTTGCAATAATATATTGTGAATCGAGATATTTCACATTTTATTTAGAACTGATGGTCTTGTTTTTGGATACAAAACCTTAAAACTAAACAGACATCAATAAAAACAATAATTACATCAAATAACACAGACTTTAACTTAACTTTAACTGTACAGTACTGAGAGGACTTGAGGGACCAATGTGATGGTGGCAGTGTAGAGGAGGAGAAGGAGGAGACAGGTTATTCCTTGAAAGGGGAGTCTTCTTCCATTAAATTAGGCACTTGAACAGGGGATATTTGTCCTTTCTGTCTCTTAACAAGACTGCACCCTGCTAGAGACTGTGCTGGAGACTATGATGTAGGCAGTTTCACTAGAAACCTATCAAAGGACACTTGCTTCTGTCTTCATTTCAAAATGAAGTGAGACATTGCTTGATCTTTAAACAAGTCCACAATGTGGCTTGCTTGAGCTTTGTCAGGGTGATTGTGTTCAACAAAATTTTGTAATTCAGCCTATTTAGCACACATTTCTTTGATGACTGCAGTAGGTGCTTCCTCCATTTCCCTCTGCACCTGAAGAAGAAAGTTCTTGCAGCTCCTTAGTGCTGAGCTATTGTCTGTGCTCCTCCACTAACTCTTCGATGTCCTTGGTACTGACCTGCAGGTCCTCCACTACTGGGCTAGGTTAAACCTCCAAATTCTTTGGAGCTACAGCTTCTGGCCACAATTTCCTCCAGCCACAGTTAATGGTCTTGAGAGAGACTGCATGCCAGGCCTTATCTATCAGAGTGACACAGTGGAGGAAATTTAAATGGTCCTTCCAGAACTCTTTCAGTGTCAACTGAGTATTCAAGGTCACCTCAAAGCACCTCTGGAAGAGAGCCTTGGTATAAAGTTTATACAGATGACCTGCTGATCCATGGACTGGATCAGAGGAGTTAGGTTAGGGGGCAAGAACTTCACTGTTATAAAATTTCAGTCCTCCAGGAAGTGGTCCTCCAAGCCTGGAGGGTGAGCAGGACAACAGAGCCCCCAGAGGCAGTTCTATCTCCTGCAAATATTTCTTGACAGTGGGACCAAACACTCTACACATCCATTTGATGAAACCGCCTGTTTACCCAGGCTTTGCTGTTGGCCCTCCACATGACACTTAACTTGCTTTTGATCACATTTTCTCTTTTAAACACTCTAGGGTTCTCACTATCATAGAATAGTAGAGGCTTGCCTTTTAAATATCCACTAGCATTCCCACACAGGCACAGGTTCATGCACAGGCTCAATGAAGGCCCTTACATGCAGAGGCTCAATGTAGGATCTTACAGGCACAAGTTCGATTAGGGCTCTTATACTCACAGTGACTTGACACTTTGTGCACTTGCGCACTTCCTGTACTGCTGCAACTTTTTTACACTCATGCATCATGGGCAGGTCTCAATCCAAGCAAGCAACTTATTAGCCTGTCTTGGGCAGAAATAAAACATATTGTCATCAAAATGTATTAAATCTCTGCACTAAAGAGATCTAGAGACTTGGGCCCTCATTCAATTGCAATTTGGCCAATTGAATAGGGGTGTAAATAAGCACATAACATATTTTTTTAAAGAAGTTTTTAGTTAGTAACCATCGTAACCATCTATCCAAAAGCAAGGTTTTCAATAACTAAAAACTTATTTAAAAAAAATATGTTATGTGCTTATTTAGAGCACTATTCAATTGGCCAAATCGCAATTGAATGAGGGCCTTGGTTATTAGCTAATCTTTCACTGTTCATATTGGTTTTAGTAAAAGTAAAAAGTACCAAAAATACCAAATGAAAGAACATTTTGTTTTTGTAATTGCTAGTCTTATTTTTTTCCCATTTAACATACAACCAAAATAAAAATACCCTTGCATAACTTTACTGAACTTTTAATGAAAAAAAAATATTTCTCATATATAAATACAAACAATCTGGGCCTCATTCAATTGCGATTTGGCCAATTGAATAGGCCTCTAAATAGGCACATAGCATATTTTTTTTAAATAAGTTTTTAGTTAGTGAAAACCTTGCTTTTGGATAGATGTTTACTAACTAAAAACTTCTTAGAAAAAAATATGTTATGTGCTTATTTAGAGCCCTATTCAATTGGCCAAATTGCAATTGAATGAGGGCCTCTGTCAGGAAATCTGCAAAATGTGGCAAATGTGTCTGGCCTCCTGGGTAAGGAAAATGTTCTGAATGCCTGGCACTAAAAGGGATTAAATCATGGTAGAAACTGTGGGGCTTTCCTATTTATTTAAATTACTGCATACCATTGAATACCTGATCAATGTATCTGGTTGTGGTCTGGTACATACAGTACTTCTAGGATTATTTTCTTTCAGTCCATGGATAACGGCAGGATATTTCTTTTTCATCCATACTATTACAGTCACTAAACACTGCATATATGAGTTTGAGGCAAAAAAGAAAGGACATTTTCTCTGACCCCATTAATATCAGTTGAATGAACAATGGGGTTAGAAATGGAATCTGCGGAGGGCTATTAAAGAAAAGAAGATGGAAAAAATGTTATTCTGAGGAATAGACTCTTACAGAACATTTCACGATTTCACAATCTATGTTATCAAGCTGTTATGATTTTTGTATCTCTCATTTTATTTCTTCGGTGTAAAATACTGATCCAACCTGACAGATGTGAAGGCTTCCCCTCTGTATGCCTTGTAAAGATATTATTCCTTCAGATTACATAAAACCAGAACATCGTCTTGTGTTTGCAGACAGAATAAATAAATCTGGCCGTTTTCCAACTCTTTGAAGTATGAGCTGCATAAGTGGAATCCTGCTTTCAGCGAGCATTCTGAAAGAAATGTGTTTCTATTTTACAGATCATTTTGTATCAGTTTATTCTAATCTTCATTTAATTTTATTATGCATTAGAAATATTTTAAATTTTCTAAGCATATTGTGGCATATGAACAATGGCATTGTCAGAGACAAAATAGTCTTTTGTAGCAGCTAGTATCTAACAAGAGTAATACTGGGATTGCAAGATCCGAGTTTAGAAGTCAGCGCTCTGAAATTATCTAGTTTATGGTAAGTGGTATCCTGCTTCTGTTTAAGTCTCTTAGATGAGTAAGTCCCTTCACATGTAATGTGGCCTTTATTGTCTTGTGCTGCTATCTTCAAATAATCACTGTTCACTGAAGCGTCTAAGACATAGTATAAAAAGAAGAAGAGAGGGGGAGAGATAGCGCACAAAAACCTAGTGCAGGTCACTTCATGTCATACTGGTCACTCTATATAGACAGTTATTGAGACTCTCACCTTGAGAAACCTCAGTAATTATGAGGTATTTAAATTGTGTTATGTTAGTAAACATAACACAATTTAAATTCAAATCCGTGTTGTAATCCGCCATGTGATCTCCTCTCTTGGCAATGTTATAAAGTTTTTATATCCTTTGGTGGTGTTGTTGTCCACGCAATGCTAGTATATATGTGTACTATATGCATGCAACTCTACTAATACTCCCAAATAATTCTTCAGGGAACGGTATATATTCATAGTAGGACAAAATCTTTGGTTTATTTATTCCAGAAAGAAATGATAATATTGTACTAAAAAGATACATTGCCAGGTGCTATTTTTCTAGTAATTGTTTTTCTACTGTTTGAATGTAATTCTTATTGGAGGGCTCTAGCATAATTGTTTGAAAACCCTTCCTTTTTCCATTTCTGAATTCATTTTACTGATCAATTTTAAAAAATAGTTCCCATCAGCCTAAAGTAAACTAGAGAGACAATAATCACATATATAGTTGTCATAACTGCGGGTTGTCAAAAGGTGTTGCTAACGCTGCAGCACTCGTGAAGGCATGGAGTGCCGAAGGCGCTCCCTGCCAGCACCTGCGGACCTCGCAACATTTACGGGCTTACGACACAGTAATACGAGACGCGGGACTTACAAAAAAAAAGCATTACGACCTCGCAAAATTACGACTTTAACGGCCGACAAAACATTCAAAACACAATAAATACACACAACAAACACATAAAAAGCTTACCCACAACAAGAGGGAGCACCCAGGACCTCTGCAAGTGAAGTTACACCTCCATTTAAGTCCAATTTGAAGAGTTTAGACACCCGAAATTCACCTAAGCGAGAGAAAAAATGGCCGCCAAAAAAAACGAAAACGAGGCTACAGGAACCTAAACACGCAAAACACCACCAAACACGTACGCATTTTCCGAAAAAGCCGGACGAGCTCCAAGAACAAGGACGTTAAATCACCAACAGCCGTGTACCACACATTAGGCGCCATTTTACAACACTAACAGAATGCGGAAGTACACAGCTACCCTAAAGGATTTGCCTCCTGCAAGCGCACTATTTACACTACACACTGCGCACATTGCTCACACTTACACAGCAGCTCCACAGCACTCAAAACACACATTATATGCGGCAGCAACATGAAAACAGATTGTCAGCTCTTCAGCATAATGCTTCCTGCATTTATTACTTCAAAATAGTTAAAGTATATTCCTTTATTAATGTATTATTTAGTTCATTACCATACACCAAACAGCATTAGCTCACTTACAATTTGATTCCCGTCATTTTTTGATGGGCAATATTCTAGTACAGTAATATAATAGTTGTTGCCATCAGATTCATTCCTTTCAGATATCCTCTCATCCACGTTTTAAGTGAATTTTGACTTTTATGCAGAGAAAGGCAAACAAAAAAATAAAAAATAATAATGGTCTCACTTAGGGACAAAATAAAAATGATTTATACATTTTTTCCTGATCCCCAAAAAAGTGAATCTATGTTAAGTGTTACAACCCTTTATGCTCTTTTTATTTAAAGGATGACTGTATTTCAAGAAAAATGGGACTTGTTTGTGAAGTATTTAACAAACGAACAGCATAAGGGCCCATTAAAGGACGCATTTGAAAATAGGTAACATGATTTTAGAATCTAAAATATAATAAAACCGACTCTAATGTATTACATTATTATGTAATTATGCTGTGGTGAAATCTACCATTCCTAAGGTTGAGGAGAATTTGAATGCAGAGAAGACTGCACAATAGAAATATGGTAGGAACAACTGCCAGTACTAATGCAAAGTTTGTTAGTTTACAAGGACACATGCAGGTTTATTAATGAAAATGGAAGGATGTAGTAGACAATAATTAAATGTAAACGTTAAACAAATTAATAAAGATAGTCGTTATTTATTACTTTCTAAAAACATTTTGTCATTATGAAGCTAAAAATATCATATAGAAACAACATGACCACAGTGGTCCTTTAAAGTTAAACAGTCAGAAGAAGGACAAGCATGTATACAGAACTCATTCTGATAAGTACTGATTGTAGAGTTCTCAAACAGATAGTAATAATGATAAAACATGACTACAAATAAAAAATAAAAAAAAGAATATAAAAATATGAGGATTTAAATGGATAAAACAAAATGACATATAAACTGAAAGTAGTGAAAGTAGTCTAATGAAATTATTATATTAGACACAGTAGAGTAGTTAGGTAGCAAGACAAACCTCTAAACAACACACTAGCCTTCACCTTCCTCCTACTCCTTTCTAGATATGTATATATATATATATATATATATATATATTATATGTTCATTAAAAACTCCCATGATGAAGTGATGTGATTAATTATCTAATAAAATTGTATGTGAGGAGTATAAGACACCGTGTGCACAACACTCCCTACTGACTTAATAAATGTTACTTTGGGATCCCATCAACCACCTTTACCCACACCCCATTGTTTTGGCTTCTGATTGCTTAATTGATTGTCAATCAGAATAGAGTATACTCATATGTGATTCACTAATAGATAAGAATGGCTGAAAAAAGGATGCATATTCCCATCTCTGATAATGCTATTAGCCAATCAGAGAAGGGCATCTTCATGAGTTTAATATATCCTGATTGCCTATCAATCATAATACAGGGCGGTAGTCTTCTCTGATAGGTTAACATCAATCAATCAGATTACAAGATTAGAAGTCTAGGAATACTGTATAAAAGGTGTGGGCGATGCCAAAGTGTGTCATTTCTCATAAAGAGCTCTTTATAGGAGGAGCTATAATGTATTTACATTTTTTTTGCTCCCCGGATTAAGCCCTTTTCCTAGTGAGTGACCTCACTGTAAGTGTTCTTCATGGTGTGAAAGAGTACAAAATTGCATGTTAAAAATATCTATTGTTAAATTACACTAATAACACCTAAAAAATCTAAGGTCTTAGGTCTGACAGTTCCATGATTAATAACATTGGTTGACACCTTTGGTGGAGGCACCTGAAGATAATTATTTATAGGGTTTTCTCTGCATTCAGGAATGCAGCAGGAGCAGTTAACCCACAAGTAACCTTTTTAGGTGTTTCCAGCATTCCTTTGTTTGCACAGATGTATTTATGAAAGGCTCTTTTTTTTTTTTCATTTTGCTCAATACATGGAGCTGCAGCTGTAAGTCTCTGTGGGGGCTTGCCAGTGACACATGTAAACAGAGATTTAATTAATAATTTCTCAGTGAAAAATGCACATATTTTAAGAAAAAAATTAAATTAAACATGCTTTTAGTAGATCTTTGCAGTGGGGTGCTCCAAGTTGTGCTTAATTAAATGGCTTTTTAAGTAAGATAGAAGACGCCAATGGCAGAAAAGATTCAATAATGTATCATCATGGATGTGATCACTTACTTAGGGCCCCATGGAAGGATCCAGGGAAATGCTTTACCGCACTGGATCCATGGAGGGTAAAGTAAAAAAGGGCCACTGAAGTCATACTATCTGCTCATCATATTCTAAGCACGAAAAAATTTCAAAACACTTATTTGTGTAGGATAAGCTTACAACTTGTAAAAACCTATTTTCTAGAGAATTTTAGTGTTTTACCCTAAATTAAGCTTAATAGTTTTGTTGTCTTCTCTTTGTTTTTTATAAGTGTTGCCCAAAAATGTACTCCGTATTCCATATGAGCTCTTAAGGGGATTCATAAAGTGGCAGACTGCTTTAACTCTCAGAAGCAGGACCCTCTTCTCCTTTTTTATTATAGTTGTTATTGAATTGTATATAATGTATTTTTTATAGTGCTGTGAGAATGTTGAAACTTATTAAATAAAGTTTCTTCTTCTTATTATTATTATTATTGTTATTATTAATTATGGTAATAATAATGATAATAATAATAATAGTAATACTAATAAGGATGATTATGATGGTAATTATGGTAATGGTAATAATAATGATAGTAAAACTTATTATGATTATTATTATTATTATTATAATTGCTCTGCTTGCTTCTATGGCTCTCTGGCTTTAAGCATTGTTGTGTAGGTGGTTGTTCACCTCCTAAATCCCTTTCCATCTCAAATATCTCTTGATTTGTTCCATTTTGATTATACATTGCATGCCTATTTTTCACTCTCAAATGCACAATATTATATTTTTCTGTGTTAGATATTACATGCCATTCTGTTGTCCAATGCTCTTTTATAGAAGTTACTCTGAAGGGAAATTACAAACTGGTGGGATTTACCTTGCACATTTTTTTTTTATTATAGTTTTTATTAAGAATACAAGGTTAATTCCATAACACAAGTGTTTCAAAAATAAAACATTAGTAACATAACCAGAACACTTAATAAATGATAACACATACATATAACCTTTTAAACCTAACTTTAACATTTTTGTTATTTCTGTTTTAAGTTAAGCTGAAAGCATATAACTCGCATATCTACGTGTTAAAGTACATCCGTAAATGCTGATAGCTTTTAAGAGCACACAGAGAATAAAGAGGAAGAAAGAGGGTAAGAGAGGGGCAAAACATGAAGGTGTTATGTTTTTTCTTAAAGGGGGCATACAAAACTATTATCTTACTCTACAGATTTGCCACCCAATCTTAAGAATCCAAGTGACCTAACATGAGGCCCATTTCCTATGTGATTGGTCCAAGTTGACTGAGATAACGCTCATGTTATATATAAATTTAAGTTTAATCAAAACTGCAATATATTCTGGTACTGCCAACTTCCATGTTTTGGCTAACGTAATCCTAACTGCTAAAAACACTTGGTGTGATAAGAGTTCAGCCTCTTTACTGAGACCCTCTATGGGGAGGCCTAAGAGAGCTCCTTCTGGCTTTTGGGGAATCCTGTGCCCCCATAGTCTCTCCAATATATCATAGGTCTCCAACCAAATGTGGGAGATCTTAGGGCAGTCCCAGAGAACATGTTTAAGGGTGCCCAGAGTGTGACATCCCGTAAAACAGTTACCATCCACTGACGGGTTAGAAAGCTGCATCCTGGCTGGTGTTAAGTACCACCTCAAAATGGTCTTGTGTGCATTTTCCCTAAGTATAATATTTAGTGAGGAGCCTGTGGCCTGCTTATGTATCTTATTACCTCAGTGCATGAGTTATATCAATGGCGAGTTCCGACTCCCAAGAATGTTGATGGTGGAGTTTGGATGGTGTGGTTAGGTCCATTAAGTAATTTTAAATAATGGAGATATTCCGTTTGCCATTAGGATTGTTAAAACAGCATTTTTCGATTGGAGTGACCTTAGCAGGGGAGTTACGTTGTATTATCCCAGATACATTGATATGTATCTGGGATAAGTTAAGCCATTCCTTTAATGGCAAATGATTTAGGTCTCTAAATGTTTTAGGGGACCATTGTCGAACAGATCAGCAGCAATCGTAAACTGATTATCTATCCACCATTTAAACTGTGAAAATCTATTTATTGATGCTGACTTCTGAAATAACCACAGTGGGGTAAGCCAAGAACCTGCTTCTACAAGTGGAGATCTCTTGTTCGTCTGAGTCAGAACTGCCAAAGACTGGACCATGCATTTGGGAAGGGAAGAATTATTGAATTTAAAATGTAGGGATAGCCAAAATACTTGTCTAAGGTGAAGGACACTTTCTTCAAAGATATGTTTCTCTATCTCCACCCACACTGGTAGGTGTTCCTTACCAAACCACTTCGTGATTTGGGCTAATCTGGAAGCTTTATAATACTTGAGTAAATCCTGCAGAGCCAACCCTCCTTTAGCTTTAGATGCCATCATGGCCTTCTTATTTATTCTAGGCCTTTTACGATTCCAAATGAAGCGAGAGATTGCCCCCTGAAGAACTGAGAGGTTCTTGGCGCGAACAGCCGTTGGAATAGTGCGAAAAAGATACAGAAGCCTGGGCAAGATATTCATTTTAATAGCGTGGATCCTCCCTAGCCACGAGATTTTGTAGGAGGACCACGTGTTAATGTCATTGAGTAGTTTTTTTATAAGTGCAGGGAAATTTGCTGAATACGTTAGGCCAGATTGTCTAGGGATATAAACCACTAAGTATTTAAGATGGTGTGAAACCCATTTAAAGGAGAAGTTCCCTGATATTTGGAATTCTAAATTCTTTGGTAAAGAAACATTTAACGCTTCGCTCTTACTCGTATTAATTTTAAAGCCAGAAATGCAGCAAAAAAAGTCCAAGAGCATAAAATAGATTAGGGAGACTGGTCAGAGGCTCAGTAACAGTTAGCATAACATCATCCGCAAATAAGCTCAGTTTATGTTCTGTCTCCCTCACTCTAACTCCCTTTATATTCCAGTTTTCCCTGATGGCTGTAGCTAAGGGTTCAATGCACAGTGCAAAAAGGAGGAGGGGACAAAGGACAACCCTGGCACGTCCCTCTTGTTATTTTAAAAGATTGTGATTTAAACCCCTGATATGCCACATATGCTTTCGGGGCCGAATACAGTGCTAAGATACCCTTCAACAGCTTATCACTTAGGCCAAACTTATGTAAGGTCTCGCCCATGTACACCCAGTCAATTCTATCAAAGGGCTTTTCTTAATCAAGAGAGAGAGACACATCAAAGGTGTATTTTGAGCCGATGCTACATCAAGCAAATTTAAAATACGTCTGGTATTATCTGGCGCCTTACAACCCTGAATAATCCCCACTTGGTCTGGGTGAATTAAGCTTGGCATCACCTGAGAGCCTATTTGCTATAATTTTTAAGTATAGTTTGGTATTGCAGTTAATCAGTGAGATGGGCCTCTAGCTCTTACATTGAGATGGGTCCTTACCTTCCTTAGGTATTACTATCACCTTTGCTTCCAAAAATTCTGCTCTTATAGGCTTACCGGACAGGAAATCCTTAAAGAGCAGTTAGAGATGAGGTGCCAGTGTATCTATAAATTGCTTATAATAGAAATTTGTGAACCCATCCGGGCCAGGGGCTTTATGTGATTTAGTCTCTCTTATAGCTCTTTTCACTTCATCTAATGATATAGAGATGTCTAGCAAATCAGATTGCACTTTCTCAAGTTTCGGAAGACTAATGGAGGATAGAAAATTATCATATGATCTATTGTGCCTAAGCTAACAGGTGCTAAATACAAATCAGCATGACATTTTTTAAAATGCCTTTGTAATATCATTCAGCTTATAGATGGTCTTGTCATTCTCCACCTTTAATTTGGGAATAAAAGAGTCTGCCCTTTGTTGGTTGAGCTTTTTGGCTAGCATTCTGTTTGGCTTATTCTAATACGTGAAAAAGTGAGACCTGTGCAGTACAGTTACAACCTTCCTACAGAGAATCACCTGCAATTGCTGCTTAAGTGTATATATTTCTGCCTGGGTACCAGGCAGTCTCCTAGACGGCGGAATATCATGGGTTAATTTGTGTTAGTTCCAATTTTTTTGAGATGGAGCAAATTTGAATACACTTGCCTCTCAAAACTGTTTTATGTGCAGCCTACACTCCAGCGTGATCCACCTCACCCCCTCTATTCAAATCAAAATATTCTACTACAGCGCTACATATTTTGTCCTTCGTGACTACATCATTGAGCAGGGCCGGGTAGTAGAGCATTCAAGGAGATTCCAGTTATATTGTGGTCAGACCATGCAATAGGTAAATTCGTGGGGTAAGTGTGGCTGGATAAAAACATAATCAATACGGGAGTGTGAGTCATGTCTAGCTGAGTAGTGAGTATACTCCCTATTAGTAGGATGAACCATTCTCCACACATCATATACGACTATATTCACCCAGGGCAACCCCTTGCTTCACCGGCTCATTTAACCCCTGAACATTATGAGATGCTATGTATAAAGCCATTACTTATCACCTCCACCGATCGCCCGTCAGAAAATAGGGGCTCTGATAGGTATATTATACACAGAGGGCTGATGACGTAAGGACTGCACTACACTGGGAACTATTGGCTCGCAGAACTCCACACAGGACAAGAGATAAGCAGAGCAGGGAAAGAGGGGTAAAGAAGAGGGAGAAGAACCAGGAAGAAGTAGGAAATGAATGTAGAAAATATTAAAGCAATGTACAATGTGCAATAATAATGACGTACTTTTGCAGTGCAATATATCAGTCTAACAGTATGTAAATAGATAATTACTCAAATATATATGTATGTTTTAAGAATAATAAAAATACACAAAACAATGTTCAATTTGAACTAAATTGAGGAGAGCAAATAGCTGTCCTCCTAAAATCAACGGTGAGGAACCATGTATCCTTTCAATAAGATAAACAGGTGTCTCGCCCAAAAAAAAAAAATAATAATAATAATAATAAAATTAGGAAAATATACAAAATTAAACCCCCATGGGGCACTTCTTAAAAAAACAAAACATTAATACTTAAGTAACTATATCAATGCAGTTGAAGTCTAATAAGTGGAAAAATTCCTTAATGAACCCTGAGGTAGAACCAAATTCGGCACACAGAACTAAAACATTGCTACCATTTAGCTAAACTTAAACCAAAAACTATGCATTTACATGTAAGGTTACTGAGTCCTCTCTCTGACATATAGCAACACCCTGAAGCAATATTTGCATTTGAGAGTAACTGCTCTTGAATTCCCCACATACAAAAGTATAAAAAGTTGTTACAGACTTAGGATCTCTGTTGAGGCCTGAAGCGTCGGTAAGGTCTAGTATCAGGGCGTTGGGCAATTCCCAACTGATCTGGTAACTGAATGTTCCAGGACGTAAGCAATGCCATGCCCTCCACCATATAAAAAACTGGATATATTCTCCCGTCCCTCAGAATGTTCAACATAAAGGGAAATCCCCAAGTATATCTCCATCCCTGGGCTAAAATGATCTCCAACAGAGGTCTGAATAGTCTCCTTTTATACAAGGTGGTTGGGGAAAGATCAGCATAAATGCTAGGTTGGCCACCTGCAATCTCTGGATTGCCGGGTCTTGCTGCCTTCATAAAAAGATCCTTGGTTGTGTAATAGCGCAATCACATCCCTAGGTCTTTCTCCAGGGGCAGGACATCTCACCAGCGCTCTATGAATGCGATCTAGTCTGAAGGTATCTTCTTCCTAGTTTGGTAGCAAAGTTTTGCAGAGATTCATCATATAGTTTGGGGGATCTGTGATTGTTTCTGATAAATTTCGGATTCTGAAATTTTGAGGGCGGGAATGATTTTCCATATCTTCTTGCGCATATTGAAGTTGGCGTTGTTCATCTCTCAAAGCCGACACCTCATCCTCTAGTTGGGTATGCGCCTCCAATAGGTTATCATATTTTGCTTCCAGCTTAGTCACCTTGGAATCAACTCCTTTTATTTCTCCAGTGAGTTCTGTGGTCACTTTCTTGATTTCCCTTGTAAGTTCCATTCTAAATGAAGACATTAGATCTTTGTTAATCTTTTAAATCTTTTATTCCTTGCTAAAAGTCTGAGTTTGCAGATTTTGAATTTGTCCACAAGATGGCACCACTTATGCAGGTTTCATGAAACTACAGCTGGTCATTATAGTTAATTCTCTGTTTATATCACTCTCGGCGTGACACCCCTGTCTCTGCAGATGATCCCCCTGCCAGTTCTCCCAGAAGCAAACAAGAAATACAAATGATTCACTTTAGGGGTTTTCCCAACAGGTGTTGTTTGTGTTATGGCAGCTCCAGTAATAATATGTCCACATAGGAATATAACATAGTGACTGATCTTTGAGTTTGCAAGTCTTGTTTTGCCAAAAGTCTCTATGTACAATAGTTTAAGAGCCACTCAATAGTCTTTAAGCACCTGTCCTTTTTGGGGTCTGGAATCACTGCTCCCCTTCTTGGACCCTTATACTATTTAGATGTTGTGGGTTGTAATGTGGGTTAAAAAAAACACAACTACATCACACTTGCAAAATATCTGTGTTTGTTTTCACAGCCCAAGCATTGAGTATTAGAAGAGTTCTTTATGGAATAGCCAGTTCAGCATAGCAACATCCCTGTGGGTCTAGGAGGGAGTACAACTGTTTTACTAAGTGTATTAAATTTTGTTTACTCCCCTCTTAGCTCTTGGATCTGTCTCCAGGATGGTCAAAGATAAAAATATTAGGACATCTCCTGCTTGTTGAGATGTTTTCTCTGTCTCAGTGATCAGGCAGTCATGTAGAGCTGAGAAATAACTTCTGGAGTTATCCACCATTACAGGGTGTGTTCTTAAAGGGCAGTGTGCCTTTTAGCCTGGAAAACAGTCTCCACGATGGGAACCTGGGTCCTGATTTTCTGTGAAAATGCAGAGAAGTAGCAGGCTCCTATAAATAATATAATTGAGAGCAGGTTTTGAGATGTTTTCAGGATTTTACAAGCTTTGTAATCCTTGTTTGTAGGAGCAGATCTGTTTTGCTGCTGCTCTCTTCAGTTGCTGACCATAATCCACCTTGCACTATTTTTTGTCATCAGTATATATGGGGATATTACTTTCCAACCCTGCTTCTAAATCACTAGTAAATTAATAAAAGTATTAAAAAAGAAAAGGTGCATGCATCATTTTGACCTTATTAATTCACATATTTCTGTTTACAACAATCCTTTTTTTGTAAAATAATCTTGTGGCATATATAAAGACTATGCAAAGTCCAAACAGACTACATAAACTGAATTGCTCTAGTTCCCTTCTTAAAATGATCCCATGATATTTTCATCAATATTCTGGTACTGTAATTCGTGGGTGCTAAATATTGAGGAAGCCCCACTATGCCACAGTTTTTAAAGAAAATAAGTAACAATGACAATTTGATTCTTCATATCTTTGAGGTGTGATGCAAGTGAACAGTATACAGTATATTTATCAGTTTCGGGAAGGGATAGAAACACTCTCAGCTTCTAAACTAAAATATCTCTACCCTGGGCTGGATTTACATAACCAGTGTCTTAAGCACAGCTTTCTTAGCTGCCCCGTATGTGCGCAACCGTGAGGATCCTCCACACATGCTTAGCTCTCAATACTTTGTATCAATACTTATATATATATTTATGTGTATGTATACAAGGTACGGGGGGTCTAGTGCAAAAAAGATATGCATAATAGTGAATAAATGTAAATTGCTGTTGTTTAGTTGTGTCTGACTCTCCATGACCCTATTGACTGCAGCATGTCAGGCACATCCATCAGCCACTGCCCCTCATCTCACCATCACTGCTTCTGCTGTCCACTTCTTTGTATGTCTTCAATTAGTATTAGCCTTCTCTAGGTATCTTGTCTTTCCATTATATGGCCAAAATATTTTAGTTTTAGCCTCACAATTAGACCTTCCAGTTTGATGATGTGTAATATCTTTACTTTTTAATCTCTTGTTCAGTCTTACCATAGCTTTCCTCCCCAGAAGCGAACATCTTTCAATTTCATGATTGTATTCACCATCTGCAGAGATGTTGAAGCCCAAGAAAATAAAATCTTTCACGGACATTGAGCAGCAGGCCAGCTTTTGCACTCTCTGCTTTCACCCTCATCAATAGTTCCTCCTTACTTTTAGCCATCAGAATAGAATCATCCTCATATCTGATATTTCCCCAGGCGATATTGATACCAGCTATGAATTCATCCAGCCTGACCTAACCCATGATGTATTGCACTATGAAATTGAATAAATAAGGTGACAATATGCAACCTTGTTACATTCCTTAGTAGATCTTGAACAATTCTATTATACCATGTTTGGTTCTGAATGTAGTTTCCTGGTACACATACAGATTCCACATGATGAGATGGTCTGCTACCCCCAACTCTTTAAGAATTAGAGACCTTTCATTTTGTGATCCTCATGGTCAAATGCTTTAGAATAGTCTATGAAGCAGAGGTCAATATTTTTCCTGCTTTCTCTATTATTCAGTGAACATTGGCAATTTTATCTTGTGTGTCTCTGCCTGTCTGATACCCAGCTTCTACATATAGTAGTTCTCAGTCTATATATTGATGGAGATGGGCTTGCAGTATTTTATGCTTAACCTTGCTGACGTGAAATATGTGCAATTATTTGATAATTGGTGCACTTTTTGGCATTGCCTTTTTGGGGATTGGATGTACACTGACCCTTTCCAGTCTATTGCACACTGTTGGCATAAAGTAATAAACATTTTCACAGCATCTTCTTACAGAATTTTGATCAGTACAACTGGGATTCTATTAACTCCTATAGCCTTGTTATCTGCTTAGGTTTCCTAGGGCCCATCTCATTCCACCCTCCAAGATGTCTCCAACAAACTATTGAGGATATCAATGCTGCTAAGATCCTTCCTGCACAGATCTTCTGTGCATTCCTGCAACTTCTTCTTTATCTAATCTGCTTAAGGTTAGTCCCTACCATTTTTGTCTTCAAAAACAGCATGACATTTTCTCTTTAGATCCCCAATTTTCTTGGAAATATCTCTTGACTTTCATATTCTTTTACGTCTTTAATGTCTTTACATTTCTCATTATAAAATGTTTCCTTGTCTCTTCTTCTCACTATCCTCTGGAATTCTGCATTCAGCGGGACAAATCTTTTCCTATCTCTACTACCTTTCACTTTTCTTTTTTTTTTGCATTCAGACCCAGGTCTTCATTTCATTGATGGAATAGAGCTCCTGATTCATTGGCTACAAAGCGTATAGTCAATCTAATTTCTATGTAGTCTCCATCTGGTGATGTAGATGAGAGTAACATATATTTTTGGTGTTATATCTAGGAGATGTTAAATAACTTTGTACAACTGGACAACATCAGCCTCTTCAGCATTTATGGTTGGAGCCCAGACATGGATCATTGTGATGTTAAATGTATTGCCTTGAATTTTATTTGAAATTATTGTATCCTTTATTGTGACCAAGTACTGCTTGGACAATCTTTGATTGATTATGATTTCTGCTCCATTTCTTCTTCCCCACAGTAGAACACCTTTTTTTGATATGAAGTCCCATTACAGTCCATTTGAGTTAACTAATTCGGAGGATATCATTGTTTAATCTTGTCACTTTATGTATGCCCACCTCCAGTTTTTCTTGATGTATAGTTCCAGGTTCCTATGCTGAATTCTTCTTTGTAGCAGCAGACTTTCCTTTCCTCTGCAGACACATCCACAGCATGGCATCTTCTTGACTTTGGACCATTCACTTCATTAGATATAGTGCTACTCATACTCGCCTCTGCTCTTATGTAGCAATCTGGTAGGCACCTTCTGACCTGAGGGGCTCATCTTCCGGTACCATACCTTTTTTTTCTTGGATTTTTTTTTTTTAACTTCGCAACCTCTCCAACAGTTCCCAGGATTATTACCTGGAAGAATTTTTTTATATAAATGCTGGAAATCTGTACCATCTTTGTAATACCTTAAAATATGTTTCTCTATATGTGGTACATGTTGATGCTTTCACGATCAAATCAAATGCTTTAAACCAGTCTGATGTATCCCATTTTAGTTTAAGATCTTCTTAACATTTTATAATACTCGTAGTTTTCTCTACTTGAGAAACGGATCTTAACATATTGTAACATTCAGAGATCTTATATCTCTTTTGTTTAATAAGACACATTTTTTAAAATGTTGATAATTCCCTTTCTTGGTTTAGTTTATACTTAGAGTGTTTTATTACTCTAATCAAATGTCTTATTTCTTTAAATTACTTAATTTTCCTCATAAAGTTCATTCAGAGACATGATACTCCATTTTTCCCAATCTCCTAAATACATTTGATTTATATTTTTTAAGATACATTTTATTGTGGTAGCAGGAGAAGGGTGGTCTATGAGTTTCCATTTTTTTGACAGTGCTACAAACAGGTGTTTAATCCCCTTGCTAGTCCTATGTGGTACTCATAGGATTTTCTTCTACATTTGACATTTATGGGTGTGAAAACAGGCTTGCGGATTTGTAGCAATTGAATCATGATTTGCGATTTTAGTGATTGCAACTCTTGCAGACGTGAAAGATCAAAGGCTTAGATGGGGCGTAATTTACGGTTGTAACAATTGCAGGGATTTTCAGCCTGTAACCAGTTGATCGTTTGCGGATCGCAAAAAGACGCCAATTGAATAGCAAATTTGTTTATAGGCTACATTAGGGGCTCCCGTAAGCTACAATTTCTCAATTGAATGAGGCCCCATATTTCTTAAATTGAGGGTAAACTTTATGCCCAAAGACTCTTATTATTGGTCCAGTCAAATTGTTGTTGTTTTTTTTAAGATTTCAAACTTATCTAAATCTAAATGTAACCACATCACTTCTGTTTTGTCTAATTTAATCGTATAATACCTATACCTTTATATTTTCCAAATTTCTAATGCTTTCTGCCAAAGGCTTCATGACCAGTAGAAAAATAAATGGTGAGAGGGGCATCATTGGCATCTCCTATTAAAGATTTGAAATGTGTCAGTTTTAAATCCTATTACAGTGACATGTGCTGAACGGTTCGTATACAATGCTTCCAAAGCGTGTGAACTGAACTCGTCCAAACTAACCCTTTGAAAAACCATCTCCATATATTCCCATTTGACCCTGTCAAAGGCGTTCTCGGCATCTAATGACACGGCCAACATTGGAAATTATTTTGTTTAGAATATGCCAAGATATCAATAAATCTTGAATTATCAGATGTTTGTCTATTTTTCGTAAGTCCTGTTTGGTCTGTGTTAATAAGCTCAGGCATTAACATATTCAATGTAAATTGCTCTACTTAAATGCAATCACAAACAAGTGCAAAAATAAAAGCATTAAAAGATGACTGGCAAAGATGCCTGCTTTAATTTGCCTGGGAAAGTACCAGAGCACAGAGGCAGAGAAGTTCCATGCTTAGGTGGACAATGTGAGGAACTGCAGAGGAGGGAGAAAGTAATATACAGACAAATCATGCTTGTTGTCAGTGTGCATAATATACTGAACTGACACTGCAACACACAATTCCTTCAGATAATATTAGAGAGGAACCATCTTGCATATAAAACCATCCCCTCATAATACTTGCTTAAATAATCCAGTGTGGTATAAAACAAATAGTTGCCAATGCTTGACAATAACTTACAAGGACAATTTGCCCAGGGAGTAATATTTGACAATATTACTGGTTGTCCATACACCACTAAGGAGAGAAACAGCTTTGCAGAAACAATATATGGAGGTGGAAACTGACAGATATATACACAACGTCCCTAAAGAGTGTGCACTGAGTAAGATAGAGAGCTTACCAACAGAAACATTATTGACAGATAGCGAGACAGATAATACTAATTTCCTCACATTATAGACATATAAACACTAAAACTAATCAAAGAAAATAACATGCCTAGCTTACACCTGGGTGAAACAAAAACAAAAACAAACAGTTCAATAGTTTGCACAAATTCATTGGCCTGTATCTGTCAGAACTCCCGATCTTCACTCTGTTGTGTAACGATCATCAGCTCCAAGCTGCTGTCTCTCTGTCTTTGTCTTTTTCCAGCTTAAGACTATCTTCCCATACCTTTGTGTGTGTCTTTTCTTTAGACACTCAGCCCTTCAGCAGCCTCACACAGACTGCCAGCTGCAGTCTAAAATCAAAATCAGCCACACCCAAAATTCCAGGAGCAATCGCAAGTCTGATCTGATCAGGTGCATCTAATCTACTGCTTTGGGAAGTTAACAATTATAAACACACAAATCCCTTATATTATTGGCACTATATATATATATATATATATTTTATATATATATATATATATATATATATATATATACAGTGGGGGAAAAGTATTTGATCTCCTGCTGATTTTGAATGTTTGTCCACTGACATTGAAATGATCAGACTATTATTTTAATGGTATGTGTATTTTAACAGTGAGAGACAGAATAACAAAACAAAAAACAAGAAAAACGCATGTCAAAAAAGTTATAAATTGATTTGCAGGTCAGCGAGGGAAGTAATTATTGATCCACTATCAATCAGCAAGATTTCTGGCTCCCGGGTGTCTTTTATACAGGTAATGAGCTGAGATAAGGAGCACTCTCTTAAAGGGAGTGCTCCTATTGTCAGCTTGTTACCTGTATAAAAGACACCTGTCCACAAAAGCAATCAATCAATCAGATTCCAAACTCTCCACCATGGTCAAGGCCAAAGAGCTGTCCAAGGATGTCAGGGACAAGATTGTAGACCTACACAAGGCTGGAATGGGCTACAAGACCATTGCCAAGCAGCTTGGTGAGAAGGTGACAACAGTTGGTGTGATTATTCTAAAATTGAAGAAACACAAAATAACTGCCAGTCTCCCGCAGTCTGATGCTCCATGCAAGATCTCACCTCATGGAGTTTCAATGATCATGAGAACGATGAGGAATCAGCCCAGAACGACACAGTAGGATCTTCTTAAGGATGTCAAGGCAGCTGGGACAATCAACACCAAGAAAACAACTAGTAACACACTACCCCGTGAAGGTCTGAAATCCTGCAGTGCCCGCAAGGTCCCCCTGCTCATGAAAGAACATCTACAGGCCCGTCTGAAATTTGCCAATGAACATCTGAATGATTCAGAGGAGAACTGGGTGAAAGTGTTGTGGTCAGATGAGACCAAAATCATGCTCTTTGGAATCAACTCAACTTGCTGTGTTTGGAGGAGGAATGCTTCATATAACCCCAAGAACACCATCCCCAACGTCAAACATGGATGTGGAAACATTATGCTTTGGGGGTGTTTTTCTGCTAAGGGGACAGGACAACTGCAACGCATGAAAGGGACCATGGACAGGCCCATGTACTGTCAAATATTGGGTGAGAACCTCCTTCCCTTGGCCAGGTCATTGAAAATGGATCTTGGATAGGTATTCCAGCATGACAATGACCCAAAACACAAAGCCAAGGCAGCAAAGTTGTGGCTCAAGAAGAAGCACATTAAGGTCCTGGAGTGACCTAGCCAGTCTCCAGACCTTAATTGCATCGAAAATCTGTGGAGGGAGCTGAATGTTCGAGTTGCCAAACATCAGCCTCAAAACCTTAATTACTTGGAAAGGATCTATAAAAAGGAGTGGGACAAAATCCATCCTGAGATGTGTGCAAACCTGTTGGCCAACTACAAGAAATGTCTGACCTCTGTGATTGCCAACAGGGGTTTTGCCACCAAGTACTAAGACAAAGGGGTCAAATACTTATTTCTCTTATTGACCTGCAAATCAATTTATAACTTTTTTGACACACGTTTTTCTTGTTTTTTTGTTTTTGTTATTCTTTTTTTCACTGTTAAAATACACCTACCATTACAATTATAGACTGAGTATTTCTTTGTCAGTAGACAAACGTTCAAAATCAGCAGGGGTTCAAATACTTTTTCCCCCACTGTATTTATACCGACACTATTTATACATGTCCCAAAGGCTTATTGTTAAAAATACATCTCTCACACACTATAGTGATGAACATACTGCTTAATCAAAACAGGTTCCTAATATTATATATTCTAATATTTATATATAATATATATATATATATACACCTCCTTCACAATTTATTGCTAACAATTTAACTAAAATGTTTGCAATTTATTGTAAAATATACAGCTCCTGATCGCTCACTCTATAGAGATATACCAAGTGCTTCCTCCATACTATGGCAGATAAAATACATAGCCCCTGCTCTCATTCTAAAGATACATACAAACAATGCTTCATTCAGATAGATAAATAAAATATAGCTTCTCCACAATACACATAGACTCCCAACTCTGCATATATCTACTCAAAGTGCCTCCATACACTATATAAAATACCCCTCACATTTTTGTAAATATTTTATTAAAATCTTTTCATGTGACAACACTGAAGAAATGACACTCTGCTACAATGTAAAGTAGTAAGTGTACAGCCTGTATAACAGTGTAAATTTGCTGTCCCCTCAAAATAACTCAACTCACAGCCATTAATGTCCTAACTGTTGTTCACAGGTTGCCACTGGAGTCCTCTTCCACTCCTCCATGATGACATCACGGAGCTGGTGGATGTTAGAGACCTTGCACTCCCCCACCCTCCGTTTGTGGATGCCCCACAGATTCTCAATAGGGTTTACGTCTGGAGACATGCTTGGCCAGTCCATCACCTTTACCTTCAGCTTCTTTAGAAAGGCAGTGGTCGTCTTGGAATTGTGTTTGGGGTCATTATCATGTTGGAATACTGCCCTGCGGCCCAGTCTGCAAAGGAAGGGGATCATGCTTTGCTTCAGTATGTCACAGTATATGTTGGCATTCATGGTTCCCTCAATGAACTGTAGCTCCCCAGTGCCGGCAGCACTCATGCAGGCCCAGACTATGACACTCCCACCACCAAAAGTATACATCTATACTTAGGGAAAGGTGGTTGAAATAATCCCAAAATTACAGATAAATGGATAAGTCACAAAGAACACAAAAACACTGATATGAGATGAAACCCCTAGTTTGAATGTAAACAGCAATGCAGAGAGAGTGGAGGCAGCATCTGACATCATCAGGTAAATGCATATAGGGGGAATCAACACAACATATTATAAAAAACATATATACACATATAGACCTATGTGTATATATGTTTGGTCTAACATCCACAAGCTCCGTGATGTCATTATGAAGGAGTGGAAGAGGACTCCAGTGGTAACCTGTGAAGCTCTGGTGAACTCCATGCCAATGAGGGTTAAGGCAGTGCTGGAAATACTGGTGGCCACACAAAATATTGACACTTTGGGCCCAATTTGGACATTTCCACTTAGGGGTCTACTCCCTTTTGTTGCTAACGGTTTAGACATTAATGGCTGTGTGTTGAGTTATTTTGAGAGGACAGCAAATTTACACTGTTATACAGGCTGTACACTTACTACTTTACATTGTAGCAAAGTGTCATTTCTTCAGTGTTGTCACATGAAAAGATATAATAAAATATTTACAAAAATGTTAGGGGTATACTCACTTTTGTGAGATAATATATATATGTATATATATATATATATATATATATATATATATATATATATATATTAAGTGTAACTGTTCTTTCATGTTTATTGCTATTAATAGACTTTAAGTGTATCATTGTATTAAACTTACATATGGCTATGAATGAAATCCAAACTTTAATATTTGGTTGAATATTCTTCAACCTAATGGAGAGATTAACCAGTTAAACTTCTCTCTTAAATTACTTACATATCCTATCACACCCTTTCATTCCACTCATATTCTAGCCAGCTTGGTGAAGGTAGGGAGGAAGAGCCAGGGAGGGATCGATCTGCCAGGGAAGATGTGGGGTCTTCGTGAGATTACCCCGTAGAGGTTACTTAAAAAATTGAGACCCAAACTACCCATTTTACAGGGTCCTGTTTTAGCTGAAATGCCATATTAAAATCCCTCTCTAGTTCCCTATTGTATCCCATCATGGCAAATATTTCAGTTAGTTTTGGAAGATCCTCTTTCTTCCAATTTCGTGCAATTGCAGTTTTTACTACCTGAAAAATTTGAGTCATAAACGCTTTATTTTTTATTTCCATCTTAGGGGGAAAAATATTAAACAAGGCCATCTGCGGTTTTACTATCATTTCTGTCTTAAATATAATAGATAAGTATTCAGAACATTCCTTCCAAAGATGAAGGGTTATAGGGCATTCCCACCATATATGGAACATATCTGCAGATTTCCCACAGCTCCTCCAGCATAATTTAATTTCTGGTTTAAATGTTATAAAGTAGATTTTGGAGGGAACCCAGTACCATCTATTAAGTAGTTTAAATTTAATTTCTCTCTGGTTTGTATTTTTAACAAACCTATTTAGAGATTTTAAGGCTTGTTGCCATGACTCTTTAGGTATCCTTAACTGCATATCTTTAGCCCAGAGGTCCATAGGTCTAGTTGTATCAGTCTGTATTTGCTTATAAATGATCTCACTACACTTAGAAATCAAGTGTCTAGTATTTTGGGACTTTATTAAAATTTCAACGTTGTTTAAGCTTTGCCGAGTAATGTTTTTATTTATATCCTTCAAAACTCGTGAAATTTGATGTGAAGTGAACCAAAGTTTAGTTGAAATATTATATTTTAACTTTACCATGTTATAATCTAACATTTTACCTTTTTCTTTATCTATAATGTGCCCCAGTAGATATATTCCTTTGTCTTTACATTCTGGATCTAAGTAGATATAATTCATGCGTGCTCATGTTGTCAAAGGAGTAAGTTCACTATATTGCTCTATGAATTTAAATTTTTTGTTCATTTTTATCCACTCTTTTACCATTATAGTCAAAATAGTTGCTCTCGGGTCAATGTATGCTAATGCTAGTTTTGGAATGAACAATAGAGCATTAAGGTCGATATTGTGTAGCATATCACTTAAAATCTGGTTCTCCGGGTGAGTGGATAGAGGTTGACTCCACTTTATATATTGCGCCAATTTAATTGCTTCCTGATAGTGAAAAACCATTGGGTATGCAATGCCACCTTTTATAAATTTTCTACTCATTATTGCTTTTTTAACTCTGATCTGACCGTTCTTGTTAATATATCTATCGATCATCTTCTGGAATTTAGCTGTCCATTGGCTTGAGATTGAAAAAGGGAAAGATCTAAATACATAGTTAAGTTTAGGAAGGAGAGACATCTTGATTGATGCAATTCTACCAGAGAAGGATATTTGATTGACCGGCCAGTTCTCAATAAGCTCTTTAGATGATTTATATAAATTGTTCAAATTGGAGGTTTGAATACTTCTTATATCATCACTAAAGTTAATTCCCAGGTGTGTAAATCCCTTTGTGTGGGCCAGCTGATACCTACTAGTCAGGCGCTCTTCGTCTTCCTCTGGAATATAACACTTAGTGCTTCAGATTTCTCTATGTTTAATTTATCATTCGACACCTTACTGTAATTTGCAATGATTTCCATCAGCGCCTTCATAGATATATGAGGTTGCTCCATATATACTACTACATCATCCGCGAAGAGGGAGATCTTGTATTCCCTTTTGCCTCTCTAATCCCCTTAAAGTCCGACGAAGCCCTAATAGATATAGCGAGGAGTTCTAGGGTCAATGCGAATAAAATGGGAGACAGCGGACAACCCTGACGGGTTCCATTTGTTACCATAAAATAATCTGATTGTACTCCTTTCCCCAAAACCGATGCCGAGGGAGCCTTATATAGGGCAGCTATAGCTTTCGATGCAAATGAGTCAAACCCATATCTATGGAGGGTCTGCATCATAAAATCCCACCCTACCCTAACAAAAGCTTTTTCAGCATCCATGGATAGGAATAGGGTGGGGATGTCTTTTTTCTTCGCATAAGTTATTAAATGAATCAGTTTATGGGAATTATCGGCGCCCTGCCTCCCTGGGCCAAATCCTGTTTAGTCGGACGCTATTAATGATTTAGATATTTCTGTAAGTCTTAGAGCCAAAACTTTCGCATATATTTTGGTATCTATATTCATAACCGAAATTGGTCTAAATTCTTTGCAAGAGTATGCTTCCTTATCTGATTTTGGTATAGTGATTATATTGGCTCTAAGCATCTCTGGTGGGAATGTACCTGTGGTTTTAATTTCATTAAATGTAGCTACTAAGATTTGCATTAACTCTTCCTCAAATATTTTATATTATGTTGTAGAAAATCCATCTGGGCCTGGTGCCGTGTAGTTTTTTAGGTTTTTAATAACTCGTCTAATTTCTAGTTCCGTTATCTGACTATTTAAAGCCTCCTTTTCCTCATTTGAGATAACTGGAAAGTCAATCTGATCTAAGAATGATGATATGTCTTCACTTTTGGGTGTTATAAAGTTTTCTTCCGAGTTTAGATTATACAAGGCTTGATAACATTTTGCAAATTGATCCGTGATTTCTTTAGGCTTAAAAATTTTTATTCCCTGTTTTACAAGATAAGGAATATTACAATCTTGATATTTTTGTTTTTTAATCTTATTCGCGAGATCTTTTCCTATTCGATTATTGAAATGAAATGATTTTTGTTGTAGTTGCCAAAGACTCATATCTGAGCGTTTTTGGCTAATGTTTTTAATTTTGTTCCGAATTGTTATTATCTCTTGTGTAAGGGTGTCATTTATTTTTATTTTGTTTTCTTGTTCCAATTTATACAATTTTATATGTAAAAGTCGTAAGGACAATCCTCTCTGTTTAACCCAGATGCTTTTCAACTTGATTAATATACCTCTTGTATATGCTTTTAGTGAGTTCCATATTGTTGTATTTAATGGAACCGACCCCATATTAATTTCCAAAAATGTTTTAATTTCTATTCTAATAGTATTTAGTCTTTCCTTATTTTCTAAGATTTTATCATCCATTCTCCATGCCCTGCTAGATTTTATCTCCCCCTTTTCCTGTATTTGGAGGGTGACTGGAGCATGGTCCGAGATTGTTATTAAACTAATTTTAACTGATTGAATTGCGTTTAACAAAGTCTCATTCACTATTATATTATCAATTGTTGAATACATTTTATGAGATGCAGAATAATAGGTATAGTCTCTTTCATTTGTATTTATAAGGCGCCATGCATCATATAAGCGCCATGCATCATATAAGAAATCCTGAGCTGTTTTTTCTATACCTTTATAGTTTTTGGGAACTTTTTTGTAGCTTCTGTCCATCTTAGCATCAGGCGTCATATTAAAGTCACCACCTACTATGCGTCCTCCTATAGCTATCTTATCCAGTTTCTTTAATACTCCCTTCAAAAATATATTTTGTTTATTATTAGGGGCATATACATTTACTACTGCCATATGTTCGCCATTTATTTCTCCTACCCAGATAATATAACGGCCTTTACTATCCAAGAGCACTAATTCTTCTTTTAATTTTAATTTTTTATTAAACATCATTAAAACTCCTCCTGAGTTTTTTTTTTTATGGCAAGCATTAAATACTTGAGGGAATCTATGTTTGGCCATATGAAATATTCTTCCCTTATCCCAATGGGATTCCTGTATTAATACAATATCTGGATTTGTTTTGATCAGCATTCTCGAAATGGAGGCTCTCTTTGACGGAGAATTTAATCCCCTAACGTTGTAACTCACTATCTTCAAACCCGGCATTATCTTCCCTCCACTAGGCCCTCCCCCCCGCCTCCCATCCCGCAGCCCCTGGCTACATCCATACTTCCAGACATACCACACTCTCTCTTGGAGTCATACCTATCCAGTCTAACCATTCGCTCCCTTCCCCTTCCAAGGGGATTACAACTGCAACCACCCAGTTGTGCCTTATGGGCGTGAACAATGAAGGGATATGTTAAGTCCTCCATGGAGGTTTCCCCACGCCTGTATATCTTGTATTCCTAATTTACCTTCTGGTTCCCAAACGTCCCCCCCCCCCCCCCCCCAATTATGTTACTTTACTCCTGCTCTCTCCAAGCCTTTTTAATCCTGGATATGCTCTCTTTGCCTGTTCATTTCTATTAATTAATAATTTACCTAATCACAATTCCTGTTGTAAATATACCCCTCTCCTCCCTTCCTGTCATTTTATATTTCTATTTTTATTCGCTTTTGTAATTTTCTTAATTTTCATATTCTTCGTAAATTTCCTTGAGCATTCCACAATTTATAATATTATATTTATGTTCTATTGTTACATTTTGTGCAGATGCTATTCCTTAAAATGAGTTCTAAATCGTAGTTATACAAAATTTTTACTATGATCAAGTTGTCTTCACCCCTTTTTCATTTACTTACTCTATCACTCTTGATTTCCAAGCGTAATCTAAATTAGGCTACATATCCCCCTTAATCTTGTAGTGCAATCATGTGCTACAAATCCTACTTAATCATAATATCAATTATTATATACAATTTACATGTGCAAATTAGCATAATTTTACGTGTAGAATCATTCCATTTCATTTCATATACTGGTTCAATCTATTACATTAAAATTTGTGCATCCAAAAATTCCTTCCTTTTTCTTTTCTCTTCCGTTTCTGTTTTGTTGTTCTAATGTGAAATCTGACCATAACATTGCCATTGACACTTCCACCTCACCAAACTTCTTTCACTCACCTTTTCCCTAGGCCTCTTACAATAAACAAATTCCCCAATTCACGTGATGGACACTCCCTTGACCTTATATTTACTAATCTCTGTGCAACCTTCAACCCTGCCATCTGTCCACTCCCTCTATCAGACCACCCCGCAACCACACGCACAAACCCTTGCTCTCATCCACAACCTTGGCACACTACACAAAATCAATACAACCAGAGGTGCTCCCACAGCGCTGAACTTCTATGAAGGAAATCTTGTACATCAGCAGACTTTCTCCACTACAAGTTTATTTTGCGCTCATACTCTGCACTCAACCTTGCCAAACAACACTATTTCTCTTCTGTAATAACATCTCTGTCCTCCAACTCCAAATGTTTGTTCTTTAAATTCAACACTCTCCTCCACCCACCACCAACTCCCACCCCTACCTGTCTCACTATGGCAGACTCTGCCAACAATTTTAGGAATAAAATTGAAAACATTCACAAGGAATTCTCCTCTCAACGTGACTCACACACTGCACTAACTGACAAAACCCAGACTTCACCATTTCCCAATCCAATAACCACTATGCACACCTCCCACCTTACTACCTTTCCTCTGGACCCTTTTCCATCACATCTTATCCCTCCACTCTCTACTACATTCATCACAGTTCTCATACTTCTTTTCAACTTTTGCATAAACACTGGCAAGTTTCCTAACACTTTAAAACACGCCATAATTACACCCATTCTTAAGAAACCCTTAACTGATCCAGTTCTGCTTCTAACTATCGCCCTATCTCTCTACTTACCCTGGCTTCAAAATTGCTCAAGCAGGTCCGGATCTCTCTGCTGCCTTTGATACAGTTGGACACCACTTACTAATCCACACTCTCAACTCCCTTGGAATCCGTGACACTGCTCTCTCTTGGTTCTCATCTTACCTACATGACCAAACATTTACTTTCTCCTTCTCTGCCACCACTCTTCTCTTCCATCTACATGTCCTCACTTGGTACTCTAATAAAATCCTTTGGGGTTCTGTATCACCACTACATAGACAACACCCAAATCTACATCTCTGCACCTGGTCTTCCCCTCTCTTCTAGCGCAAGTTTCCAACTGCCTCTCAAGCATTTCCTCCTGGATGTCTGCCCATCAACTCATACTCAACCTGACAAAGAGTGAGCTCCTAATCATCCCACCCTCTACTACTGTTTCCATTCTTCATATATCTCTCACTGTCGACAATGCCATTGTTACCCCCACCTCACAGGCCCGCTGTCTTGGGGTTCTATTGGACCCTGCCCTCTCCTTCATTCCTCATATACAACCACTAACTAAATCGTGTAGATTTAAAAGACAGGGCTCTCCATTCTTGCAATGTGTCAATTTTGTTTTACCTAGTACTTAACCTTTTTTCAGAGCTACGGAATATGTTGGCTCATTACAAATAAAAATAACAATAATAATAAAACCTCTACCTCCATCATTTTAACAATACTTTCTAAATACTTCTCAGTCATTCGTTAGTTATATTTGTCATAAATATTTTGTTTCTCCAAAATGCAGCCCTGCTTATCACTAATGACCCACCCCTTCAATTCTGTCTTTGATGTCTCATTGGAGAAAGAGGGATATGTCAAACTCGGAAAGGTAAGCTCACTAATAAAACTACAAATATTTTCCATTTCCTGTCTGCCAAATAAAGAAAAATGGCAGATCAGTTCACCCGCCCCCACATCACCCTCAAAGACCACAACAGAATCTGTTAATATTATGATTTTCTCTAAAAAAATCTAGTCTAGCATAACTGTAGTTTATTATACACTTCACAAAGAGTGGTCATTAAATTTGTTTCTGGGTTTCTAACAGTCTAGGGCTGAAAGCTCTGTTGTGAACAATCTTGTTTATTAGCCCTGTATAGATTGTTGCCTCAATGGTAATACTTTAGGGTCCTGTATTAAAGTTTTGTATATCTAGAGAGGATCAGACTAGTTATCTGGTTGCTCGTGTAATGTTTAGCAATAAGGAAAGCTCTATAGTCTGTGTTATGATTCCATTGACTTTAACATATGAAACAGCTATAAGTGACCCTGGTGTTAAAATGTTTATATAAGCTTACCATTTGACAGAATTATATACTTACTAGGCTTCATTACTGTATACTCCACAGTATTTTCATCACTATAAAGATGCTAGGCATCATAGTACTGTTCATTAACAGTGCATAGATTATTCAGAATCATTACAACACAATGTGCTCATTCTGGGCCTCATTCTATTAGCGGCCGTAAATCGGCCGTAAGGCTGCGATTCCTTGCGGGGGTTCAGTTAACTCGCGATTCTATTATACGGCCCCGCAAGGATCTCCTTTTACGGCCGGCCGCATATCTTGGAACCGGCCGTAATCTCAGAAATATAAAAACTCAAAAATAAATTCAAGCCTGCACTGTACAGCTCTGTAAATGCTAGGGATCATATTGGGGGACATGAGGATTAAAAGTAACCCACTCTCAAGCTTGCACATCTGCCCAAACCCGAGTTCAAATTAACTGTTTATTTTCCGGTTGCGGCGTGGGCGTGTCTGAGGTGCTCCAAGCACTCTGGACTTTTTACATGGATATTTTACGGATATTAAAAATAAAATATTTTACGGATTTGAGTACAGGATAATTATGTGCTATTTTTTCTAACACCTAAAATCCCTTTATAGTCTTCGCAAAGTGCAGGATGGCTTTATTTGAGCTATTTTATGTGCTTAATTGGTGCTAGCGAGACCTCTTTCCTGCAAGTAAGCTGCGGCTCGCTTTTAGCCTTGCAGAGAGGTTTCCCGGAGGAATTGAATTGCAAAACTCTTGCGGCCGTTTTAGATCAAAGGCTTTCCTCTGGCGCGAGCGGCCGCAAGAGATAGCAAGGCACCGGCCGCAAGCCTGCCGGAGCCTCCGGCCGTAAGGGAATAGAATAGCCGAATAGCTTGCGGCCGGTCCTTGCGGCCCCGCAACGGCTGCGGCCGCTAATAGAATGAGGCCCTCTGTGTATATGCTCTGCATAAATACACATAAGAGTGTATTCAAAAGCTATATAAATGGTATAGAAATAAATGTGCAAAGTCACTGTATGTCACAGCGCAGTGTACTCATTATTTGAAAATAAATCAATGTATAACCAATGAAATGGAAAGATCTCACCTAACTACTGAGGAGGTTCTCATTTCAGTAGATAATGTGTGTATACAATGCTACATGCTCTTAACAAATGTTCTCGGATAGTACATTCTGCATTTGACAACATTGTTAATAAAGGACCAGTTACCTCACCATAAATGCTCTTCATGGTTTGAAAGAGCACAATATTTTATTTTGAAATGATCTTTTTTTTTTTCTTTAATTACACTTATAACGGTTAAAGTTTTAGGTCTGTTTACAATTCCATGATTAATTACATCTGCCGACAATGGCCATTGTAGCTCCAGTGCAGAGAATGAGTTATATATTTTCCTTGGCATTCAGGAATCCTACAGCCCAGAAGGTAACCAACAAATAACTTATTTCAAAGATACTAACACTCCTTTCTATTCACAGATGAATTAATAAAGGGTTAACTCTAGTTCTTTCCCTGTTCTCTGATCTGGAGCATGCTGTCTGTCTGTCTGGCAGCTTGCCAATGACACATGTAAACATGCATTTAATCAAAATATCTAATTGAAAAAAGACTAGATATCAAAAATTAAAAAAAGGTTTTTAAACATGCTGGTTAGAGATCTTTACATTGGTGTGCTCCCCATTGTACTGACTTTAGTGGCCCTTTAACAACTAAAGGTTGCAAGTTAATTTGATGCATATTTGCAATTTTTTCATGATCAAAAATCGCCTAAGATGGCTGCCGAAATAACGCAAAAGGACGAAATTTAGGCCCAAGGACGTAAAACTACCCCGAGGGACGTAAAAGTAACCCGAGGGACGTAAAAAAATGGCTCTAAGCAGTAACACCAAAGGCCAGTAGCCACTAGCATTTAACACAAGCCAGTAACACAACCCAAGACCGTAACACTCCAGGCCTATAAACTACACAGGGGGGGAGGCTTCAATGAGCACCGGAGGCACTCATTGTGAGCCACACGATGAGCGCCGTAGGATGCTCGGCGTGAAGCTCACATTGAGCGCCGAAGGTACAGCATTCACAGCCTTAACGTTTTATTCCTGTCATTTTTGATGGGCAAGTAGCTAGTATTTAAATATTTTGACACATGTAAAATGAAAATAAATATTTGTTTAAAATCTGTCTCAGAACATAATTAAGCAGAAAAAAATTATATATTTAGGTTTTACTTAAGAAAAAAAAGATGTTCATGCCTCTGTAGGACCCTGACGAGATCCACAAGACATTTCTGGAGAGCTATTGTTACAGTGAATGATGCAAGCTGTCTGCTTATGGACCAGAGACAGAAAATGGGGGTTGTGTCTATTTCCATGTAATCCAATTGTCTTTACTATGGCTCTTTTTTGTTTCTTGCATTCCCAGTCCTCTCTTCAATGATAGCCAAAATAAATACCCTCATAGGTCAGCTCGGTAGAAGTGATGTAACAAAAAAAAAAAAAAAATTCCTGTACTTTCAAACCGAATGTAAAAAATTCAGAAAAAAATTTGTTTTAATGTAGAGGAAACACAAGTAAACACTTTTAAGAGGTAAACAAGCTACCGGATAGAGTCTACACCCTACATTTCATATTTAGAGTGAGAATTCCATGTTTCCCCTTCTCAGTGGATCATGAAGAAAATCATACTGGGATATGACCTATCAGTTATATTGAATGTGGATTTCTTGACGTCTCACTGTGATGCAAATTGGGCAGTAGTGAGCCATGCATTCAGACTTTGTTTCCCTGTGGTGCAACATTAAGTGCACAACACTGTAAAAAAGCAACTGTTATTTGGATTCAGTAATTCCTCTATTCCTTTACTGTCTGTCTAATATTAAACATGTAGTGAAAAATGGGTTTGTCTTGTGCAGTTGAATATGACTTCACTTATTATTATGTTGATAACCTTTGCTGGAAATCTCTTTTGGAGTTTTATTTTAAAAAGCTTAGTCTTCTACTCACATATTCATTCTGAAAATGTTGCAAAAGTGTATTTTTTAAACTCAGACCCTTAGTCACAGACCCTTAGTGTTTGCTACAGGCTGCTTTATGGGACAGATTGCTGTAGCTCAGCACTGCCAGAGGCAGCAGTGGATATCACCAGCAGGAGGAAATTAATTGTAAGAGACTGAAATTTCCTATAGCACCAGGAGGGAGGGAGATGTTTAGCATGGTAGAAGCCAAGGGAGAAGTAAAGAATGAGGCTTATCAATAAAGGAAACTGCCTGAAGCATGGTTGGAGGCAACAAGAAGAGTAAACTTTGTGTAGAAGTTAATATTAATACCCTTCTTCCAATAATTATATTTTTAATTTAGCTTATGTGATGTGGTTTTCTTATTTGGATGCTAATGTTTGGTTGATTCATACTATAGGAACTTCTTGTTCATTAACATTCTAACAGGATAGCATGCATGCCAGTTGAATTCACATATAAATATATACAGTTATAGTAAATAAATAAGTATAATTACAATTGTTTGTTATATAATTGAACTTGGAAGTTTGTGATTGTAAGCATGCATTACGGGAAAAAAGTCCATCTCTCCATATGATTTTATGTCATGTCATTATATCACAGTGGAGTGAGATAAGTATGAGGAGCAATAGTTGGTATAGATTAAATTAAAAAGAAGAATGTAACAATTAAAAGTCTTTATGACTATTTTTATAGTACCTTTTTTAACTACTTTCATTTCCACTTCTGGTTTGCTACTTTGTTGTGGTAGATGGGCTTATGTACCTCAATGAAGCTGTGATGCCAAGATGGTCAGGTAATAGCAAAGAGTTCAGACAAACTGTAGTGGACTTGAGAAGTAACTGGCAAAATACTCAGGTATCTTTGCCAAGAGCATTATGGATAAGCACAACCAGAGAAATAATGATATGGTACTGGAAGATGAGCCCATCAGGACAGAAGGTGCCCACCGCATTACTGGGTGAGTATGAGGGTGAGTATGAGCAGCACCAGATCTAAGTAAGTGGTTGGGCCAAAGTCGAGAGGATGCCCTGCTGCAGATGTGTCTGAAATGGAAAGGAAAGTCTGCTGCTGAAAATAAATATTTAGTATTCATTCCTGGAAAGTTTAAACTATGTACCAAAGCAAACTGGACTTGTCAAACATGAGATAACAAGGTTAAACATTTACAGTGCCTTGCAAAAGTATTCACCCCCCTTGGCATTTTTCATGTTTTGTTGCCTCACAACCTGGAATTAACATGGATTGTTTGAGGATTTCCTTTATTTAATTTACAATACATGCCCACAACTTTAAAGATGTTTTTTTTTATTATTGTGAAGCAAACAACAAATAGGACAAAATAACAGAAAAAGTCAATGTGCATAGCTATTCACCCCCCTAAAGTCAATATTTTGTAGAGCCACTTTTTGCGGCAATCACAGCTCCAAGTCGCTTTGGATAAGTCTCTATGAGCTTGCTACATCTTACCACTGGGATTTTTTTCCATTCCTCCTTGCAAAACTGCTCCAGCTCTTTCAAGTTGGATGGCTTGCGCTTGTGAATAGCAATCTTTACCATCTGACCACAGATTTTTTATTGGATTAAGGTCTGGGCTTTGTCAAGGTCATTCCAACACGTTTACATGTTTGCCCTTTACATGTTTGCTCAAGTGTTGTTTTAGCAGGATGTTTGGGGTCATTGTCCTGCTGGAATGTGAACCTCCGTCCTAGCCTCAAATCACGCACAGAGTGGTACAGGTTGTGCTCAAGAATATCCCTGTATTTAGCACCATCCATCTTTCCCTCAACTCTAACCAGTTTCCCAGTCGTTGCTGCTGAAAAACATCCCCACAGCATGATGCTGCCACCACCATGTTTCACTGTGGGGATGGTGCTCTTTGGGTGATGTGATGTGTTGGGTTTGCACCAGACATAGTGTTTTCTTTGATGGCTGAAAAGTTCAATTTTAGCCTCATCAGACCAGAGCACCTTCCTCCATACATTTTGGGAGACTCCCACATGCCTTTTCGCAAACTCAAAACGTCCCATTTTGTTTTTTGCTGAAAGTCATGGTTTCTTCTGGCCACTCTGCCATAAAGCCAAACTCTATGGAGCGTACGGCTTATTGTCATCCTACGTACAGATATATATATATATACAGCACTGGACCGCCAGAGAAAGGCCCTAGTGCATTGCACGACTGTCCTTGGCTTGAAGTGCTAAAATAACAATCATGTGTAATTGTATTGATTTATATGTGATTTAATTTCTACAAGAACTGGGGCTTTTGCTGGGTCACTTAAAGCTCGGTTTTTGTCAAAGGTTATTTACACAATTTCTTTCTTTTTTAATTTTATATTTTTCTGTCATTGGAATAACTGAATTAGAGTAGATTTAAAGTCTTAAACCCTGCACAGAGAAGAGAAACACTATGAGATGCCAGGTGCAAAGTATTCTGGAGTTGCTACTGGAACACAGATGGATCTTAGCAGATATGATGAACTGGTAAAATAAACAATAAACAAGGAGAGAAAAAGAACTTAGTATTGCTGTAATCCACCACTGCAGTTAAAAATACATGTGGCTTATGGAAACACATAATATTGAGCCAAGTAAGCTCACAACATGCTCACATAGCCTTTAGGTATTTTATTTTAAGGCAATTCAGAATTTGTGCTGGTAATTTGCACCTATGCTTTTGGACCAATGTATTCAGACTCCCTGCTGTAGCTCATAATAGGATCTAATGCTTGTTTTATTATTCTGAAGATTTAGTGTTCACTCCCTATGGCTGTTGAAGCAGTATAGACCTCATACCACCAGACAAGTTTTGACTGCTATATATGTGAAAACAATTGTACTACAGATAATAATTCTCAGTTGGAACACACAGGATTCATACAGAGAAATGAAAATGCTTTGCTTTATACCTACCTATCAGGTATCTACGTAGGTATCAATGAGAAAAAAAGATTTTTGTAATATATCTTGATTTTGATTAAAATGAACCAAAAAGTAAATTACTGCTATATAATCTGTCCCAACAGTATTTTAAGTAGAACATTTTGAATTTTATTGTCAGCTGGTGATCATAATTTTGTTTGCTGAACATTATACATGAACTGTGGCTTTGAAGCAAAAAATAGAATATCACTGTCTGAAAAAAGATATGAATTTAAAGTGACTTTGCTGAAATAATTTTGATTTTGTACTCACAGTCTTACATACAGAATAACTGCCACATTTTGTATAGAAGTTTTTATATAAGCAAAATCAGTACTCAACTAGCAAAAGCGTGGAAATTTGATATTTTTATTCATACCCAGCATGGAAAAAAATGGTTGTAATGGATTTGAAGGCCTGAGTGAAGAACATGGTTTTCACCCTCTTTTTGAAAATGTCCAAATTATATGCCTCTCTGAGAGTGGTTCCAGGAACTTGGTGCTGCATACATAAAAGCTCAGGAGATTCTGTGGATGGTTAATAGATTTTCAGATACAGATCTCAGAGCACACGTTGGAACATAAGAAGTGAGGAGCTTCTGCAGATAGCCTTCATCCTGTAGATCAGAGCTTTCCAAACTGTGTGTCGCTACACATTGGTGTGTTGGTTGCAATGTGTTGGTGTGTCCCGCAAACACAATTTACGTATGTGTTCGTATCTCTTATAAGGGGTTTGTTTAACCTCTGGTTTGAATAACTGTGTTGAAAAATGATGCATGTCTGAAATGTGCATCACAAACATAAACAATTTGGAGATGCACTGCTGTATATCTTTGTATATCAGCAGCCCAAGCTTGAAATATATGCAGTCTTTCACAGGGAGCCAATTATGTGGCATGAACAACATTGTGTTGATAATAATCTTTCTGCAGCCTTCATTACTAAGTAGCTCTTTATTACACCGTACTAAATAAAGGCAGTTTCAGTAGACCAGTTGTAACAATATAAAGCCATGAATCAAAGCAGGGAAGTCTTTATCCTGGCTATCAGCCCTATTAAATTAGAAGCCCTGTAGCTGCATGGGCAAGCCTGCAGGGGGTGCGGGCTTGAAATTCGGCTGCATTACATAGCTATTAAATTAAACCTGTCCGCAAGTTACAGGCCAGAGACATAAACCTGTAAACCAGTTGACGAACATTGAATGCGCGGCCGTGAACATGATCAATTACTCAAACACGTAGTTATGTGTTTAGATGGAGCCAATGACAACAGAGATCTTCATAATTACGTCACTGAAAAATGTAGATGGGATTTCAAAGTCTTACGGGTTTCAATTACGAGTTATGATCGGACCCACATTCCAGAAATAATGGAACTTGCATGGACCGTAAATATGATATTCTAGTCCATGCGAGTTCCATTATATGTATTAACACATTGATTGCCAGGATCGATATAACACAGAATTTAAACATAAAAATAAATATTTGATATTGATGATTTGTGAGCTTTAGACTGTTGTGCTATTTATTTCAATACCTAACATCACTTTCTCTTTTCATATAAGTACAGTAGTGTGTGTATATTTGCATTTAAAGTGCTACAGATAGGACTTTAACCCCACCCCCACCTTGCGGGTCCTCTCTGGTACCCATTGGCTTCTTGGCTCCATTTACGTGTTACAGCGTTGAACGCCAGTGAATTTGTTGCTATTTAATAGCTAAATTGGAACGTAGCCATTACCGGTTTGAAAGAACAAAGGCTTGTCTTTATTTCTGCCAGCATAGATTCTCAAAACAAAAACTCTCCATTCTTGTAAGCAATTATAGTTTTGAGTTCTCCTCCAAAGCCATTCAATACTGCGTCCCTTTTTTTATTACTGCATGGTATCATCAAACCAGGGATATTATTTGTGGAAAGTAACGGGCCATAGGCTGACAGCGGCAATGCTGTTCATTGAAGCAGTCACAACTTTATTATATAAGTAGACAAAAGCATAATATTCAGCACAGGCACTCATTACATCAGAGAGATCAAGTTTCTGGAATGGCAGCCCTCTCATTGGGTGGTATATTGTCATCTTGCGCTGCGGAATATGTTGGCGCGTTATAAATAAAGGATAATAATAATAATAATCTGCATTGCATTAATGTTAAGCAGTTAAAAGCCTGATTAAATTACAGATTATGGGGTCTTTTGTTACGCATCAGGTTTCCCAACCACTCTGGAAAACAAGGTCAAATGTACCACTACTACAACTAATGAGTGGAATCTGTATTACCTACTTGAGACCTACATTGTGAAGAGTTATTGTACAAATTGTTACAGGTTGTCATCAACCCAGACATTAAAGTCTCCCAGGATAAGCCACCTAGTATTTCCTTACCTAAGCTTTCAATAAGATCTGTGATTTCTTTCACAACCTTATTTATATCCCCAGGAGGGCAATAAATTAATGGGACTCTCAACTTAAGACCTTCTGTACTCCAGGCAGCAATGTACTCAAATGGATATGTTGAACCTATAGAGATTGTTCTTAAATTCAAGGATGTCTTAAATAATATTGCCAGCCCTCCTCCTCTCCTGTCCTGTCATGGACAGTGAAGAACTGAGTATTGTATTGTTACAGCAAATTCTATTTTAGCCAATTTTCTGTGATAAATGATAAATGTGATGATTTAATCAGGTCTACAATAATGGTATTATTTTTCTTGGACCAGGCATTGCATAATACATTCAGATAGGCCAGGAAGGCTTGAGGTAATGCTCTGGGTTTTTAATGACCTTGAGTTCTTTCCTTTTGTGTCCTGTAATGTCTATACACAATTAAGTGGTACGGGGTAACAGACGTTTTTTCGCGCTGGAACATATTGTAGTTTCTTTAGTGTTTTTCCATGCCTGCATCTAATTTGAGTTTTTTAAATGATTCCTAAGGATTTGAAGGTAGCAGCTAGGCATGTCTCAATTGGTTCTTTACCCAGCCTTGTCTTATGGCATAAAAGAAACTGGCAGTATAGCAGAACATTTGTTGAGCAGTGAAAGAGTTAATAGATTTGGACAACCTGCTGTTTCTACAAGCACAAGGAATAGAACAAGAATATAATACCAGGCCTGGATAGGTGCAAGAGAAAGCTGAATAGAGGTATTAAGCTCCCTCTGGATCTCTACCTTGTCATGGTGAAGGGTCTTGTGTACTTCAATGAATCTGCGGGCTATATCATGAAGGGGCACTCAAGATGGGTGGGTCAGACAAATCAAGGTTCACTGGAGAAGGAATAGGCAACTCCCTCCTGTCACAACCTACAATGATGATGGAGTGTAGAGGATCCTAGTCCTCTTATCTCCTGTAGGTTTTAGACCTAAGATTTGGGTGACTCAGACCAATGGACCTTCCTTGCGGATACAAGAGCATAAGTCCCAGCTTTTGGTAGTGTGCCTGGGAAAACCTGGAAGGGAGTCAGAAACGATCTCCTCTGCCAGCATATGCCCCTGGGTCAATAATACACCTGCACACAAAGTCTTGATGAAAATTATGAACCATGTTTTATTTCAGAACAGCATATTTAACCACATCACACAAGAATGGGGGAAGTGGCTACCGTTAGCCAGCCCCAAATGACGTCTGGCCAATCATGAAGGGGAACTGTGTGTGAACCAAGAGTCCCCTCCCAGGTCCGCCCACTAGGCGAGGCCAACTAATTAATTTGGGCTTTGAATGTCCAGGGGAAAGCATGTCTTTTACTCTCCTGTGCCCATGCTATGAAGGCTGAGAAGCCTTCAGGCCATCCCATTGTTTCTGGGTGCCTGCCTGTCTGCTCTCCAGCTGTGAGCTTCCCATTGTTAGTTCTATGCTGGATACTTAGCTAATGGGATTAACAGGCCTTTGGGAACAAAAGGAGGCTTGCCTGTATTCAACGTCTTCCCCTCTACAATATAATAACCTACTAATATAATAACATACATTCATATTTACAAATACAACACACAATATTTCACACACATACAACCAACACATCCCACCAGCTCCCTCACATGGCACCCATTACAATGAGCCTAAACATGGAAGGGATGGGGATATGCAAAGGGGTAAACTTATAATACTTTATCCCCTAGACCACAAAATAACAATATAACCTTATAACAGTATAACAGGGTGTCTGGGAGCCCCAAACCTTTTGTTCCTCCCCATGGCAACAGCATGTGGAAGACCACCCAGCCCAAAATGGCCACCGCTGCCAGTCACAAAATGGCCCCAGCATAGTTCACACCAAATCCAATATGGCCACTGGCTGATTCATGACACCTCCAGTATATTTGCCAAGGAAAACTTATGGATAAGCACAACCAGATAAAAGATATCCCCGGTATGCTTCGGGCCATTAAGTCATGGAGAGTCGGACATGAGTGAGTGACTAAACAACAACAACAGAGATATTAAGAGTTTTTGAAGTGCTGTTATCTGTATTCCTAAAATGTAGATTATGGACAGTATGGCTTACAGTAGATCTAATGTTTATTTCTTGGTGTATTATTATCTCATTCAAAACTTGTGCATATTTAGTATATGAGCTGAATATTTCTGAATAGCTTTATTTGGTTGGAATTTATTTTGATCCTAAGATCCCAAGTAGCATATCCCCACTACCTTGTTTTAGAATCCTCAGTGACAATATATGTGATGACCTACTGCTTCTGTTGCGCGACCTACCCAGTAGGACTGTCTGGTTCTTTGTGAATCCCTAATAGCAGGAACAGAACCAACCCAGCTTACTGCCCACAGGAATCAGTAGCCACCCAGCAAATGTTACAGACTGTAACAAAGTCCAATGTAATAATCCCAGTAATAAGGATTAGTATTCCCTCAGAATGAAACACACACTTCAGTTATGTATGTTTAAACTGATCCTTTTCCTAGTCAGGTCTGTCAATGATTTGTCCATGGCACTACAGCATCAAATTGTGATAATATCCCACGGGCCATATAAGGCCCGCAAAATCATTTGGTCTGGCCCTCCGAAGGCAACAGCAGTTGGGACTCAAAATTCAATAAATCTAGGAGCTTTTTTCATAGCAACATAAATTTATATTCATTTAATCATAATAATATTGCATATTTTGATGGACAAGAAAGAAATGTCCATTACGGGACAGACAGGATACATATGAGTACATGATGGGACAGAAACGTGTGCTTCTCCTCGGCCACCCGTTTCCCGTCCCTGTGTTGCGGTGACTAAGTGCCAGGCAAGCCGGGAGTGTACACATTGTGAAAGTGTTAACATAAATTAAATAGTTATTAAAACCTACCTGGTGTGACATCTTACAAATGGCGAATACAAAGAAAAGAAGAGGTGATGCAGAGTGTTGATCTTTCCAAGAGAAACGGAGCCTGTGATGCAATAGCAGTAATCAAAGAAGCTAATCATTAAAGCTAAAAACATGCTAAATTCAATGAATTGGGAGGCCAAATGTGTCTTTAGCAGAGTTTGGAATGACAACAAGGTGCTTTCACTAGGCTTTGTTGTGGCAGAGACAAGGTTATTCAGAGTCCAAAGTTATGTAGTGAGAGAGCTAAGCACAAAGAAGCTAAGGCCTTATGTAGAGGGAGAGTTTGTGAATGAGTGCATGGTGGCTACTGTGTAGTTGTTAGCACCAGACAAAGAAAAATTGGTTTAGGGTGTTAGTTTGTCTCAGAGAATCATCTCAGATCATGTTACTGACTTAGCACAAGATACTGAAAAAAAGCATTCTGTAGGAGATTTCCAATTTTTCTCTCTGGCTTGTGGCGAGATAATGGACATAACAAATACTGCCCAACTGGCCATTTTCGTTTGTGGGAAAAAGAGGAACTCATGTCACTGGAAGCCTGCATGGCACTAAAAGAGGTCAGGACTTGTTTGAGAGACTTGTTTTATCAATGAATAAACTTGAATTAACATTTGAAAAGTTAAATAGCCTTACTACTAATGGAGCTCCAGCCATGGTTGGCATGCAAAAAGGTTTAATTGCATTTGTCAAGAAAGAATTAAACCATCTCAGTCTTGATCCAAGTGATTTAATTATATGCCACTGCATCATATAACAAGAACATTTCTCTGCACAGTCATTGAAGCTCAGCAATGTTATGTCAACAGTAGTGTGATGCATACATTTTGTCAAAAGCACTTGAATATGCTGCTGAATTTGCAAAACAAATTGAGGCATTTAATGAAAGATTTAATAACAGGAAAAGTAAACAAATGAAAATTAACATATTTGCTACAACTTGAAATCATTCAAATCGCATAATGTTCCCTCCTCTGGGTCACTGCCTAACAGATTTTTCACTGGTATTCCTTCAACCTACTGATATGAGCTATCCTAGTGATCTTCCAGTTGGAGTCTATAGTCACTACATATGTCTAAGGATTTCATTTATTTGTAAGGTGTAGGGGCCTCCCCAAGTGGCTTGTAGTTTATCCTGGGCTGGGTACCAGCACCAACATTTCCTGGCCCTCTTACAACTCTCTATCTCTACCCCCGCCCCCTGTCATAATACCTATATGTTTTTGGTCTGGGCTACCTGCATGTGTTCACTGACCAAGCCAGTTAGCATGGCTAGTTTCTGCTGAAAGGCCACAACATATGAGGCCACAACACCTGGTTTGATCCATAATCCCCTACCCATGGCTCTCTGATTACGTTCAAGGGTCCCCCTATCTGTCAACCATACAGGAGTTTAAAGGGAGATAATCCCTTGGACTCCTGAGGTACTAATCTATAGGCAAAGAGAAGGTATGGAAGCAACCTCTCCCAATCCTTCTTCAGCTCTGCAAAATTCTTAAGGCTCCCATCAAACCTTTCAAAAAGCCCATTTGTCTGGGAGTGATATGGGGATGAGCTCAGGTTTGTAATACCACATAATTGCTGGGTGAAACTAGCCATGAACTGGGTTGTTGTTCTTTAGTTGTTCAGTCGCGTTCGACTCTCCGTGACTCTATGGACAAAAGCACACCAGGTGCATCTCTCAATCACTGCCCCTCTGAGCTCCATCAAGTTTGTGTTTATTGCTTCAGTGGCCTCATCTATCGATATCCGGCTCTGTCATCCCCTTCTTCTTGTTCCTTCAATCTTTCCCAGCATCAGAGTATTTTCTAGTGAATCCTGCCGTCTCATAATATGGCCAAAATATTTGAACTTCACACTCATGATCATACCTTTTCATAATATGGCCAAAATATTTGACTTTCAGCCTCATGATCATACCTTCTAGTGAACAGTGTGTCTTGATTTCCTGAAGTATTGATTTATTGGATGTTCTTGCAGTACAAGGGACTCTAAGCAGTCTTCTCCAACACCACAATTCAAAGGCACTCAGATTTATTTATGGTCCAGCTCTCACATCCGTATATTACTACTGGGAATACCATAGTTCAAGCTATGCAGACCTTTGTTGATAGTTTAATACCTTTGCTTTTCACTAGCTTGTCCAAGCTTGCCATAGTTTTCCTCCCCAGAAGCAAATGTCTTAATTTCATGACTACAGTTACCATCTGCAGAGATCTTGGATCCAAGAAAAATAAAATCTGTCACTGCCTCTACTTCTTCCCCATCTATATGCCAGGAAGTAAGATTGTCGTTTGCCATGATCTTTGACATTTTAACGTTGAGCAGCAGGCCAACTTTTGCACTCTCTTATTTTACCATTTAATAAGTATTTTAGTTCCTCCTCACTTTCAGCCATCAGAGTATTATCATCGGCATATCTGAGGTTGTTGATATTCCTTCCAGCAATATTGATTTCGGCTTTGGATTCATCCAGTCCTGCCTTACGCATGATGTACTCTGCATATAAGTTGAATAAATCAGGTGACAATATACAACCTTGTCGCACTCCTTTTCTGATCTTGAACCATTCTGTTGTCCCATGTTCGGTTCTGACTGTGGCTTCTTGGTGGATATACATATTCTTTAGAAGGAGGATGAGATGATCTAGTATTCCCATCTCTTTAAGGACATGCCACATTTTGTTGTGATCCACACAGTCAAAGGCTTTAGAATATTCTATGAAGCAGAAGTAAATGATTTTTTTGAACTCTCTTGCTTTCTCTATTATCTAGCGGACATTGGCAATTTAATCTCATGTGCCTCTTCCTCTGTGGAACCTGGCTTGCACATCTGGTAGTTCCTGGTCAATATATAGTTGGATTCGAGCTTGTAAAATTTTAAGCATTACCTTGCTGGCATGTGAAATTTGTGCAATTGTTTGATAATTGGAGCACTCTTTTGTGGGATTCAAATGTAGACTGACCTTTTACAGTCTATTGTCTATTGTTGAGTTTTCCAAATATGTTGGCATAAGGCAAGTAACACTTTTACAGCATCATCGTGTAGAATTTTGAATAGTTCAATTGGGATTCCATCACCTCCTGCAGCCTTATTATCATCAAGACATCCTAGGGACCATCTCACTTCACTCTACAAGATGTCTGGCTCCAACTCATTGGACAAATTATTGAGGTCATCACTGCTGTTAAGAACTTTCCTGTATAGATCTTCAGTGTATTCCTACCACCCCTTCTCAAACTGGGTACCTCTGTCTAATAGAATCTCCTTAGGGAACCCCATCCTTGAACAGCAGATAGCCGACCATTAAACCATTGGCACCCATATCACTGACAGGCATAAATGGGATGGGATTTTCTGGCCTCTGGCCACCATCAAGTCCATGGTCTTGGGCAAAATGGCTGTCTGTGATACAAAATCCTTGTGTACCACAGTGTCAACAGCCCTGTTATCACAGAAACCCTGATCCCACCTTCCCTGAACCAAAATAAATAGAAAATGTTGGGCCCCATGGTTCCCTGGGCCATTTTGAACTGCATGGAGAGGGATGTAGAGATCTTCTCCCTCAGGGTCAGCCTTTGTCATCTCTGGATCCTCCCTAGCCACATCCCATTCTACCAGGTAGTGCACTGGTCGAGTAGCTGGTCCCTAAGGCCTGCGTCGTCCATTGGGGCAATCCCTGTCCCAGCTGGTGACACCCATAACATTCCCCAAGGTTTCTGTGGGTCACAACGCAATTACCAACAATGTTCACAGGTCTGGGGGCCCATCCAGGGGTCTCTTTAGGCCTTGCACCTCTAATAACAACTGCTGAACTGGGGTGGCTTACTGCAGAATGAGGGGTAGAGGATGACTATCTTTAGCCTGGCTGTCCCTGGATCCTTTCCCTCTGGAACTAGCTCTGGGTCAGGCTGTGGAACCTCCTCCCTTGTTTCCATACTTTCTTCCACTCATTGGAGTTGATCATCCTTCTACAATTCCTGTATCATATCACTCTTTTCAAGCAAAGGCTCTCTCCCTGAATAGTTCTTCGAGATCAGCAGCGGACATATTCTGGTAGTTGGACATCCTGCAATTCTTCTTACAGGGAATCCCACTACTACCACCAAGCTGTGACAACCTACTGCTTCTGTTGGGAATGATAATAACCTATATCAAACCTACCTAATAGGACAGTTTGATTCTTTGAGAATCCCTGATAGCAGGAACAGAACCAACCTCACTTACATCCACCAAAGCTCCTAGCTGCCTACAGCAATCAGTAGCCACTCAGCAAATGTTGCCATCTGTAAAAGAGTCCAATGTAGGTTCCGCAGCAATAATCCTAGTAATAATGATCATTATTCCCTCAGAATGAAACACACACCTCAATTATGTATGTTTAAACCGACAGCAGCCTTATGCACACCCAGTCCAAACAAAACTCCACCAGACCCCCACCCTGAGCATGTGGGGAGGCCTATCCATCAGTGTTGTCACCTTCCTTGGTTGGGGAGCCTAATTTACTATCCAGACTATTTGTCCCTTTGATCCTCGCTTTACAGAGGGTAACTGATCACATCAGGGGTGCAGACACTCAGTCTCTGATGTGCAGGACCCTTTATATGCCAAGCATGTTTACCCATTCACACCTAAATGTCCACTGTTGCCTGGAGCCAGTCACCTCTCCTCCCACTATACTGGATCCGCTACAACCAAGCACCTTGTAACTGGTGACCCCTCTACCCCAGCGACCCAGGTAATTGACTTTGTTAAACTATCTGGGGAAAGTGCAGCATTGCAATACCAATCATGCCTTGATACCACCTTTACATTAATAAATCTTCACAATAATACAATAAATCTGATCACCCCCATATTCTGGCCCTCTACATGAATGGCATGGCTCCAATAAGAATGTAGCTGTCACAGTTCAAGTATTCAGGCTGGGAGAACAGTCTCAGGGGAGAAAAGGAAGAAAGAATATCAATAATCCATGTTAATTCAGGGCCCCCATTAGTCCAATAGTCCTTCAAAGTCTTGCCACCCTCAAACATCACCATTTTAAATACAACTTTTATTTATTAGTTATTTTATGCAATTCGGTATTACCTTAATTGGCTACCTGTTTGAGCAGCTTTCTCATTATGGTGAAATTTTCAAACAATTTGTTGAAACTTCTAGCAGTTTTTTTTGCTAGCAACCATAAAAAGAAAATTCCCTGCTTCTACATTTCAAATAAATAGATTGAATTTACATGTTAGTTAGTTGTACAATTTAAATAAGATTACCAGTGTAAGGCCTTTCATTTAAGTTAACTTTCTGTTTTGTATTAATATAATTTTTCTGAAAGCTCTTTTTGATGTATTTGAACAAATAAACTTTCATTTGTAGACAAAAAAATAAAAATTAAAAAAAGACATAACAAAATAAACCAATATACGTTAAATGCAGATTTATATATTGCCTTAACAGGAAATTAATTTATAGATGTTTGTTGAAAAGTTTTATATGAATAAATTATAAATCATATAAAAAATCCTGTGATATCAGAAAGCTCTTGCTCAATGCCAGAACAGCATTACCAATATATTAAATACAAAATTACTTACCAAACTCTTTGATTTAATTTAACAATTTAATGTATTTTAACCTCTCAGAATATTTTTTATATTAATGTTGTCTCTCAAAATTCATGTTTAGCTTTATACTTTATTTTTTTCTAATGTAGTTATGAAATAAGAATATTGATTAAAAAAATAGCAAGATAGTGAAAGCCTCTGTTTATTCCTACATCTTTGTCATTTGTATGTAGGGTTACAATCCATTTGCTTTGTCTATGTAATAGGATATATACCCCCATCTCTTATGTTACAATCTATTTTGTTAATACTTTAACAATACTTGCCATACTAATGTCTTGATTTCCATTCCTAATATTTTCAAAATATTTCTTCAATGTAGTTTAAAATTTTCTTAGCATCTTTCCCACATAATGACCTTACAGTTGAGTGTTACTTTATACATGATTGCAATTTACATGGTGATTGAAGTTATAAATATTGCACTTTAAATATTTTTACCTTACAATACTTTCCCCACATTTCATATTGTGTCATGCTCTTGATAGTAGGGAGTGATCAATCTCACTAAATCCTGACTTTCCACTTTATGTTTCTTAGTTATATATATTAACTCATCTATTTTCATTTGTTACAACTGTAAGGAGCTTGATTTAATATATTATTTTTATAACCTTGTTTAATAAATCTATCTTTTAATAGTGTTGATTCAATATGAGAACCTGGCTGTCTACTACAAGTTCTTTTAATACTCATGAGTTGGCTTCAAGGAATGTCATTAATCAATGCTATGCAATAGTTGATCTGATGCTGTGGACTTCCTAACAATCCCATATGTATATATCCATATTCTGGATATCTCAAAGTTTATGTACAAAAAAATTATAATCTGTCTACATGCTGTATGAAGGTGAATTTTAAGCTGACACTATTGGCCAAAATAGTTTTCTAATTTCAACTCCCGTCCAGACTAAATTAATATTTTATTATCCACATATTTCTGCCAGATAGATAACCTGTGAGGCTACAAGAAATGTGGCAAAAACAAAAGCCCCCACTGCATAATTTCATGTTTTTTTTAAATAAAAACATTATTGGGCCACTCTTCCAAACAACATATTATAACTACAATACTGCCACTAATACTACTACCACTACTACTACTACTACTTGCTCTTTGTAAAATATCAGAATTTCTTAAACTTTGGAGCTATCCACAAGGAAGCAATACAAATGTGATACCTCCTCATTTCAATTCAGATTGATAGTAAAACTTCACTGTTAGCAAGTCATGTGTCATATTCTGGTAAGCATATTGCTATGATATCGTGTTATTGTTATTATCATGTTACTGGTAGGAAGAGAATTTAGTTTCTATTCAGCCCTTCCAGGTGAAACAGTAAATGTAACAGTATGTTAAGTGTCTATTTACTTTATAAAGGAATTCCTGAACAATTATGAATATGCACTGAAAATGTTTCTTTTCATAGCCCTTTAAGGTTTCAAGTAAATTACTCTTTATCTTGGTTTTGCATATCGGATGTTTAACAAACACATTTGCACAGTAATAAGCTTGACTGCCTTCAGTAATTTTGAAATAAGCCACTCATAACAATATTCATATCTAAGTTGTTGAGCAGCACATTTCATGTTCTTTCATACAAAGCTGTGACTTCATGTATTTGTTGCATAAAAATCTGTTCTTTGAGCTCACAGCCCTTACTTTATCTTACTTCAACTGCTTTTTCTCCCAGCTTTTCATGTTTATTCAGTTCTTATTTGCCATTCTATGTTTCACACATCTTAGGAAAGTGTTAGTTTGACAGTTTCCTCCTGGAGGTTTCAACTAATCAAACAGTAATTAAATTACGTTTCCATCTACCAGCAGAATTTTGATTACTACATTGCATAAGGTGAGAAATAAACTAGGTTAAATGCATATGACATTTGAATGAAATATCCAGGGAGATAGCAGAAGAGACCTAATAATGTACCATAATCACAAAAAGATACACTGAGACAGAAGACAATTTCCTATTGCAATATATTGTGATTTATTTTTTAAATATATCATTGGACACTATTGTGACCTGAGACTATATCACAGGACTAACCTTGTGCAGTGAAGCTGAAGTCCTTGCACAGCTGTCTGGAATGCTCCAAGCACCCACTTATACTAAACACTAATGCCCTCATTCAATTGCAATTTGGCCAATTGAATAGGGTGCTAAATAAGCACATAATATATACTTTTTAAAGAAGTTTTTAGTTAGTAAACATCTATCCAAAAGCAAGGTTTTCACTAACTAAAAACGTCTTTAAAAAAAATATGCTATGTGCTTATTTAGAGCCCTATTCAATTGGCCAAATCGCAATTGAACGAGGCCCTAAGCAATCATCTGCCTTCTTGGGGTTTCTGCTGCCATCACAAGAACTACATACACTCAGTTCCCAAGGCAACCTATGTATTAGATATCTTCTAGTGTGCCTTAAAACTCTGACATCATTGATACACAAAATTTTCTTTATAGTATCGACTTACATATACAACAAAATTGCCACTAAAATTATTTACAAACAATACACACTCTAAAATCGTAATAACGTATTTATAAAAGGGACTAAAAAGTAATAATGATAAAAATAATGGAAATAGAAATAATAATATTTTTAATTAGCCAAATTATTTTATTATCTATATAAGTTATAAGTTATTAATACCAGTTACTGGCTTTACTTTGCATCCCATAAAGACGAATTCCTCTTCTTCTGTTAACCTTATCTCCCTTAAATATGTTTAAAGCCTTCGCAATGTACTGATTCGTCATGGGAATTATCCTGACATGTACCAGTAAGAAAACAAAATGTGAGGCAATAGGATTAACATATAATATATATATATATATATATATATATATATATATATATATATATATATATATATATATATATATATATATATACAGGCGTTAACTACCTTCTTACCTTCCTAATAGCACTTACACGCAGTTGCATGCTCCCTGTGACACATGGTGCACAGACTCTCTCTTCTCAGACCTTGGAAATCATCCACATCACGTTTTTTTAAGTCAACATTGAACCCTGCAGGTCGGGAACCCTATTTCCCAATCCCCTACTCACACACGTTGCTCCCAGGATTTTGGCATCCCTCATTTAAGCACTTTGTTTCACATTAGCATTTACCTTAACACATTATCATCTGGTTACTCTTCCCCCTCCGTCATACTCAATGCTATATACTAATCATCCCTGTCAATTAAACTGTATATAAACAATCCAACCTTTATTAGTTATTTATTTATTAGCCGCTTGCCCGTCAAAAAATTACAGCAAGAAAATTGTAAGCCAGGGAATGCTGTTTGGCACACAATGTAAGGCTTTTGGTCCTCTGAGTACCTTGGGCGCTCATTGCGAGCCTCTCTCCATGATGTCGTTTTGGTCTTGTGAGCTGCTTTGGTGCTCATTGCAAGCCTCGCGCTTAGCCTCTCCCCTTGTATAGTTTTGGTGGTCTGAGCACCTTCGGCGCTCATTGCAAGCATCTCCCCTCGTGTACTTTTGGTTCTCTGCGCCTCCTGTGCGTTCATTGTCAGCCCCGCGCTGAGAGCCTTCGGTGGCTCTCATTGCGAGCCTCTCCTCTGCTATTTGTATTTTTTATATATATTTTTTTGAAAAATATTTAATGAATTAATTAATTAATAAATTAATGTACTTTACCTATTTTTAATTGATATATCCAACAATCAATATCCTGAAGAGCTAACAAGCTGTTTTGATTTTCCTGCTGCTTACAATGTACATTTGGACTGTTGCTGACGTGAGGTATAAGTGTTAGCAATGTGTCAAGTGCGCAGTGTATATAGGCTGCGTGTGCGAGGCCAAACCGTTTGTTTAGTTTCAGAATGGTAATGTTATTAGTTGCAAGTTAGTGTTGTAAAATGGTGGCGATTGTCTATGTGTTACGCGGTTGTGGATCATTTAGTGTCCTTCCTAATAGTGTATTTTGTACCTCGTATGTTCCTGTGTATAAGTCTTATGTGCTTGGCGTTGTTTTGTGTGGTTAGGTGTCGTGTAGCCTAATTTTCATTTTTTTCAGGCGCCATTTTTTTCAAAGGTTGAAAATGCTTACATTTGACTTATATTTGCGTGCAACCTCACTCCCAGACGTCCTGGCTGTCCCCCGTGCTCTTTGTGTTTTTTTTTATGTTTTATTGTTATTTTGCTGTGTTTTAGTTGTTTTTGGATGTACGCGTTTCGGCCGTTAACTTCGTATTTTTGCGACCTCATTTTTTTTCTTCTAAGTCCCGCGGCTCATATTATTTTTTTCTAAGTCCTGATTTCCTTTGGTATTTTTGCGATCATTTTGTGTCCTTTCTAATAGTTTACTTTGTACATTCCTGGGTATAAGTCTTATGTGCTTGTCGGTGTTTTGCGTGGTTAGGGGTCGTGTAGCCTCGTTTTCATTTTTTGGGCCGCCATTTTTTTTCTCGCTTAGCGGATTTTCAAGCAGATTTTCGAAGTCCCGGTTTCCTTTGGTATTTCTTTGCGACCTCATATTTTAAGTCCTGCTTATGTGGGGTTTTTTATCCCGAGAGTGAGGCGCCGTAGAGCCTCTACCTCCGCAAATGCTGCCCTCACTTCGTGAGGTCTGCATTTGCTGCCAGAACTACGTCCCTCACTTTGCGTAACGGCGACTCGCAGTGACAATTATAATATGTGATGACATCCACGCTTCACAATGCCTCCTCAGCATCCCCTCACATGATTTTACTTCCACAAGCACACACCTCATGGGCATCCCACCATCGTCAGCACTTCTATTATTATCTCCACAACCGATTTACCTCTCTACACGTATACAACATCATTTCTGGCAGTTGGCCGTATCACCACACTGGCATTCCCAGCATTGCATCTTGAGTAGCAGCACGTCACATCCTGGGAGTGCCCACTCCAGATTCCAGCTCAGATTGTGTGATTCTTTCCCCTCAGCACGTCAGTCATCTTGCTACTCCATGTAGGTCTCACACTAAATGATGATTGTTCTTTTTTGCACAGTGCTTTTCCTTCAACATCTGTGTTACCATGTAAGTGCCCTATGCTAATCTGGTGCTCTAACTTAGTTGTAAATCCTGCTCTTTTGCCACAATAGCAGGAATAAAATATATACCTCTTTAGTCCCTCCCAATATTGAAACCATTTGCACAGTGTGAAGGTAGGAAGATAAATGTCATCTTACTGCTGCTACCTTCATAGAATTATTATAATAACTATAATCAAAAAGGCAACTTGTGCCCTATCATTTTGGGGATAAAATTGACCATTTATGGTACAATAGTTGAAATACTTCAAGTATATGCACATATTCATACATAGAGATAACTATGGAGTTATATTAAGGTAATAGTTCAAACTTACAATATTGTCAAATTTGGTATATTAGACACAAATTTTGTATAGTGATGTATTGTGATCACTGGAAACATAAATACATTCTCCAGAGTATATGTGTATTCTACATACATAGTAGTATTTAAGGTTGAAAAAAGACTTTCAGTCCATCAAGTTCAACCTTTTAAGATCTCCTCTGATCTGCAATATGAGGATTAACTATTAATTCATTAATTGTTAATTAATTATTAATCAATTATTTAATGTTTTTTTTATTATTATTAATTAGTCCAGAGGAAGGCAAATAGAAAAAAAACAAAAAAAAACACAAGCAAGACTTAGCCAATTGTCTCAAAGGGAAATGTAAAAAATTTGGATCAATACTGTCTCTCTAATTATCCTTGATAACCCTGAATTCCCTTTTTAATTAGAAATAAATCTAGTCCCCTTTTAAAGTTATCTATCGAATCCGCTGTCACCACCTCCTCTGGTAGAGAATTCCACACATTAACCACCCTTACTGTGAAGAACCCTTTTCTTTCTTTGAGGTGGAATCTTTTTACTTCTAACCTCAAGGGATGTCCTCTTGTCAGTTGAAAACCTCTTGGCACAAAAAGCTCCCCTGACAAATCTTTATACTGACCCTGGATGTATTTATATAAGGTAATCATATCTCTTCTTAGACGCCTTTTTTCTAGAGAAAATAAGTTTAATTTGGTTAGTCTTTCTTCATAACTTAGCCCCTCCATTCCCCTTATTAGTTTTGTTGCCCTTCTCTGTACCTTTTCCAGCTCTAAAATGTCCTTTTTATGAAGTGGTGCCCAAAATTTTACTTCATATTCCAAATGAGGGCATACTAGAGATTTGTATAGTGGCAGAATTATATTTGCTTCCCTGGCTTCTATACCCTTCTTAATACATGCTAATATTTTATTTGCCTTTGCAGCTGCTGCTTGGCTTTGAGCACTGTTACCTAGGTGGTTGTCCACAAGCACTCCCAAATCCCTTTCAATATCTGATACACCTAGATTTGCTCCATTAAGATTATAAATTGCATGGCTATTTTTCCTTCCCAGATGCATAACCTTACATTTATTCGTATAAAATCTCATCTGCCATTTAGATGCCCATTCCTCAATTTTATTTAAATCCCCTTGGAGGGAAAACACATCATTATCTGATTTAATTACCTTGCACAACTTTGTGTCATCAGCGAAAATGGAGACCCCACACTCCAATCCTACCTCTAAGTCATTAATAAATATTTTAAAAAGGAGAGGACCTAATACTGAACCCTGAGGAACCCCACTTACCACATTAGTACAATCGGAGTATGTTCCATTTACAACAACCCTTTGCTTCCTGTCTTTTAGACAGCTCTCAATCCATGAGCAGATATTTACTGCAAATCCTGTATCCCTTAGTTTGCCCAATAGTTTCCCATGTGGCACTGTATCAAAAGCCTTTGCAAAATCCAAATAGACTACATCCACTGAGTTGCCTTGATCCAGGTTCCTACTAACCTCCTCATAGAAACTAATTAGATGTGTTTGACATGACCTATCCTTCATAAATCCATGTTGACTCCTACTTATAATCCTGTTCAAATAGACATATTCTTGTATATTATCCCTTATTAACCCTTCTAAAAGCTTCCCCACTACAGAAGTGAGACTCACTGGTCTATAATTCCCTGGATTTCCTCTTGCTCCCTTTTTAAATATACAGTAGGTATCACATCAGCTTTTCTCCAGTCATCTGGTAGAGACCCTGTGTTGAGTGAATCTTGAAAAATGAAATATAATGGTTTGGCTATTACAGAACCCAGTTCCCTTAGTACCCTTGGATGTATTCCATCGGGACCTGGGGCTTTATTAACATTTATTTTTTCCAACCTCTTTTGGATTACCTCCTGTGTTAACCAATTATTTGGCAAAGGTAGTGTAGCCCCATTATGTTGCAGTGTCCCAACCACTTGTACCTTCCTTGTGTATACCGAAGAAAAGAACCTATTCAGCTCATCTGCCTTTTCCTGGTCACTAATTTTCAGACAGCCTGTTTCCCATTCTAATGTTCCTATAGCTTCCTTCCTCGCCTTCTTCCCATTAATATACTTAAAAAATATTTTAGGGTTAGTCTTACTCTCTTTTGCAATACATTTTTCATTTTCTATTTTAGCCAGTCTAATTGCGCTTTTGCAAGCCTTGTTGATTTCCTTGTATTCCCGTAAAGCAGTCTCTGTCCCCTCTTGTTTGTATAATTTAATTGCATGTTTTTTACTTCATATCTTGATCTTTAAATCATTGTTAAGCCACATGGGTTGTGATTTACTCCTTTTACTTTTATTCCCACACGGTATATGCTGATGTGTATGTATATTTAGTAAGGATTTAAATGTTGTCCATTTGTGTTCAGTGTTATTACCTATCAGTTCTCTGTCCCAGTCTATACTTTGTATTGCTGCCCTTAGACCGTTAAAATCTGCCCTTTTAAAATTAATAGTTTTTGTTGGCCCCTTAAAATGTTGTTTTTTTATTTCAATCTCAAATGAGACTGTGTTGTGATCACTGTTTCCCAAAGGTTGCCCTATTTCAACATTTGATACTATATCAATATTATTTGTGATGAGTAAATCTAAGATAGCTTCATTTCTAGTAGGCTCCTGTATAACCTGGGCCAGATAATGATCCCTGAGTGTACTCAAGAACCTGATCCCCTTAGCTGAACTGCTGGTCTCATTTATCCAGTTTATTTCAGGGTAATTAAAATCTCCCATTATTAGAACTTGCCCGTGCTTAGCTGCATTTGCAATCTGTAACAATAATTGTATTTCCTCACTTTCAGCTATATTTGGGGGCTTATAGCATACTCCTACTAATATTCTTTTGGAATTTGCTGCTCCGCTATTTAACTCTACCCACAAACATTCAACTTTATCACTAGGTCCACCATAAATATCTTCTCTGATTATAGCCTTAAATTCAGGCTTAACATACAGACAAATCCCTCCTCCTCGTTTACCATTGCCTCTATCTTTCCTAAATAGGTTATAACCATCCAGATTAACAGTCCAGTCATGAGATTCATCCCACTACGTTTCGGTAATGCCTATTAAATCCCATTTTTCATGAATTGCTAATAATTCTAACTCTCCCATTTTTCCTGGCAAGCTTCTGGCATTAGCAAACATACACCTTATGTTATGAGTCTGAAGTGCCTGCCACTGTACTTGAATTACTTAGTACTACCTCCCTATTGACTATACTATCCCTCCCCCCATCTCCTCCCCTATGAGTTGTTAATTCATCCCTTATACCCTCTACACTTTCTACCCCATTACTTATATCTAGTCCCTCCCCCCCACCTACTAGTTTAAAAACTCCTCCAGCCTTTCTACCATCCTATCCCCTAGTACAAAAGCTCCCTCATCATTAAGGTGCAATCCATCCCTACTGTAGAGATTGTACCGAAGTGAGAAGTCAGCCCAGTGCTCTAAAAAGCCAAACCACTCCTTAGAGCACCACATCTTTAGCCAGGCATTAACCTCCCTAATCTCCTTCTGCCTCCCTGGGCTAGCACGTGGCACTGGTAGTATCTCCGAAAATACTACGTTGGAGGTCCTTGCCTTCAGCTTATTACCTAGTTCTCTAAAATCATTCTTTAGGACACTCCATCTTCCACTAACATTGACATTGGTACCAATATGTACCAAGACCGCCGGTTCATTTCCAGCCCCTCCCAATAATTTGTCTACCCGATCCACAACATGACGAACCTGAGCACCCGGGAGACAGCAAACTGTTCGATTGCTGGGATCTGGGTGACAAATCACCCTGTCTACCTTCCTAATAATAGAGTCCCCTACAACCAAAACCTGTCTGTTGTTCTGCCTATTCTGCCCTCCCTCTCCTCCAGTAGAGCTGTTCGCACGGCTGTTAGAGGGAACAGCTCTATCTGTCATTGCCATTCCTGAATGGACATCCCCAATAGTTTCACTCAATCCATCAAATCTGTTGGTGTTCGCCAACTCAGAACTGCCCGGCCTCCTCCTGTTCCCCTTGCTTCCCCTTGTAACTGTAACCCAGCTGCCTTCCTGGACATCCTCACTGGCCCCAGCTCCACCCTCCATGCTAGGCCCAGCTAAACTGTGCTCAGTGAGCACCAACCCCCTTTCCAGTGGAGCAATATCACTAAGTGCTGCAATTCTCCTCTCCAGATTTCCAATTTGAGCTTCCAGAAAGGCAACATGCTCACACCTCTCACAGAGGTATGGACCCTGGATCACCTGTTCCAGTATTGCATACATATGACAGGATGTACACTGAATTCTAAATTCTCTAGGATGACTATATACATTATAGGGAGTTAATATACACTTACTTTCCCTTTTAAATATACTATTCTTATTAATATATGCCACTCAATTAAATTTTCCCTTTTTCACTTTCATTATAGTGTCCCACCATTGATCTGTACAATATATGCCTGGAGGGGCAGGCTGTAACCCCTGATGAAATCCAGGAAACGTGCGTCGGGTTGACGCTACGCTGCCCACACTCCCTTAGTCGCTGGCTGATGACGTAATTGCAGAGCATCTAGGCAGCACATGGGAACACCAAGTTCCATTAGGATAGCTTTATTGTGATTATCTGCATCCAACTTTGTTAAAACCCATCTATGAAATACTTATTAGAGAGGGATAGATTCATGGAACAGCAGACTTTATATTAGCATTAGTACTGTCCTTGTGACTCCCTCAATTTTTGGCTTTTTATATAAACAACAATCATGTGTATGGACCTTAATTTCATATAATTTATCAATAGTGCAATATCAAGCACTTTTAGCACCTTATCATTGTGGGAAAATCCCCACGCAATGCATATTAAGCACTTTTAGCACCTTATCATTGTGGGAAAATCCCCAGGTAACACTTAGTCACTTTACACTGATCAATTCACAGTTTATTTGTACAATAGGACTCTTTTAGGTCCTAATTCACTTTAGTATTAGTTCTAGCACTTAGCACTTTTTGCCTATTTTCTCTTCATCATTGTATCCAATCATCTGGTTGTTGTTATGATTAATACAGTTTAGCCAGTGGAGGTATTAATATATTTATTATTTGGCAGCTGTAGCGTCGTGTGTTTAGTTTTTTATTACTTTCATTGGTTTTATAATAACTATTAAAAGCTAAGTTTCATTGGCTACTATTGATTATAGTAGGTTCCTAGGAGTGCACAACTACAAAGGGAATTTCTTTCCTTTTCTTTACCATTACACATTTGATAATTCACTAAATTACCTACTGTATAGCCATCACATTCATCACTTGAAATGTTGTATGTACATATTCATACATTTTTCTACATGGACACATGATTTGCTACGTAATTACCTATTCTGCCTTTCCATTATTTAAATGTTAAGCACTGTACTTGGTTACAAGTCACTACATATGTTCTTATAAATATTATTAGGTTTACAGCATCATAACCTACAGTAATTATATAACACCTTCTTCAGCCTTTACCCCCCCCCCCCCCTTTCTTACCTGGGATATATTTCACGCTGAACATTTATAGATTTTTGCAAGATATACTATTAGATTTAATTGCTTTGCAGAAGTAATCTGTAATATAATATTCATTTACAATTTCTCCATGCTATATATCTATCTTTCTTCTATCATACACTATTCAAATAAACATCAATCTATTGAATAGTAACCTCCACTACTTTATTTGAAGATAGTGAGGACTGACTCAGTAAACTTTATTCAGTTATTAAACAATCCAGATTTATTATTTAGTATATCATTACGCAACCCTGTTTTAAAGTATAATTGCTATGTCAATCACAGTCCACTTTTTCTCATCTTCTATTTTTCTACATCACAATATTGACACCATTTAGCCTTTGTGGTTAGACCTCAGACATGTTCAATCATTTTTTACGGTTCATTGATCACCTTGTTAATTGATTGTCACATTACTTATTCATTTATCAATACGCTCAGTCGTCGGCCGCAAAGTTACAGTTTCACAATCTAGCTACACTCCATTTTATGTCATGCAAGCTCTCCACTTAAACTTCCCACTATCAGATCTGAACTATGAATTTTAAGCAAATAAAAACCCTTTCCTCTCTTACCTTACTTAGAATCTTGCAGGCATCAACATTACCAATCATTCAACCCCCTAGATCCCTACTTTCTTGTATATTTTATTGATAGATAACATCCCCTTCAACTTCCTTAATTTTGCAATTCTCCATATACAAACAAAATCATAATGTTCAGTATCTCTACATCTGATTTTGCAGTTTCCTTTTACGTTACATCTATCCACATACAAGTTTTATCCCCGCCAAACAATTCCGTCATTCATTCCCTCCCTACAAGAATTTCAGTCCTTTCATTATAGACCAACTTCACATAGCAGGCCTTTTTGTTTTTACATCGTGGAAGGGAAAGACGTAAATTTAGTCACCTTTCTTTATCCATCACCCAAAGTCACTGAAATCAAAACCATATCAGAGGGGGATGTCTCAGTCACTGTACGGTCCAAAGACCCAAGACTAAATAGGAAATTAACCGTCACAGAATTTGTCTTGAGTTTTACTATCTACTGTGACATATTGTGCTCAGTATATCCCAATCGTCGAAAAGAAATGGATGATTGGAGTGTGGTGTCTCCATTTTCGCTGATGACACAAAGTTGTGCAAGGTAATTAAATCAGATAGTGATGTGCTTTCCCTACAAAGGGATTTACATAAAATTGAGGAATGGGCATCTAAATGGCAGATGATATTTAATAAGAATAAATGTAAAGTTATGCATCTGGGAAGGAAAAATAGCCATGGAGCAAATCTAGGTGTATCAGATATTGAAAGGGATTTGGGAGTGCTTGTGGACAACCACCTAGGTAACAGTGCTCAAAGCCAAGCAGCAGCTGCAAAGGCAAATAAAATATTAGCATGTATTAAGAAGGGTATATAAGCCAGGGAAGCCAATATAATTCTGCCACTATACAAATCTCTAGTACGCCGTCATTTGGAATATGGAGTACAATTTTCGGCACCAGTTCATAAAAAGGACATTTTAGAGCTGGAAAAGGTACAGAGGAAAGCAACAAAACTAATTAGGGGAATGGAGGGGCTAAGTTATGAAGAAAGACTAACCAAAAATAAACGTATTTTCTCTAGAAAAAAGGCATCTAAGAGGAGATATGATTACCTTATATAAATGCATCCATGGTCAGTATAAAGATTTGTCAAGGGAGCTTTTTGTGCCAAGAGGTTTTCAACTGACAAGAGGACATCCCTTGAGGTTAGAAGTAAAAAGATTCCACCTTAAAGAAAGAAAGGGGTTCTTCACAGTAAGGGTGGTTAATGTGTGGAATTCTCTACCAGAGGAGGTGGTGACAGCAGATTCGATAGATAACTTTAAAAGGGGACTGGATTTATTTCTAATTAAAAAGGGAATTCAGGGTTATCATGGATAATTAGAAAGGCAGTATTGATCGATGGAGAAGTCCGGTCACCAGTGTCTGGGATCAGGAGGGAATTGATTTATTTTATTTTTTTACAACTAATTAATTAATATTTAATCCGCATATTGCAGATCAGAGGAGATCTTAAAAGGTTGAATTTGATGGACTGAAAGTCTTTTTTCAACCTTAAATACTATGGGCCTCATTCTATTAGGGGCCGCAGCCGTTGCGGGGCCGCAAGGACCGGCCGCAAGCTATTCGGCTATTCTATTCCCTTCCGGCCGGGGGCTCCGGCAGGCTTGCGGCCGGCGCCTTGTTATCCCTTGCGGCCGCTCGCGCCGGAGGAAAGCCTTTGATCTAAAATGGCCGCAAGAGTTTCGGCCGCAAGAAAGCCCCGGTTGCTATTCAATTGCTACGGGAAACCTCTCTGCAAGGCTAAAAGCGAGCCGCAGCTTACTTGCAGCAAAAAGGTCCCGCTAGCACCAATTAAGCACATAATAAAGCCCAAATAAAGCCATCCTGCACTCTGAGGAGTCTATAAAGTGATTGTAGGTGTTAGCAAAAATAGCACAACATTCCCCTACACTCAAATCCTTAATTTTTGTATTTTCAAATTCTTGTCAAATATACGTGGACAAAGTCCCGAGGGCTTGGAGCACCTCAGACCCGCAAAGGCTGCGGGATTAGCCTCCGTCAAGTCCGGAAATGGGTAAAATAGACCTACGGGTCGTAAAGGGCTAACTTACAAGTCGTAGCATCGAAAAGCCATTCTGTGCTTTTATTAAAAGTGAAAGTGATGTTTGGTTTCAGAATTAATAGCTCAACATTCCCCTACTCTCAAATGCGCAAATAAAGATATTTAACTTCATCTATCATGCAAGCCCGCAAGGGTTTGAATAACGAGCTACGGGCTTGGAGGGCAATCATCCGCAAAACCCGTACGTGTTTCACTAAGAAGCTACGGCCAAGTCTCAAGCCCGTAATTCTGAAATCAAACCTGAAATCAATTAACCAATAGGAAGATGACAATCAAGGGCACAAATAGTTTAAAAGGGAGTGAAATTCGTAAATCTGTGACTGTGTTGTATGCTGTGCAAGTGGACACACAGGTCTTGGAGTTGGAGGTTATGGCACAGAAAGAGAGAGAGAGGAGGAGAGATGGAGGGAGAAGGCAGCGAAGGGAGAGGTCAGGGAGAGCAGTGCCCCCAGCCACAGGCTGGCCAGCAAGCTGCTGCTGCTGCTGCACGCAAAAGGGCAGCAAATTTCACCAGCCAGGAGATCGAAACACTGGTTAGAGGAGTGCAAGCCCGACACTCCATCCTAACCGGTGGGAGTGAAGTGAGGCCCAGGCAGAGGACAGATGCCTGGAAGGAGATCGCGGCTGAGGTCTCCTCGCTGGGGTATGCCAATCGTACCTGGCAGTCTGTCCAGCACCGGTTTCAAGTCTGCCGTATTGCTGTGAAAACGAAGATGTCCAATGAGGCCAAAGCAGCACGTGGAACCGGTGGTGGGCCGCCAGAAACGTTCACATACCCCGGTTGGGAGGCCACAGTCCGCGACATGATCCAGCCAGCGTCAGTCGTGGGCCTCCCTAGCCTGGTGGACTCCGGTCGGTCTGAAAGCCTGCAATGTGAGTACCATGTACACCTTAACACCCTCATATGTACGCACATGTACCCCACACAGATAGATAACTGACGTTGAATTGCACTGTAAGATATCTGGTTGTGACTACAGAGATATGAGGCTGCACAAATCATGTAAATCCAGTGTAAAGAAATATACTTGTCAGAATTGTTACCAATGAAATATATGTCCAATACCTCCTCCCACAACTGATTCTCATACCGTTTTGCAAATCTATTGATGTTACTGTTATGTTTGCTGTTGGTTCCCAGTGCATATAAAGCATACATGACAACTCTATTGCAATTGTTTTTTTTATTGTCATGAGTTCCCCTGTCACACTCTACTCCATGTTAAACTGGCCCATCCCTAGCTGTTTGGCTTAACCCTCCTACTGCTTAGAATTCATGTACAGTTTGATTATAGGTATAGCGGATGTATCCTGTTTTATGTGGGCATTTCAGTATGTGCTGGAAGAGTGCCGCCGCCGACTCTAGGGATGCGGCTGCGCTTGCGTCCCCATGTAGCCGTCAAAAATAGTTGGTACACCCAAAGCCCCTAACCCTCTAACCCTAACCCCCTAAACCCCACTTTCTAACTCTAACCCATACCCCCTAACTGTAGCCAGAACCTGAAACCCATAACCACTTACCTGGCCTGCTGGGCTGGCGTAGCTAGAGTCGTTGCACTTCCAGAAATGCGCACATACAACAGGATAGGTCCGGTCTAGCTGGTACATCCCCATGAGAGTACATGTATGGATGTGCACACTGCAGCATATGCGGATACAGACTCTGATTGACTGCAAGTTTGTGTCGTGTAACAGCATAATCTGGACCATGTTACATTAACATGTTAACTCAAATTGCTGAGTATTGGTCACAGATTGGTCTGTCTCACACATTGGTCAACAGATTCAGATGAGCACGTGTCCTAATTAACTGCAGTTGGCACACCGCACCAGCTTTACATATAGTCATATGAGCCATGGGCCCTTTCCTGTTATCTGACCGTGACTGCTGGTAGCAGCAGTGAGCAGCCTCTACATGTCACAGCATTTTCCTGGAGATTATATAATCATGCATATTTAGTGGGTTATGGTGTTGTTAAGGTAAGGGGTTCGGATAAGTGTGAGGGCTAGTGCTTTTGGGCTTCTGTGTAAGTTGAAAATGATGTATATAACAGCGGCAGCACCATCTATCAGCCCCTTGGTCCAACTGCTGCTGCCAGCAGTCGCTGTCACATAACAGGAAAGATCCCAGCCAGGATCCACAATACTAATGATGCAGATCAATTTTGATTAGCGTAAAACATTCACAGCCAATTACAAGTCACTCTGATCTCAGAGATATGGAAACAACAATACTCAAATCAAAATCTTGTCTCATTTCAGTACCATCCAGGCGTCCCCTGCCTCCGCAGGTTCCTGCACCTTCTGAAGATGCAGGACCACCTGCGGCAACCTCACCTGTAGCAGGGCCCTCGTATCAAAGTCCGCCTGGGCCATCCACAAGGTGCCATCAATTCCCTCCAGCCAGGATAATGGCACCGCCTGGCTCCCAGCCAATGTGGGCTGGCCAAATGTGGGGCCACCCAATGTGGTCCCATTCCGGTTGGGCCCACAATATGGATCCCCAATCAATGCTGCCCTGGAGCATGGGCCCCCGGCAGGGCATGTGGCCCCCGCAGGACCAGCAGGCCACTCTGGCCACTACCGCCCAACAGGCCCCGCAGGCCCATACAGCCACTCTGGCCACTACCGCCCAACAGGCCCCGCAGGCCCATACAGCCACTCTGGCCACTACCGCCCAACAGGCCCCGCAGGCCCATACAGCCACTCTGGCCACTACCGCCCAACAGGCCCCGCAGGCCCATACAGCCACTCTGGCCACTACCGCCCAACAGGCCCTGCAGGACCAGCAGGCCCAGCCAGCCACTCCGGCCCCACAGGCCCCGCAGGACCAGCAGGCGACTCCGTTGAGGTGAGACACACCAGTTAGCAGTGCCTCCACCCAGAGGACACAGTGGTCTGGGTCGCTGCCAGTTAGTCCTGCGCTGTCAGCGGCCCAGTGCCAGGATTTCCTGGCTCATCTCCAGCATGAGCGTGAGCAAAATCAACAGTTCATGCTGGAGATGAGACGCCACGATGCCAGGAAGCTGGAGGAACGGAGACGCCAGAATGACCGGAACTTTGAGGAGAGGAGACGCCAGAATGACCGTGTGTTTGCTGAAATGACACGTCAAAATGAACGTATGTTCCAGGAGGTGAGGCGTCATAATCTTCTAATGGAGGAGTACGCCTGAAGGCCTGAAATGGCCCGAGAAGGCCAGCACCAAGACCGGGCTACCCCTTCCAACTCACCACCTTCAACATCCCAGACCCTGTCCCCAGCATCCAGGCCGGAAGAGCCTCAAAACATTCGAAGAGGTCGGGGCCGGCCTAGGGGAACATTTTCAAAAGGCCAGGAGAGCCAGGAAACACACAAGCGGAAGCGGAAATAGGTGAGAACATGTTCATGTTGCATATAGAAGCAATTGATGTCCAAGATCTATTGACGTTGAGGTGTTGCAGTCAATGCGTATATTGTTCTAATTGATGTCTTGTTCTTATCTCTTTAGGTTCCAATTTCTTGATGTTCTGGATTTTCTGCCTCCCGTTCTTTTTTTATTTTTTATTTAAATCTTTGAAGCATAAGATTAAACATTATGCTCACATTATCATTGTTTGTTTTCGTTTGTACTGTACCATGATTGGTAAACACCACATGAATGCTACACACCAACGTTATTGGATTAGTACATACATCTTCCTTCAATATACCAGCCCTGTGTTAATGTAGGGTTGGGGTAACAGCCACTAGTGCAGCTGAGGGTGGAGGTAATATTCATGAGTTTGATTACAGTAACGGTGATGCTTGATATTCGTGTTTCTGACACATGGATAGATTAATTCAGGGGAAATATCAAAAGTGAGTCCACCCCTAAGTGAAATTGGCGATTATTTTGTGTGGCCACCATTATTTTCCTGCACTGACTTAACCCTCATGGGGATGGAGTTCCCCAGAGTTTCACAGGTTGCCACTGGAGTCCTCTTCCACTCCTTCATGATGATATCATGGAGCTGGTGGATGTTAGAGACCTTGCACTCCCTGTAACGGAGTTGGAACACGCAGTCCAATATCTCCGCTGGTATACGGTACAATATCCAAGAAGCACTACAGTCTCACCATTCCCAACCTCCAATATTTGCCCACACTCAATTGGGAGTCAAATGAATACTGACTTTATTTTGTTGGGCAGAAATATATATATACACATCTCTTCCCACAGGCAATACACACATCCCCCATAGTTGGCCACACAATACACATTGAGGGACAACAGGTGGGTCACACCTCCCGGAGACTACCTGGCTACTTTGATACAATCAGACATTGCTTAGATCATCCTTCTTTGTTATGTCTGATAATGAAAACACTTTATACAATAGACTTTCTTATCCTATGATGAGTCTCTGTACTAGGATTATCTATTATGCCAAGGTCTGCAATAGTCTGGGCTAAGATTTGGCAGAGCAGAAACCAACATACATACAGTATAACAGTATGATCATATTTTAACCATAACCATAAAACAGGGTAAAACAGTGATGGGTTCCGTTACACTCCACACCTTCCATTTGAGGAGTACCCCACAGATGCTCAATAGGGTTTAGTTCTGGTGACCTACTTGGCCAGTTCATCAACTTTTGACCTTCAGCTTCTTTAACCAGGCAGTGGTCGGCTTGGAGGTGTGTTTGTGGACGTTATCATGTTGGAATACTGCCCTGCGGCCCGTTCTCATATGGGAGGGATCATGCTCTTTCTCAGTTTGTCACAGTACATGTTGGCATTCATGGGTTCCCTCAAAGAACTGTAGCTCCTCAGTGCTGGCAGCATGCATGCAGGCCCAGACCAAACATATATGCATGTGTATATATGTTTTTGCTAATATGTTGTGTGGATTCCCCCTATATGCATTTACCTAATGATGTCAGATGCTGCCTCCCCTCTCTCTGCATCACTGTTTTGGTTCAAAATGATGGGTTCATCTCATATCAATGTTTTTGTGTTCGTTGTGACTTATCCATTTATCTCTGGCACTGGGGAGCTACAGTTCATTGAGGGAACCATGAATGAAAACATGTACTGTGACATACTGAAGCAGAACATGATCCCCTCCCTTGGGAGACTGGGCCGCAGGGCAACATAACATAACGACCCTAGACACACCGCCAAGACGACACTGCCTTGCTAAAGAAGGTAAAGGTGATGGACTGGCCAAGCTTGTCGACAGACCGAAACCATATTGAGCATCTGTGGGGCATCCTCAAACTGACGGTGGGGGAGTGCAAGGTCTCTAGCATCAACCAGCTCTGATGTATCATTAAGGAGTGGAAGAGGACTCCAGTGGCAACCTGGGAAGCTCGGGTGAACTCCCTGGCCATGAGGGTTAATGCAGTTCTGTCAAATAATGGTGGCCACACATAATTGACATTTCGTGTCAATTTGGACATTTCAAATTAGGGGTGTACTCACTTTTGTTGCCAATGGTTTAGACATTAATGGCTGTGTATTGAGTTATTGATGGGTCAGAAAAATTACTTTACATTGTAGCAGAGTGTCATTTCTTCAGTGTTGTCACATGAAAAGATATACTAAAATGTTAACAACAATTTGACGGGTGTACTCACTTATGTTAGATACTGTGGCCCTCATTTAATTGCAATTTGGCCAATTGAATAGGGCTTGAAATAAGCACATAACATATATTCTATGAAAAATGTTTTAGTTAGTAAACATCTCTCCAAAATCAAGGTTTTCACTAAGTAAAATCTGTTTGACACAATATATGTTCTGTGCTTATTTTGAGCCCCATTCAATTGGCAAAATCGCAATTGAATGAGGCCCTGTATGTTCACTATTAGGATGTGAGCCACTTACGGAAACCTGTCTCATTTGTCTGTTTCTGCGTCATATAGATTGTTAATACCAACCTTCCCTCATGGTTGAAATCAGTAATGCAAACACACTGTGAGAATTCTATTGACACCCCTAACTGATGGTGCAGAGCACAGATGTGGAGTCTGAAGGTCCTTTTATTGATGTTCCGGAAATGCTATGGTATCAACATTGACGAGGCAGACACAAACAACATCGCGGATAAATCATATTTAATATTTACAGAAATTAAAAAGGCAAGCTTGCCACAAAGCCACAGGTTGACTAATCAACACAGGTATGCAAAGGATCATGGTGGAGGGGGGTAGGATACAAAATCCAAGTAACACAGGGAAATAGGGATATGAGAGCAGAATGCAGGCAGGGAAAATTACATTGATATGGATGATCAGGGGATGTACAGTGTATCAACCAACATTAAGCAATATAATAGATCTCATTATTGTTCCGACATATATATAACAGTCAATAAGGAAACACCATAATAATCCAGAATAAGGTGATATGCATATGGGGAGAGCAAAATGTATGCTTGTGTGTTAAACGGACACTCTGATGCCACATCAAAAGTATAAGTGCTCAATCAGTGAATGCTATGAGCCCATAACATCAGTTCTCACGCAACAATAAGCAGCACATAGATAACCTTGGTCAAAAAGATGGTGACCTGACCAGGACCATATCAGTCAGATGTTACTTATTGCAGAGAACTCACAAAAAAACAGGCAATATCAGTGATAGTTTGTTCTGTGATTGAGCATCTATACTCACTGTTGTTGAATATGCATAACTGAAGATTAACGTAACCTCCTTAACTTAAGTCCCAAGCCTGGATTTACTCTTCCCCATATGCACAGGGAGGGTCACATCAGCACTGAAGAAAAGATCTTGAAGGGTTGGTGCTGCAGGCTTCACAACAGTCCAAGTAGAGGAGAGGATAGAATGTCTAAACCAATAGGTACCTATGAATCGAGATAGACTATATGAGCATACACATGCTGTGGATATACCAGGAACATCAGCTGACAGATGTCACATCACATCTGCATTGTATATTGAAATTGTCTCGTGACACATATCGGCTATTCAGTCAAGGTCATCAGATATCAAACTGGATCCAACAAAGCAATGAAACGGACACATGCACATACATGAGGACATTGACATGGCCACGGAATGTCAGGATGTTTATCGTCATGCCTTGTTCTGACCGGGATCTGGAATACAAACACACAAATAATATATTAGTGGAAACCTTACATATGCCATATGAGCAGCCACCAACAGATGTAGGTATGTCGGCACACATGTTAGGCATTGTGATCTCGTACAAGCTAACCATCTGTCCGATGATAATGATGGCCCAGACTAATTTGCCCTGATGTTGGAATATTAGGATTAGTCGAATTCTCATTTATTTGTATTGTGCAAACATATTCCGTAACGCTGTACAGGAGAGAAGAACCCGGACATATACAGTATGTAATATTGACAACGCAAGAAAATGGAGGGCCCTGTTTGGAGCGTAAAGTCTGTTGATAAATGATTTGTTCCCAAAGGCCCACACAAGATTCGAAAATTACCACTTCCAAGTTAAAGGTAATGGACATGGTGAAGAGTATATAAGGAATAGCAAGGTTAATAAGTAAGTCAGAGATACATAGGAAGGAGGTTGTGTTAAGTAGAAAGATATGCATTAGTCGGAGAGGAAAGGGATCAGATGTAAAGTGCGATGCACTATTATGTAATAAGGTATCTGCCCCATGTGGACAGATAATGTAATCTGCAGATGGGACAGTCAGGAGAAACATAGTTTAACCACAGCTTGAGTAGGATTAGCTGATGGGCAAATAAAAGGAGAGAGGTGGGCATGAGAGTTGAAATGAAAACGATGCAGACAAAAAGGGGAGAAGTAAAGAAGAGTCTGAGGAAAAGGCAGGGGATGTGAGGAAGAAGACAAGAGAAAACATAGTGGAAAGGGTTAATTGGGATAGTTAGCAGAAGACTTGTGTGACTCAATAAATTAAGGGTAAACAGGAGTGGGTGGGATGAAGAGAGAGAGAGAGAGAGAGAGAGAGAGAGAGAAAGAGAGAGAGAGAGAGAGAGAGAGAGAGAGAAAGAGAGAGAGAGAGAGAGAAACCAGTGCATCCTGTAATAGAAAGGGAAGATCACAACTATCACACATTGATACATGTTCGGACATCCACATGTGCTTCTCTACCTTGGATAGATCAAGTGGAGTATTCAACGAAGAGATCTGTTCCCCCAGGACACGTCTGCATGGTCTGATAAACATTTCGGACCACTTCAGCAATACATAGGGGATGTCTTGGGGAAAAAGAAAGTTAGGCCTACATTAATGGAGTTATTAGTCATTTCCTCTCATGCATACATGCACATGTTTCCCGCAAATACTCACTTACAATGTAGACGCCATTGATGTATCTGATGTTCTGTTGCTGGCAAGGTTGTTTCCCATGTCTGTGTGGGTAAACAATGTGTTGACACACGGCAACAGTTCTGTAATGGCAATATGATGAGATGAGTCACACAATCCATATGATATATTGCACAATGATTCCTAGTTAACACATCCTTGAGACTATTCATGTTATCTGACTGAGAATGCTTTTACCAGCATTCGCTGACAAAGAACAGGGGACATCCCCTCTTTGCATCACATGAGGTACATTTATTATGGTTTACAGTATGCTGGTATGTTCATATATCCAGATTGCTAGGAATTGCATTGACCTCCATGGGATGTGGAATAGCATGATCAGACAATGTGAACATTACTGTTCTGGGCAGATGTTTTAAAATACGATTGTGAGGCCTATATCCATTGACATTGTGGAATACATCAGACCATCCATTTAGCTTAGCTTCTTGAGGTTGGCAGATATCAATATATATGATGTGTATGGGAATGTGCGCATACTTACCATTAACGGATATCAGAGCAGGCTGTATTTGATCCAGTATGAAGAATGCGTCACAAGACATATGTTACATCACAAAGCTATCCTCTACTGTGGACTGTTGGATATTCTGGAAGACAATGGGGAAGGAGAAAAGAGATGTATTAGTAACCATAAGCCATGTACATTTGAGTTGGTTGTAATTAGTTTCAGACTTACATGGGAAGTACTCACGAATGACGTGGGCACGTAGTTGTGACCCCTGAACGTTATCCCCACCATCGAGAGGTACTGGACGCTCCGCCGGTTCAAGCGGAGCGTCATCAATGTTCCCCAGACAGTTTGCCTGTACTGCTATATTGTGCAGAATACAGCAGGCCATGATGATGTGACAAACCTTCCCTGGTGTATACTGTAGCGCCCCGTCAGTGGAATGTAAACATCTGAAGCGCATCTTCAGGAGGCCAAAAGTGCGCTCTATTACATTCCGGGTTCTGGCATGGGCCGCATTGTACCTCTCCTCCCCCTCTGTGCGTGGATTGTTCACAGGGGTCAACACCCACTGCAAACACCTATATCCTGCATCACCTGAAGGCAACAAAAATGGGAGATGTAGATATGAATGGGAGTTTGTGCTGCTCGTTAAAGCATCTGTAAATATACGCAATGATTAATGTGACGTTAGTTTAGGGATCTCTGGCTTGGAACTTCATACTCCTATGACCACGTCACATCGGGTTAGGCACAGCAACAAGCTACGATGCAATGGCTCAGTCGGCACACCTTCTTTATGGCGCACGGCAAATGAGCGCGGACAATACTGCGCTGCCACTGTTGGAAATTGTGTGACAAAATGTGCGTCCAACAAAGAGCGCAAGTTGTAGAATCTATTGACTAATGGGCCAAAACCCTCTAACCCAAACCAATGAGACCCCATGCCTAACACTTACACTCATAATCCAAAGCCTTAGCCCAAAGACCCCTAAGCCTAAAACCCTCTAAGTCCACCCTTAAATCCTTATCTCAACTCCTGCGCGCAGATGTTGTGCGCGCTATTGAGGGACTCTATTTTGTCTGTTGTGGCATGCGCATTTTTCACGCAACAATGGAATAGCATTACAGTGGAACATTATGTATATTTTAGGGGATCCTTTATGGGTACTCACCCAGTAGCCACCCAGGTGGAGCTTCTCCAGACTCAAAATAAAGATGGGTGGATGACTGACGCAGGATATGGGCATCATGAGTACTTCCCGGGAAGCCTGCAACCACATTTTGTATGCGCATGTCTACATCACAAACAGCCTGTACATTGATGGAATGATAGTGTTTGCGATTTCGGAACAGCGCTTCTTGCTCTCTAGGAGGTATCAATGCAACATGTGTACAATCTATAGCACCGAACACATTGGGGATACCTCCCATTCGAAAGAAATCTGCTTTCACCTTCAAGATCTCTTCCCCAGTGTGGGGAAAACTGATGTATCTGGCAGTTTTCGGAACGATAGCATGGAGGAATGTGCTCAGGCACCTTGAAAGGCTTGCTTGAGACATTCCTCCTACTATGCTAGCAGTGTTCTGAAAATTACCAGATGATAGGATGTGTATGGCGGCTAACATTCGTGTCATGCCTGGGATGGCTCTATTGGTCCGTGAGGAAGGCTCCATGTCCTCCCTCAGGACCGCATAGAGCTCCTCCAGGCTGGCACGGGTTAGCCTAAAACGCTCATACACTTCCACATCAGTTAACCCCTCTAATGTGACTCTCTCCCTGTACACCCTGGGTGCACGAATCCTCCTGGCAGGCTCCTGGGCCTGCTCACCCCCCTGTGGGTCTGGCTGTGCAGGAGCCCCCACTTCATGTGCCACACCCTCTAGGGGTCTCTCATCTGGCCCCCCCATCAGCTGATCACCCACATCAAGATCCTCCTCCCTGTCTGCTGGTGCCCTCATATCCCCCTGTCCCTGTGCCACTGGGGCTCTCTCCCCTAACTGACCCCCCACCATGACCCTAGGCATATCCTGTGATGAGCCACTTGCCTGGCTTGGTTCGGGACCACCATGGATTGCATCAGCACGCTGACCCACATTCACTCCCAGCCGCCCCTCTCTGTCACGCCTCAGCCACTCCACAGTCGCACGCCTGACAGCCCGGTTTCCACTCTGCAACATTCGAAACAAATATCCATTCCTACGACGCTGCGCTCTCCTCACATACCTATACGCTGCACTCAGGTTGCTGCTATCCATGATGGTTCAGACTTGCTAATTCATGGATGATGATGTGGTTATATAGCTTGCTAATTACCCCAGATGTGATTATCCGGGTGGATTTCACAAATGGAAAAGCTCACTGGTGTATCTAAGCTTCATCATGTTATGAAGTTCCCTGATTATGGATTTGTTGAGCCATTTTAATTAGTAACCCCTAATATTCTGGCCCACATTTGAATTTGGGCACATGCTCCATGATCTATGTAATGTGGCGAGGAAATATATACAATATTTGTGTTAAAAAATGTAGATGTGATAAAAGAGATGTAAATCAGATAATGTTGATATGTTTAGGGGACACATTCTAGCCTTTCTGAGTGCTAAAGGGTTAATTTGGCCGCCATTTTGAGGATGTACATGACACAAAAAAAAATCTCTTTTATTAACATATTTGATCATTGGGGATTGTTTTTACAGTAATTCGAATGCCTTTTATTGCTTCCTTTACACTTTTCTGGCCCTTTCAGCCCTGTTTCATTCCAATGCCGTAAGTGCATCGTGTGGACTTCAACGGATGCGGCCGTAAATTAAATCTAGCCAGGCGCGAATCACGGCCTTCAGAATGTAGGAAGGCCGTGACGTTTAGGCGCGCACGCAAGCTGGAAGGGGGACGGACTAGCCGCGCCCGGCACGAACCATCCAATAGCGGAATCACGCATCGCGCCACAGGTCGCACAGCCAATCACTTACGGGATAGACCATTTGATTGACAGTGGGAGTGAATAAATAGGAATGACACGCGCCCATGCCTCGACTGTGTTGCGATTTCTGACGAGGTAGCACGCGGTTCCAGGAGCTGGTTGTTTGAGAGTTGGTAAGTTGCTTTATTCTAAAGTCGCGGTTTAATTTCGTTTTACGGGAATCCATTACTACATTTACGGATGCCGATGTAAAGAAGTACAATTGTTTTTTTTTGCTTGTTTATAGGTGTTTGGAGGCTTTGGGTTATTTTGGTTGATTAGATCCGGCACGTAGGAGTTTGGAGGGAGGTAAGTTGCATTGTACATGCTTTTCATCCTATCAAGCTGTCTTTTATTTGTATGTTTTGCCAATTTCTATATTTACTGAATACACTGGCGAGAGGTACAATTGTTTTTTTTGCTTGTTTATAGGTGTTTGGAGGCTTTTGGTTATTTTGGTTGATTATATCCGGCACGTAGGAGTTTGGAGGGAGGTAAGTTGCATTGTACATGCTTTTCATCCTATCAAGCTGTCTTTTATTTGTATGTTTTGCCAATTTCTATATTTACTGAATACACTGGCGGGAAGTAAAATTGATTTCTTTGCTTGTTTATAGGTGTTTGGAGGATTTTGGTGATTATATCCGGCCCTTAGGGGTTTGGAGGGAGGTAAGTTGCATTGTACATGCTTTTCATCCTATCAAGCTGTCTTTTATTTGTATGTTTTGGCAATTTCTATATTTACTGAATACACTGGCGAGAAGTACAATTGTGTTTTTTTTTGCTGTTGGCCTATAGGTTTGGCGAGTTTGTTGTTGTGGGGAGAGGAGTTTTGTGGAGGGAGGTAAGTTATTTATATTTTTCTGTTTAATATTCGATCTGGATCTCTCTCTCTCAAAATCTCTCTCTATCTCTCTCTCTCTCTCTATATATATATATATATATAGAGAGAGAGAGAGAGAGATTGATTTTGAGTTTAAGTTTGATTGAGTTTGATTGAGTTTGATTGAGTTTGATTGAGTTTGATTTTGAGTTTGATTTTGAGTTTGAGTTTGATTGAGTTTGATTGAGTTTGATTGAGTTTGATTTTGAGTTTGAGTTTGATTGAGTTTGAGTTTGATTGAGTTTAAGTTTGATTGAGTTTGATTTTGAGTTTGAGTTTGATTGAGTTTGATTGAGTTCGATTTTGAGTTTGAGTTTGATTGAGTTTGAGTTTGATTGAGTTTGAGTTTGATTGAGTTTGATTTTGAGTTTGAGTTTGATTGAGTTTGAGTTTGATTGAGTTTGAGTTTGATTGAGTTTGATTTTGAGTTTGAGTTTGATTGAGTTTGATTTTGAGTTTGAGTTTGATTGAGTTTGATTTTGAGTTTGATTGAGTTTGATTTTGAGTTTGATTGAGTTTGATTTTGAGTTTGAGTTTGATTGAGTTTGATTGAGTTTGATTGAGTTTGATTTTGAGTTTGATTTTGAGTTTGAGTTTGATTGAGTTTGATTTTGAGTTTGAGTTTGATTGAGTTTGATTTTGAGTTTGAGTTTGATTGAGTTTGATTTTGAGTTTGAGTTTGATTGAGTTTGATTGAGTTTGATTGAGTTTGATTGAGTTTGATTGAGTTTGAGTTTGATTGAGTTTGATTTTGAGTTTGAGTTTGATTGAGTTTGATTTTGAGTTTGATTGAGTTTGATTTTGAGTTTGATTGAGTTTGATTTTGAGTTTGAGTTTGATTGAGTTTGATTAAGTTTGATTGAGTTTGATTTTTAGTTTGAGTTTGATTGAGTTTGATTTTGAGTTTGAGTTTGATTGAGTTTGAGTTTGAGTTTGATTGAGTTTGATTGAGTTTGATTGAGTTTGATTTTGAGTTTGATTGAGTTGTAGATTGAGTTTGAGTGAGATTTCTACACATATTTGCAATACACATAGGTGTTCCAAACTGCTTCTTCAATGGGGCTTGACAAGAACTTTTTTTCAGCCTAGAACAGCAGGACCATGTAGTTCCTACTACCTCTGGTACAGAGGATGGCTTCAGGATAGGTACCATGCCCATGAATATGTGCAGAATATAATGCAGATAGGATATTAGTGGCGTCAGACATGGGCCACTCCCCACACATGATAGAAGCACACAGTAAATAGCCGCATGCCTTGTATATATGCAAACTGTAACTGACCCTTCCACATTGTTTATGAAAGTATTGATCTAGCGTGTTTCATCAGCGCCTCTCAGGTCCAGAGTGAGAGGTGCTGTACACCCCTCCCACTGCTGTCACAGGCTCTGTCCACTTAAGGTTGATTACTGCAGTTAGTTACAACATTGATATCCAAGCAGAAATAGTGTTAGAGGCGATCAGAATGGGGGACGAGCGTGGAGCAGGCAAACCCACTAAAACATTTATTTATTTCTCTTTCTTTTCTTTTCAGGTGGTGATGGAGGGAGAGGAGCAGAGGGTGGAGGAGTGGCAGGGAGTCCCGGGGCGTGGAGGTGGGGAAGAGGAGGGGAGGAGTGAGGAGGAGGTAATAGTTGAGGAGGGGGAGGTAGTGGAGGAGGAGGTAGTGGAGGAGGAGGTAGTGGAGGAGGAGGAGAGAGGAGAGGAGGAGGAGGAGGGAGGAGAGGAGAAGGGAGGAGAGGAGGAGAAGGAGGAAGGAGAGGAGGAGGTAGGAGGAGGAAGGAGGGAGGGAGGAGAGGAGGAGGAGGGAGGAGAGGAGGAGGAGGGAGGAGAGGAGAGGAAGGAGGGAGGAGAGGAGAGGAGGAGGGAGAAGGGAGTAGAGTAGAGGAAGGAGGGAGGAGAGTAGAGGAAGGAGGGAGGAGAGGAGAGGAGGAGGGAGAAGGGAGGAGAGTAGAGGAAGGAGGGAGGAGAGGAGAGGAGGAGGGAGGGAGGAGAGTAGAGGAAGGAGGGAGAAGAGTAGAGGAAGGAGGGAGGAGAGGAGAGTAGGAGGAGGAAGGAGGAGGAGAAGGGAGAGTGGAGAGGGTCCTCATCCCCAGTCTGAAGAGCAAGAGGCTGGCAGCAGGTCCAGGGCCCACAATTATAGCCGGGAGGAGAACAGGGTCCTTCTGGAGGCCATCCGTGCCCACCCCGTCATCACCTCGGGGGGTAGGGAAGTAAAGGCTGGGCCCCGTGCTACTGCTTGGCAGCAGGTGGTGGATCTGGTGAACGGTGTGGCGGGCCGTGGACGGAGTCTGCGGTCAATAAAGCATCGGTTCGATGACATCAGGGCCGCGGTGAGGAAGAAGATGGTGCAGGAGGCCGAGGGGCGGAGGGTCAAGTACCTTGCCCATGAAGGTATTGCAAGGGCCATGCTTGCACCCTCCGACGCAGCTGGAGCATCAGGCCCGGTGGAGCAGCAGGACCCAGCCTCCATGGCAGGTGAATATGACATACAGCAACATGCCACCACATGTGCATCACACACTACACATGGCCATGACACTGACATGTCAGCTCCATTAAATAACAAGGGATAGATGGATGCATCATTAAATTCATGAAGCTGACATATCACTGTCATTCCTGGTCACCACAACAGTAATCAAGCAATAGAGCAGGTGTGTCGAAACTCGGCCCTGGTGGGCCACACACATGGCTGGATTTGATAACCCTGCTGCACACAGGTGAGTCAATCGCTTATTCATTCATCCTGATTGACTCACCAGTGCACAGAAAGGATATCTTCCAATCCAGGAAAGAGTTTGGACACCCCTGTAATACAGAGTCCATGTATTGGTGTGCCCGTTCAGCCTATGCAGTTACAGACAGCAGCCGTATTACAGATAGAGTTGTGAGCCGAGAACCATCCAGAACAGAAACCTAAGAATAGATAACAGCTAGTATAAGATAGCTAATCAGAGTTGCAAAGAGGAGAATCATCCATATTCAAGGCTAGATGTCAGATAATTAGAAATGAACACATCAATGCGCTAATCAACATACTAATGACATGTACCTTTCTTCTCTATCTCTCAGCATCCAGGAGGAGCTCTGGGTCCTGTGACCAGAGAGAGGAGGCGGGGCCATCAGCCCCGTACCAGGATCCTCCAGCACAGGGGGAGGAGGAAAGAAGATCAGAGGGCTCTGGGTCAGAGGATGGGCTGGTCATTGACCTTGCGGGGTCACCTGCCACAAGCCCTGGGCCTATGCCTATCCTCGAAAGGCTTGCTCTGGGGCCCTCATCCCCCCAAGGGACAGCACCTCCTTCCCCACAAAGTGTGCTGGCCTGGTCACCACCGGGCACATTCTCCCCACCGGCTCCAGCTGTGGACCTCCCCGCATCACCTCACAACGCCCACCCAGCGGTGTCGTCGCTGCAGAGACAGGCTGTGCAGGTGGAGACGCTGGGCGTCCTGAAGGAGCTGTTTGCCAGCAGCCAGAGGATCGAGGCCAACCAGCTCCGGATGGATGCCAGCATCTCTGCCCTCAGGTCACAGATGACCCACAGCCTGGCCAGGCTGTCCAGGGAGGTGAGGAGGCACCACATGACCATCGAACACCTTCAGGTCAGGCTGCTCAGACAGGCGATGGTCCCCAGCCCAGCATCAACGGGGATCTCCCAATCCCCCAGCCAAGAGCAGCCTGGCCCCTCCTCTCCTCCCATGTGTCCGCCACCGCCCAGACCACCGCTGCCTGGCACCGCCCGCCCCCCCCCCCCCCCCCACCACCACCATCACCACCAGAGGGGAGACGGAGGATGGGCACAGGTGATGTGGGTCCTGGGCCCAAGCGGAGGAGGACATAGGGCCTCATTCAATTGCAATGTGGCCGATTGCTAAGGGATCAATTTGAGCACAGAGCATATTTTCTACAGATGTTTGTAGTTAGTGAACTTCTCTCCAAAAGCAAGGTCTTCACTAACTACAAACGTCTGTAACTAAATATATGCTCTGTGCTTATATAGAGCCCTTTTCAATCGGCCATATCGCAATTGAATGACGCCCATAGGGTCTGCAGACATGTTTTAGCCTTCTCAACAGCACTCCTCAGTGACCATCAATTGGTCACAGGTTAAACAGAACACAAAGGGCCTCATTAAAATGTGATTTGGGCAATTGAATAGGGCTCTATATAAGCACATAGCATATTTGTTTTACAGAAGTTTTTAGTTAGTGAAGACCTGGCTTTTGCATAGAAGTTCCCTAACTAAAAACTTGCTTTCAAAAAGATGCTGCATGCTTATATAGAGCCCTATTCAATTTGTTACATAGCAATTTAATGAGGCTGTTAATTAGTAGTGTGACTAATACATTGTCACTAAGGAGTGCTGTTGAGAAGAGATGCTGCAGGCCCTATGATGTTTTCAGGCCTTATTTGTTAGGTTTTGTCTTTTTTTTTTTTTTTTTTTTTTTTTTAGGTCCATGAAGGCATCTCCTACATCTGCAAGCATTGTGGAGGAATTATGAGGTGGAGGGTTTTCCCAGTGCCTCTCAGGTAGACATGCCTTCAATGGCAGCCCCCTTAACATGTAGCTCCCACAATCTTACAGCTATCATATAGCCAGATATCTCTGACATGATTGTTGGTAGCTTAAATGTAGACTAATACCTAGCTATGGCGGTGGACTTGCAAAGTCTCACAATGGCATGTTAATAACAGCCAGCATTAATATATGCACAAGTGACGCATGCCATCCTGACCTCAATAGCAGTCTGAGAACAGATCTTTGGGTCTGATGTAAGAAACAGTGAATCTGGCTGCTGACATTTGTGTCCTCTCCATAATAATGGCTATTTGCCCATATTTCTGATTATCCACAGACCTAGCTAATGGTTAGTAATGCTTGCAGATGGGAATCAGGTGAGTTGGTATATTGGTACAGTATTTAGAACTGTACTGTACATACATCGTGATTCTAAATTGTTTTGGATCCTCCTCCGCATTTTTTGATTTGAACACTTCTTTCAGATTTTTGTTTGTTCAACACACTGTATGTGTGAAACTGGACTGGATTACACAGTCCAAAGGTTGAATCATCTGTTTAATTGAGCAGATCTAGTTACAAGTTGTAAGTGCTATGCACATAAATTGTTTCTTCAGTTAAATGAAGAGATTTCTGGTTCCGGTTGCAGCATGTGACCCTGGTAGGTGCTATGCATCATGCTTATTCTAGACTATTAGATTGACCCCTGTAGGTTTCCCCTTTTTTCCAGCCTCTTGCTCTTCAAGGACCGCCCACACCACACACATGATATTAATGCAGTTTTGACCACTGCTGATTGTGGTCTGTCTATCAAATAAAGCTTTGTTATACTGTTATGTGAATGCACAATCTTGACCACTGCTGATTGTGGTCTGTCTATCAAATAAAGCTTTGTTATACTGTTATGTGAATGCACAATCTTGACCACTGCTGATTGTGGTCTGTCTATCAAATAAAGCTTTGTTATACTGTTATGTGAATGCACAATCTTGACCACTGCTGATTGTGGTCTGTCTATCAAATAAAGCTTTGTTATACTGTTATGTGAATGCACAATCTTCACCACTGCTGATTGTGGTCTGTGTAAAAAATAAAGCTTTGTTAGACCTTTCTGACTGCGTCCATGTGTTATGAATATGTTTGGTTCAGGGAAATCCACATGCATTACATTAGTGTCACATTCCTATAAATGTAAACTGATGAGCCATAGTTAACATGCAATAGATCAATACATGTAAAACTGTTGAGGAGTCAGAATAGCTTGAGATATCATCTGATCCCAAATATCATATCTACTACTAATATAGGGTTAATACCCATGACAAGTCTGATTAGCGATACTGTGGAGTAGGAACATTCCCCTGAGGGCCTACAATGAATAGGACAGGTGACACTGGAGTGGTTTTTCAGTTCCTTCTCTAGTTGATTGGGATTAGTCCGACCTCTCTGATAAGACATACCCCCCTATACTGGCCCGATGTAGGCTAGCTCACAGCTTCATTGAAGTACACAAACTCCTTCACCCACATCAGTTAGCATATGTGTGAATACAGTTAGTTGCCCAATAATGAACATGCATTGGCTAAATATCCTTTGTTATCATATGTTGTAATGGTCATGCACATGCCAATCTGACAAACCATGCTGCAACTTGCATAATATGATTAAAGCCACACTACCCAATTCAATAGCAAGAGTAAAACATGAGTCAGGTCATATGAACCCTTTGCCACGCACATGAGCTCTATTGGGATCCCTTAAATCTCTATCTAATTGCATATACATCTAGCTCATCACTTCTACATTAGAGAATACAAATAGTGACCGCCACTTGGCATATATCAAGTACCAGGGGAATATTTCATTATATGTGGTTAAGTTCTTCAGTTGTGTCCGACTCTCCGTGACCCTATGGACTGCAGCACATTCAGCTAGGTCTCTGCCTGTGCTGTTATCCACGGTTTCCAAGCTAAATATACTGGTGTGGTTTGTCAGTTCCTTCTCAAGTGGATTGGACCTTGTCTGATCTCTCTGCTATGACCTGCCCACCTACAGTGGCCCTACATGTTATAGCTCCCAGCTTCATTCAGGTACACAAGCCCCTTCACACCACTTAGCAATGCTGAAGGGAACCAGGGGAACATGCACCACACATATCTACTCTGACCCATCAGGAAGGGCCGCAAGCTCTGGGATCGACAGCAAACTCACCGCCATCAGGCATAATCTCTGCTACGCCCATCCTGGTGGGAGCCATGTGCCAGGTGTCTAGTTATTCCCATTTGGTGAACTTCCAAACTGTTCTGCTATTTATCAATTTACATGGGTGAGGCTTGCTAAGTGGTGGTGGTGGTGAAGCAGCTTGTGTACCTCAATGAAGCTGTGAGCTACTGTAGGTGGGCAGGTCATAGCAGAGAGATCAGACAAATCCCAATCCACTAGAGGAGGAACTGACAACCCACTCCAATCTCTTTGGCCTTCAAACTTTGGAGAACAGCACAGGCAGAGACCTAGCTGAATGTGCTGCAGTCCATAGGGTCATGGAGAGTCGGACACAACTGAAGAACTTAACCACATATAATGAAATATTCCCCTGGTACTTGATATATGCCAAGTGGCGGTCTGATTTGGCCACTATTTGTATTCTCTAATGTAGATGTGATGAGCGAGATGTGTATTCTATCGTTGATCAACCATATAGCGTGCATCGAATGTGCGCTGTCATCTGCGCACCGACACATGCGCGCATCAACAACAGCAGGCGCGACAGGAGGCTAGCGGATCTCATGATTAGGATTAGGCGGTGGGGTGTAAGGGTTAGGATTAGGCTGCGGCTACAAGGGTTAGAAGGGTTTATGGCATTAGGTCATATCACTTGCGCCCTTTCATCGACGCGCACTAGTCAAAAATATTAGAACTGCGCAATGATGTGGGACCGCTCATGTCAGCTACATGTTGTCAAAACACATTTGCTGTGCGCGCCAATGTTGGGGTTACATATTCTATTATGGGGCTGTTTTAGAGGCTACAATGGAACCTGTATGTGTGCTGACCAATCAAACATATGAGGAATATTAAACTAATTTGAAGTCTTGTTAATTTGGAGGCTGTAATGCTTGGGCCTCCATTTTAGGGTTACAGGCTTAAACCATGCAGACTGAAAAAACCGTAACAAAATGGATACCTTTAACCTCCAAGCACGTACGGCCTTTAAAAACGAGCTGCAGGCTTGGAGGACAGCCCGCACGGGCTTGAATACGGAGCTACGGGCTTGGTCAGTGAAGTCGGTGGGACTTGTACGGATTTTAAAATTAAAATACAATTTGGCGATGTGCAAGCTTGAGAATGTTTGGCTAGTAATCCTCATGCCCCCCCATTATGTTCCCCATCATTTACAGTGCTTTGCAGTGCTGGATTGAATAAATATTGGCTATTACAATGCTGGGTTTGCGATCCTTCATCTCCGAACCCGTACGGGTTTGAACAAGGACCAGCCCGCGGAACTACTGGACGTAAAGTAATCCGTAAATAATATATCTGATTTGGGCTGATGTGCAAGCTTTAAAGGGTGTTGCTATTAATCTTCGTGTCCCCCATTATGATGCCTAGCATTTCCGGAGCTTTACAGTGCATTCTCGATTTTATATTTGCATTTTCAGTTTTAGGACTTTGCGGCCGGAAAACAAGATTTACGGGCGCTGGGAAAAAGCTTCCGGCCGTTTGCATGATATGCGGCCGGCCGGAAGGGGATATCCTTGCGGCGCCGTATAATTGAATTGCAAGGTAAAAGTAGCTCTACACGGGGCCGTAAGACGGCCGCAAGGAACCGCAGCTTTGCGGCCGTTTTACGGCCGATAATTGAATGAGGCCCTATGTAACTATGTAACTATGATTATATGTATCTAATAATTGATCTTGCAGATATGTATGGAGGGACATATTATTTTGACTATCATATATCTTTCTCAGCCAAGACAGCCGCAGTCACCTCTCAATTTCATTTTACTATGAACTGGGTGACCTTGGATCAGGAGCTTTTTTGCCATCACTTTGGGGAAACTAAAGCCTCTACTTGTCACCATTGCCAATCTTCTCTACACTTCTCCATCTTCTTTACTAACCCTGTCCATTCCAGGTGCCTCATTCAATTGCGATTTGGCCAATTGAATAGGGCTCTAAATAAGCACATAGCATATTTTTTTTTAAAGAAGTTTTTAGTTAGTGAACCTCTATCCAAAAGCAAAGTCTGTACTAACTAAAAACTTCTTGAAAAAAAATATACTATGTGCTTATTTAAAGCCCTATTCAATTGGCCAAATCACAATTGAATGAGGCCCCAGCACCTCACAACCTTCACTTTTCTCTCAACTTCCGACTTCACAACCAACCAAAGATATGTTGGGTAGACAATTGCATTATCTGGGGACTAGTCACAAATATAATAACTTTAATTCCAAATGTTACAACTTTAGTGGGTGCAGACTCCTGCATGTTTGCGTTGTGCCACAAGGAACACACTTGTACCATCTGCACCCACAATGATTAGCAGCCGTCAATCTTCCACTGGTCACTCACTTTATCACTAGCCACCCATCAGCATCTTTTTCAGATTACACAATATCAGGATTCACAAATGGGTTCCACATAGGACTCACTGCATTGCCTCAGGTTTCACTTTCCTGTGTTAATATACTATCCACAGAAAAGGAAACTGAAGTAGTGGACAAACTCATAGAATCTGAGATCTCTAAAGGCTACCTCATCTGTCCTTTTTCATCTCCACCTTTCCCATTTGGCATATCAACTCCATTGGCATTGATAGTCATTGACTATCAGTATCAATTCACTTATCCCCTCAGAAGAATTCACGTTACAATAGACCCAGGTTTATGACGCCATTACTCAAGTTACACAATTAGGTCCAAGATGTTGGCTTTCCAAAACTGACATAGCAGATGCTTTTAAACAATTGCCTGTCAACCCATCACTTTGACATGTCCAAGGCATTATATGGAAAGTTTAATTTTTTTTTGCCACCAGGCTCTAAGAGTAGCACTAATATATTCGATCTGTTCGCTAAAGTGCTCTTGGATTCCTTGTCAGATAGTCTTCCATTTTTTAGATGGCTTCTTATTCTTTGAAAATCCCAGTGCTAATCCCTCATTCATTATGTGTTGGATACAGTAGTACAGTAAATATATATAAACTAGCGACTTGCCCGTCAAAAAATGACGGCAATGAGATGTGTATGTTTGGAAAGTTGTTTAATTATTAATTTACGTATTTGACATTTCAGGAACTGTTTCTAAATCCTTTGTTTGCTTAATATCTTTTTTGGTGTATCTTTAATTTTTGCAGCTGATAGTCTTTTGCTTGCAATTCTTTTGCGTTCTTTTTCTTTCTCTTCTGGTGTCTGCTGGTTGGCCCATCTCTGTTGCCGTTCTCTAGCTTGCCGTCTTATCTTTTCTTGTTTGCTCTCGTTAGTAGCCATATTAATCTGTAAAAGAAAATAATGTATAATTAGTTTAGTTTGAGATGTTAAGTTTGATTTTTACATTTTTTATTATCAACAGTTTGTTTACATGTGCTTGTAGTTCATTGTAGCAGTAGTTTATTTGTATTGTTAAATAACAGTTTTTCTTATTTTGGATATGATCGCAATGGTTTTAGCATTATCCTGTTTTGTGTCTACCACTTTTGCTATGCTAATTTAGGCTTCTTTGTAAACCTTATAGCTTCTTAAACAGTAAAGAAGAATATTAATTTACTTTGGTATGTGTTTGTGTGATTTTTTGCATAATCCTATCTTGTGTCTACCATATGTTGCATACTTTATTTGCTTAATAAGTCTTTTTTATGAAGGTTAAATGTTTTTGTACAGTGAAAATGAATTTTTTTGCTATTTTGGATATGATGGCAATGTTTTTAGCATTATCCTGTTTTGTGTCCACCACTTTTGGTATGCTTATTTAGTCTTCTTTGTAAGGCTTATAGGTTCTTATACAGTAAAGAAGAATATTATTTAACTTTTCTATGTGTTTGTGTGATTTTTGGTACAATCCTGTTTTGTGTCCACCATATGTTGCATACTTTATTTGCTTAATTGGTCTTTTTTATGAAGGTTAAAGGTTTTTCTACAGTGAAAATGAATGTTTTTACTATTTTGTATCTGATGGCAATGTTTTTAGCATTATCCTATTTTGTGTCCACCACTTTTGGTATGCTTATTTAGGCTTCTTTGTAAGGCTAATAGATTCTTAAAGAATATTAATTTAAATAAATTAAAGAAGAATATTAATTTAGTTTGTTATGTGTTTGTGTGATTTTTGGTACAATCCTGTTTTGTGTCTACCACTTTTGGTATGCTTATTTAGGCTTCTTTGTAAGGCTTATAGGTTCTTAAACATTAAAGAAGAATATTCATTTAGTTTGCTATGTGTTTGTGTGATTTTTGGTACAATCCTATTTTGTGTCTACCAATTTTGGTATGCTTATTTAGGCTTCTTTGTAAGGCTTATAGGTTCTTAAACATTAAAGAAGAATACTACTTTAGTTTGCTATTAGTTTGTGTGATTTTTTGTACAATCCTAATTTGTGTCTACCATATGTTGAATACTTGATTTGCTTAATTAGTGTTTTTTATGAAGCTTTAATGTTTTTCTACAGTGCAAATGAATGTTTTTTCTATTTTGGATATTATGGCAATGTTTTTATCATTATCCTATTTTGTGTTGACTACTTTTTGGGTTCTGCATTTGTTATATTGGTGGCCATTAAACATATGTAGTTCCTTTATTTTTTGTACTTGTTATACTTTACCTTGATTGAAGTGTCGAATGACAGAGGGTCCCCTCCTGGCAATCTTAATCCACCGGTCTTCTTGTAGTGTCTGTTTGAAAAAGAAAGTGAAATGGTTAATTGTATATTTCTTCTTTTTGATTTAGCAAAGCATGGTCTTTTTCAGCATGTAATGTATTTTTCTATCTTACCTCTTCTTTGTTGGTGTTCCTTAAAAGGGATTGTGGTTCACAATGCACGTTGCAAATTCTTGAGTGACGCTGTTGATGCAGAGTCTGTTTGAATAGTAAAAAAAAGGAGAAAGATTGAACTTTAGGTGATATATTGAATTACAATAAATTAATGTCATTTAAATATACTTCTTTAGTTTCAATTAACATTAGTTTGTTTTCGGGCCTACACACTTAAATGTGCGTGTCACATATCACTATACATGAATCACATTTTAATAGTTAATTTTTTAATAAGAATTTTTTTTTTAATGTCATTTAAATATACTTGTTTAATTAGTTTGGGTTAAGATTATTTTGTTGTAGGGGCTATACACATAAATGTGCGTGTCACATGTCACTATACATGAATGACATTTTCATAGTTAAAGTTTTTTTTTTGTGCGTGTCACATATGAGTATACATGAATAATATTTTAATAGTTAAATGAACATTATTTTTTTTTCGGGCCTACACACATAAATGTGTGTGTGACATGTGACTATACATGATACACATATAAGTGTGTGTCACATATCACTCTACATGAATCATATTTTAATAGTTAATTATTAAAAATGTTTATGTCATTTAAATATAGTTGTTTAATTAGTTTGGGTTATGATTAGTTTGTTGTAGGGGCTATACACATAAATGTGCGTGTCACATGTCACTATACATGAATGACATTTTCATACTTAAAGTTTTTTTTTTTTTGTCCTGTCTTGATAATAACATGTAATATATTATAGCTTACCTCTCAGTTCTAATTTGCACAATGTAAAGTAGGAAATTAGGAAACAATTCTCTTCTCAAGTAACAGCAGCAGTTAACTATCCAGTCATTTCCGAGTAGAAATGTAGAATTTTCTGGAAAGTAGGCAGTATTTATAAACTTTCAAGTGCCTCAGACCGTTAGAACGCAATACGCATGCGCTATTTGCGTTCCACCTTACAATTTGCGTTCCATCCGCCATTTTGTGCGTAGTAGTTTTCAAAATGGTGGTTAATATCAGTGTGGTACGTTCCGCATAGTATGTGTTTCAGTCTTGCGAGTCACTGTAGTATAGTTACGTCTGAAGCCTCGTTTTCGTTTTGTTCGGTGGCCATTTTTTCTCTTGATTAGGTGATTTTCGGCAGTTTAAACTCGTTTTTTTGGACTTAAATGTACGTGTAAATTAACTTTTCGAGGTGCCGGATGCACCCCCTTGCTGTAAGTAAGCTTTTTATGTGTTTGTTGTGTTTATTTCTTGTGTTTCTGATGTTTTCATGCGCTCCGTTTTCGGACGGTTTTGCGTGTTGGGAATGGCTTGTTTCGCGGCCGTATCGTTTTGCGATGCAGCCGTATTTTTTTTTGCGAGGGACACAGTTGGCTTTTACGTGTACGATGCAGTTGTTTTTTTTCGGTGCCTTTGATTTTTTTTTTGTTGCCTTTGCGAGGATCCGCATTTGTGGGGACGTTGGGATGTTCCACCACCGCAAATGCGGCCCCTTGGGCTGAGGAATATTTAAGAGGAATAGAGACTATGGGGCACACATAGCTGAATGGACATAGTATCACTATCCACACATGTACAGTATCTCACAAAAGTGAGTACACCCCTCACATTTTTGTAAATATTTTATTATATCTTTTCATGTGACAACACTGAAGAAATGACACTGAGCTACAAGGCAAAGTAGTAAGTGTACAGCCTGTATAATAGTGTAAAATTGCTGTATAAAAGTGTCAATATTTTGTGTGGTCACCATTATTTTCCAGTACTGCCTTAATCCTAGTGTGCATGGAGTTCACTAGAGCTTCGAAAATTGCGACTGGAGACCTCTTCCACTCCTCCATGATGACCTTGAACTCCCCCACCTTCCATTTGAGGATGCCCCACAGATGCTCAATAGGCTTTAGGTCTGGAGACATGCTTGGCCAGTCCATCACCTTTACCTCCAGCTTCTTTAGCAAGGCAGTGGTCATCTTGGAGGTGTGTTTGCCCTGTTTCTCTCTCATTCTCTGACACTCTCTATTTCTCTCCTTCTCTTTCTCCCTCCTTCTCTCTCTCCCTATCTCTCTCTCTCTCATTCTCTCTCCCTCTCTCCTTATCTCCCCTCCTCTCTCTCCCTCCTTCTCTTTCTCTGTCTCTCTCTCCCCCTCCTTCACTCTCTCCTTTTCTCTCTCCTCCTCTCTCTTCTTATCTCTCTCTCCTCTCTTCTCTCTCTCATTCTCTCTCCCTTCTCTCTCTCCTTCTCTCTTTCTCCTTCTCTCTTCTCTCTCTCCTTCTCTCTCTCCCTTCTCTCTCTCATCCTACTCTCTTTCTCTTCTTCTGTCTCTCCTTCCCTCTCTCTCTCATGCTCAATCTCCCCTTCTATCTCTCTCATACTCTCTCTCCCCTCTCTCCTTCTCTCTCTCCTGCTCTCTCTCCATCTCTCTCTCCCCCCTCTCCTTCTCTCTCTCTCATTCTCTCTCTCTTCTTCTCTCTCTCCCTTCTCTCTCTCTCTCTTCTTCCCTCTCACCTTCCCTCTTTCTCCATCTCTATCTCCCCTTCTCTCTCTCTCTCTGAACGTCATAGGGGTCGCCTCCAGACACACTTTGCCTTTCTTGTAACGCCTGGGGTTTCTTCCAGTGGTATTTGTCTAGTCCATCCGGTAGAGATGCCACTTTATAAAGGACCCTACATCACTTAACCTTAAAGGCATATCTAAGTGAACTGTATAAATATATCTGTAATCTTTAGGCAAATACAGCTTATGTGTATGCTGCACATTTCATAAAACATTTTATTTTTATTAATACCTAAAAATCCATCTAATGATTATGTTGAGACACTCAGGGGTGGCTACACAAGCCCCTAATCCCCACCCAATCAGCATGCAGCATTAGGGGAGCAGTTTCTAAATCATTACATACTGAGTGTGCCTTCCTCAGCAAGTAGGAGAGCACTGATGTCAGCCCTAAGATCACTGCTTGGGATGTGCCTCCTGCTGCAGTCTCCTGTCTGTCTGTTCTGCCCATGCCTTTCACCACAGATACACTACATTTCCCAGTCTGCCAGTAAGCACAAACAGGAAGTTAATTCAAAAGTTTCAGCTAACCTGATTGGCCAAAACAAATTATTTTATATGTTATGTTAATTTAGTCTGGGTTTGGAAGGGGTTAACCCTGATTTACAACTGTCAGAAATTACAAGATATTTTGCAAACTTCAAGGTAAGTGTTTAAATGGTTATTGTGGGATTTTTTCATGCAAAAAAGGTTTGCATATACTAGTAATTCTCCTCTATCAGATGCATTCATAACCCAGCTCACTTAGATATGCCTTTAAGAGCCCTTAATGTAAAAATCCTTTACATGTTGTTTTCTATTATGAAGTGTTGCTTCTTTTTGATTGTCTGATTTCTTAAAGGATTTACTACAAGAGAACCAACCATTATATTTAGGAAAGCACATTTAAAAGAATACAATTGAAAGCATAATCAGTCTCTAATGCACTAACTTTTAATAACAAAATAGTTTAAGAAAAAGATACTAGTGGATTTGTAAATTTTGGTAAATGAAAGGCATGCAAGGTTCGTAAGAAAAAAGATGGAAGGAAGTGATAAGTAAATAAATGAAAGGTAAGAAAGAAATAAAGGAATACAGTTCTGTGAATGTAATTTACCTGTTAGGGTTGTGATTGGTCTATTCAATATATAGGTTGTACCTCAAGATATTGAAAACTATAGTTTTAGAATATTTTAAAAGGATACAAAAAACATTCTGTGTCCAATCACTTTAAAAAGAATCATGAATATAATACTGAAGGTTTGCAATTTATAGCACTGGAACAGATTAATAGAGATTTAAGAGGTGGATACTCCATTAAAAAGCTTTCACAGAAAAATGGAGATAATATTTTTAATATGGCGTCATATGTCTTCTAAGGTTTAAACATAGAGTTTGATCTGTTATTTACTTTACTGACATAACTGCATAGGAATATAAATTGTGTAAAAAAAGTGCTTTCATGTAACAATTTGTATTTGATTTTTATGATATATATGCATACAGTTGTGCTCAAAAGTTTGCATACCGATGGTGAATTGGTTGTATATGTACCATTTTTAAAGAAAACACGAGTGAGCAGGCAAAACACATATATTTTATTTCTTATTGGATTCATATTCAACTGTAGGTTATAACAGAATGACACAATCATAAAACAAAGCACGGCAGCAAGAAAAAAATTAAATTACCTTGTTCAAAAGTTTGTATACCCTTAGTTCTTTTTTTATTTATTTACACAAAACATAAACATACATACTGATTTTCCATCAATACATATCGATCTTTAAATCAACTGAATATAGAAAGAAGGAAAGAGCCATAAGTTAGTTAAGTGTTTCTATGTAGCCATCCCACATTTTCCAGGTGATATTAGTTTTCAGTTATGTATTCAAGTTGAATTAAATGAATTATTTTTCGATAACTCTATTTCTAGACAATGTGGGCCATATTCAATTGAGCTTCCAGGCGATCCGGGAGCCTTGGCGTCTTTTTTGCGGGCTCCAAACGGCTTCCGAGTTATGGCCTTAAAAAAAATTGCCATGGTTTACCTCGCAACTTACAGCCTACAGAAGCCTTTGATCTTTCACTTTCGCAAGGCTAAAATCACAAATCGCTATTCAATTGCTCAATTCCCCAAGCCTACAAATGTTTTCACACCCGTAAATGGCAAATGAAGGAGAAAATCCAATGAGTGCTAGAGAGGACCAGCAAGGGGGTTAAACACCTATTCGTAGCACTTTAAATGCAAAAAAAACATCACTACTGAGCTGTAAATAACGGGGAAATTGATGGAAAACATTAGAACAAATTGCACAACAGTCTCAAGCTCGCAAATCGGGAGGAAATTAAATGTATTTTTATGTTTCATTTTGGGGTTAAATCGATTTCGGGTATCAAGGAATTAATATATATCAGGCCACCCATATGGACTAGAACAGTATTGGCATTCATTTTCATAATTCTTTATTTTGCGGGTTTGCAAGTCTGTTTGCGTATCGGACCCCCCAATCTAATTGATTGACATGTAACCTCCATGTTTTACTGCTGTAATAATGACAGTCTCATTTTCTATAGGCTGATTCGAAATAGGAGGTTACAGGCTTGCTTAATTGATCATCTTCCCGCCCTGAACTGCTCTGAACCAGTGCATGATTTTTTTTTCCAATTTAAAACGATAAGCCATTTTTTGGTTGATAAGATGTGAACTAAGAAGTATTTAACTTTACAACCCATATCATCTGGAAACATGTGGAACAATACAAATTCTTTTTCATATTATCTATACATGAAGACAAAAAACTATGCACCACCATATGTGTTCAAAAGAACCTGTTTCAGATTCACATCTCCAGCAAAGATCTATATAGTTTCCTTTACTAAATTTTGAGATTTGGCTTGGTACTAAGTGCCATCTTTGGACAACTTTAAACTACATTTATTTAAGTTAACACATTTTAGAGTATTGTCTGGAACCTCAAAAGCTTTATTCTATGAATTGTGGCTCCATTGCTTTCCCAATTCTTCCTCCTATTTATTCAGTTTTACATTTTTGTTACTTCTTTCATATCTCTTAAAATTTTTAGTTGTGTTATAGTGTGGTTTTCCTTCCTTCTTTTGTAATTTCTATTTAAAAATTTCATAATTGGTCTTATTTTTTTTTATACTCATTATTAGACAAAACTTTAAATAAAGCATTATAGTCCAGACATTTTTCACCTCAGTACTTCAAAGGTTGTTATTTTCGCATTTGAGAACAAGTCTACTAAACTATTAAGGTTCCATCTCTCCCAGCTAATTTTACTAAATTTGAAAGGTCCTTCATTTAGGGTTATTATAGGCAATAGTGGAGAGGGAAACCTTACTCATTTATTTATTTAATATTATATTTGAACCAAGATTTTTTTTTTTCAATCAGTTTTATTAATAAGCAAAGATGCCAACATACAAATGGTGTGACAAAATACAATAAAGTCACCAATGAAAAGTAAATACAAATGAAAAAAGATTTAGACGATCAGAAACCTATTTAAACTGCAAAGGGGACATGCATACGTTTTATCAGAGGCGCTTTTGCTGTCATTGTAAGGTCGGCTCTGATCTGTTTTTTGTGCTTATTGCAAGGCTATCCCATGGTGTAGCGTTGGCGCTCGTTGTGAGGCGCGCAGTGAATGTCTTTTGCGTTTAATGCGATAGGGTTTTTTTGTGTTTTTTGTGTATATGTATTCTGTGCTGCTAATTAAATAAGTTTTAAGTTAATAAATTAATATACTTATCTATTTGTAAGTAATACATGCAGGAAGCATTGTGCTGAAGAGCTGACAATCTGTTTTCATGTTCATGCAGCATACAATGTAGCTTTCTAGTGTTCTGTAGCTGAGGTGTAAGTGTCAGCAATGTGTGAAGTGTGTAGTGTAAATAGGCTGCGTGCGCGATGGGAAGCCGTTAGTGTAGCTGGGTACTTCCGCATTCTGTAAGTTAATGTTGTAAAATGGCGGCGAATGTGTATGTGGTAGGCAGGTTTGCTAAAAGTGTATGTTGTAGGTCGTATAAGTTTTTGTAAAAGCCGGATTTGCTTTGAGGGATTTAGCGGCTTTAGGGGTGGTGTAGCCTCATTTTCGTTTTTTCGGGGGCCATTTTTTTATTTCGCTTAGGAGATTTTCGAGTGGCTAAACTTTTTAAATGTGACAGAATTGAGATTTGAGCAGTGTTGCAGAGGTCCTGGGTGTTTCCCCTTGGTGTGGGTAAGTTTTTTTTTTTTTGTGTGTGTATTTGTGTGTTTTTTAATGTTTACCGCTGTTTGTGGTTTGTCTGGTAAGCTTGTATTTTTACGAGTCCGTAATGGGTCCCACTGCTCGTATATTTTTGTGTAAGTTCATAGTTAGTCATTGCTTGTTTAAGTTTTTTTTTTCCAATTGCCGCTTGTGTGGTGGTTTGTAAGCTGTTGTGAGGTGCCGTGGAGCCTCCACCTCCGCAAGTGCGGCCTCTCCCTTCGCAAGGGTCCACATTTCCAGTCCGAAAGTCATAGGGGGTCGTAGGGATGAGCGCCTACGGCGCTCATCTTCACCAGCACAAGGAGTGCCTTTGTCGCTCCTTACCTGCAACCGCGGCCCTCGAGCAAGCGTTAGCAAATACCCGTATTGCTGACAACTATATATGTGATACTTAGTAAAGGTAAGCCTATCTGAATAGTTAGGGGCTGCTAATTGCGCATCAATTTGTACAGCATCTCCTCCAGTAAATTCTCTTGATTCCTGGATAATCAAGGTACCCGATGGCCTAGTAGGTCAACTTCGGCAGTTGGATTAATATGTTGGGCAAATATGTTCGAGGCAAGTGAAAATACTTCTTGCCACAGTAATCTAACACTAGGGCAGTCCCACCATGTATGGAGGAAGGAGCCTACTCTGCAAAATTCGCTGAAGCAGTCTGGGTTTGGTGTTAATTTCCATTTATTAGGCTTGTCTGGAGTATGGTATGTCCTGTGGAGAACTTTAATGGAGGTTTCCAATATACTACTATTTATGGAGCCTTTAGTCAAATTTAACCAGGAGGACTCCCGGGTATCTTGGGTCCAATAACAGTTCAGGTCCCTTTCCCAATTTTGCATGTAAGTCAATTTAGACTGATTTAGGTTAGTATTGATTGAGTCATAAATAAGGCTAATAACACTTTTCATGAGAGGTGTTTGTGCTGCTTTAAAGTAAAACTTAAAGTTAGGACATGATAAGCCTTCCTTTGTTTTGTGCTTGAACATTGTGCTTTTGGATATACAATGCGATTTGTTACACCATATAAACTTGGGTCAGACATTGAAACCTCTCTAGTTCAGAAAAGTTGATTGCAATGGGCAGGGTGCGAAATAGGTATAAAAGTATTGGCAAGATATTCATCTTAACTGAGTTTACATGCCCTAGCCAAGAAATATTCCCTTTGGACCAAGTCAAATAGTTCTGAGTATAGCTGTGTGAAATTAGCTTTATGAAGGTTGTTTGTTTGTTGTGTGAGGTCGATACGTAAGTATTTAATATACAAGGGGGTCCATTGAAACTGGAAATTTTGGTGTAAAAACTGTATGGCTTCCGGAGGGAGAGATATATCCAAGGCTTCTGTTTTTTCAAGATTTCTTTCAAACCTGGGATCTTTACGAAATTGTTTAGAATTTGCATAAGAGTTGGAACCGAGGTGACAGGTTGAGATAAAGTGCACAAGAGATCATCCGCGAATAGTCAGCACTTAAGATGTTGATGGCCTATTGCAATACCATTGTAATAAATCACTAATGTAGTTGTTGTACTGCAAGTTGTCATCCCATTGCAGCCCATAGGGCCGGAACTGCTAACCTCGAGAAGGCACTCATTGCACTGCGAGCCTTGCAAAGGTACTCATTGCAGGGGTGGACACGTGGGACTTAGTTGGCTCTTATCCCGAGACACTGGACTTGGCCAAAAATACAACTTTAACTGACGAACCACCGAACTGGAAAAACATGCAAAAACACACAAATTTGCCTCAAATTCACTTACACAGCACAGCGGGGGAGCCAGGGAGCCTGTGAGTGAGGTTGCAAGTTAATTTGAGGCATATTTTGCCTTTTTTCAGGATTGAAAATCGCCAAAGCAAGAAATAAAATGGATGCCGAAAAAACGCAAACACAACGAAAACGAGGCCGAATTACGTAAAATGTGGCCAAAGGACGTAAATATGAGCCCTAAGCAAGTCTTAACGCAAACCAGTAACACTTAATACAAGGCGGTAACATTTAACTCAAGCCAGTAACACTGAACCCAAGGCAGTAACACTTAAGGCGCTCATCGCGGGGCCTGTAAAATAGATGTGGGAAGAAGTTTGCAATGAGCATCAAAGGCGCTCATTGCGAGTCACGTGATGAGCACCAAAAGCGCTCAGCGCGGGGCTCGCGATGAGCACCAAAGGTGCTCAGAGGGACCATATCCTCACATTTTGTGTCAAACAGCTTTGCCAGTATTCAAATTTTATTGCCGTCATTTTGACGGACAAGTCGCTAGTTGATATATACTCTCCATAAATCATAGGTTCTTTTGGCCAGATCAATAAACAAGCAGACACATAGGGTATAATTAAAAAGATATAATTTACATAAATCAAAATATGGTTACACAATGAGTTTAGACAAAACAGATAACAGACAAGAAGTATTAAGACGATTGTTACTAATATAATACTTATATGAATTCTACATTATGTAATATAAATACACGGTATACTACCCCCTATGGTCAGCTTTTCTCTGGTCAGGGGCAGGCCCAGTTGGGCTCAACTGGCATTCTCCTGGCACTCTTCCTCTCTGGACTGCTTAATGGAGGCTCTCTCTTCATAGATTCTTGGCTTTCTTTTATATCAGATTGTGGTCTATGTCCCACCCTCTCTACACGTCATACATGGTAATAAGTTGGATTTAGACTGTTGGTTTCCATACATGCTGTAACACTACACCCATCTAGGGTCTTGTTTTCAGCTGTCTAATGTCAATAAAAAAGTATTTACTAAACTTTCCTAAGGCTTTCTGTTTTTACTGTAAATAAGACCATTTGTGACTTTAAATTATTTTGAGTGAGGCTACCCACACCTGTTGTATTTTCCCTACAGTACAGACTAGGTTTAAAACTAAGTACAGTTATACATAGACATATATAAGATAATAAATGAATGCATTTGTTGGAATAATACGAAAAAGACAGGAGGTATAATATCTTGATACAAACACACAATTGTAATAACGTATTATTAACACTAGAGTTGTATATAATAAGTTTTATTTATAAAAATACATATTGAAGTCATGTGAAAAATTCCCTGTATATAAGCCATATTTTACAGTCCCCTCCTAGAGAGTGAATTATTTTGTAAAAAAAATGAACTCTCTAAAATTATATGAATAAATATGTCTTATTGTGTGTAAACTGACTGTGTGTATGCGAGATTTCAAAGTATTACAATCAATATTTTCTTACTAAATTTAGGGTTCTGTGGCGAGAATTTGGACTAATTATATAAGCACTCACAGTAAGCATTTTATCATATTAATTTATACTTCTTTGGCCACTTTGCGCATCATCACATCACCCTCCCATAACTATTGTAGCTTTATTCACAGGCCACACGTCTGTTTACACCTCAATACCAACTTCTGTGTTCCACCATTTTGTCCTGCATCCACGTGTCACCATTTCCACCCATGTCCCATCCTTTGACCCATATTGGATCTTTTTGAGAAGTTTATTACACTTGGTTTGCTTGCCTCTATCAGGCTTATGTTGTCTGGAGTAGTATAGTGTTTGTATTGAAGAAACCACTCATCAAAAGACACTTTATTGTTAGGACGTGTGGTGGTGATTGTAGCACCTTATTATGTACTTTAGTGAAAAACATTAAAAGTGACTCGGTATTCACTCAGGAAATGGAAGATGTGTGTGATAAACCGGGATCTCTCTGTATCTTCAGGAAATTATTAGACCTACAACTACAGGTAAAGCATGCAGCAGGATCTTAGTGAAACCACTAAGGTTGTACATCTCACTGGTGTCTCAATGCCTCCATATTAATTCCAAGTCTGGCTTTCTATAGCAAGACATACAAAATAATAAAAATAACAAATCATATTAATCCAATATTCCCAACCATTCCTAAATTAGGGTGATCTAATTTGAAAATAGTCTTTGTCCCTAACAAAGATAAAGTGATGGAAACACATGACTGACCAATGGGGACATTTTTTATGGAGATATTCTAGCAGACCATGACAAATTTAATTTTGACCAATCTTTCAGTATATCCACAATTTGTTTGTATAATTTTTCATGATTTTGTCTAATTAATTGGTAAAAATTGGAGGATATTTCTATACCTAGGTGGTTTTAACCTGTTTTGTTGCCAATAAAAAATATAATTCTCTCTGAGACAAGATCTTGATTCTAATATTAAATTTGTATTAAAAAAAATGTTTTGTTTTGTGTTGGGGGCATATAGGTTCAGAATTGTATAAGATTCATTATTAACCAAAAAGAAAAAAGAAACAAATACTTCAATGGAAACCAGCATCTATCTCTAATAGTACTTGTCAATTATTGGATATAAATCGGATTAGGAAGAAGCAACTCAAATTAAAATATAACCTTTATTTATAAAATGTAAAAATATTAACAATTCAAATCCGAAATACATACAATCACATCAACTGTCTCTCAGTGATATAATCTTGTATAATGTAAGTAACAGCCTTAAATGCACAATAATCAAAAATAATGATCACACAAAAAATACACTTTAAAGTGTCCAGTGCATTATGATATAATCTAATCACATATATAGTTGTGAGCGTACGGGCCGTTGCTCACGACTTTTTAACAAAAAAAAACCAACCTCCCAGCCAACAAAAACCCAACGTAACGTCCCCGCAAATGCAGATCCTCGCAAAACGAGGGTCCGCATTTGCGGAGGTGGAGGCTCCAACGTCGGCTGTGTTAACACACACACACACGACTTTTTAACAAAAAAAAAACTCAAAGGCACCACACACCTGCTTACACACAGACACACAGACGCAAGACTTAAAAAAAAACACCAAAAAGGCCCCTCACACGCTCTTAACACACATATACGCACGACTTAGAAACAAATACACTGCGGCGTACACGTAAAAGCCAACTGCATCTCTTGCAAAAAAATATGGCCGCATCGCAACAGAATGCGGCCGCATTGCAAAAAAATACAGTCGCGAACCGACCCATTCCAAACACCGCGCATCAAAACATAACAAACACAAGAAATAAACACAACAAACACATAAAAAGCTTACTTACAGCAAGGGGGGGCATCCAGCACCTCCAAAAGTCAACTTACACGTCCATTTAAGTCCAAAAAAAGAGTTTAAACTGCCGAAAATCGCCTAAGCGAGAGAAAACATGGCCACCGAACAAAACGAAAACGAGGCTTCAGACGTAACTGCACTACAGTAACTCGCAAGAATGAAATACATACTATGCGGAACGTACCACACTCATATTAAACACCATTTTGAACACTACTACGCACAAAATGGCGGATGGAACGCAAATTGTAAGCTGGAACGCAAATAGCGCATGCGTATTGCATTCTAACGGTCTGAGGCACTGGAAAGTTTAAAAAAATACTGCCTACTTTCCAGAAATTTCTACAAGGTTATAAATACTGCCTACTTTCCAGAAATGTCTACATTTCTACTCAGGTGATGAACGGAGTGACTTCAGAGTTAACTGCTGCTGTTACTTGAGAAGACAATTATTTCCTAATTTACTATTTTACATTGTGCGAATTGCTACTGAGAGGTAAGCTATAATATATTACATTTTATTATCAAGACAGGACAAAAAAAAATTAACTATTAAAATGTGATTTATGTATAGTGACATGTGCCACGCACATTTATGTGTGTAGGCACAAAAAAAAATAAGGTTCATTTAACAAAAAAATAAATAAAACATTTTAACTAACAAAATGTGATTTATGTATAGTGACATGTGGCACGCACATTTATGTGTATAGACCCTGCAACAAACTGATCTTAAAACAAACTAATTAAACAACTACATTTAAATGGCATTACAAAAAAAAAAAAATGTAATATTAAAATATGATTCATGTATACTCATATGTGACACGCACAAATATGTGTATCATCTATAGTCACATGTCAAACACACATTTATGTGTGTAGGCCCAAAAAAAAAAAGGTTCATTTAACAATTAAAATATGACACGAACAAAAAAAAAATTACATTTAACTCCGAAAATGTGCTTCATGTATGTGACATTTATGTGTGTAGGCCCCCCCAAAAAATAATGTTAATTGAAAATAATTACAGAAGTATATTTAAATGACATTAATTTATTGCAATTCAATATATAACCTAAAGCTCAATCTTTCTCCTTTTTTTTAATATTCAAACAGACTCAGAATCAACAGCGTCAATCAACAATTTGCACCGTGCACTGTGAACCACAATCCATTTTAAAGAACACAAAGAAAGAAGAGGTAAGATAGAAAAATACATTACATGATGAAAAATACCATGCTTTGCTAAATCAAAAAGAAGAAATATACAATTAACCATTTCACTTCCTTTTTAAACAGACACTACAAGAAGACCGGCGGATTAAGATTGGCAGGAGGGGACCCTCTGTCATTCGACACTTCAATCAAGGTAAAGTATAAAGTACAAAAAAGAAACCAACTATGAGCCTCATTCAATTCTGAGTTGCCCAATTGAATAGGGCTCTATATAAGCACATACAAAAAATGTTGACAGAACTTTTTAGTTACTGAACTTCTTTTGAATAGATGCTTACTAACTAAAAACGTCTTTAAAAAAAACATGTTATGTGCCTTTTTAGAGCCCTATTCAATTGGTGAAATTGCAATTGAATGAGGGCCATACTAACTAAAAAACAATTTAAAAAACATATGTCATGTGCTTATTTACACCCCTAGGGCCTCATTCTATTATCGGCCGCAGCCGTTGCGGGGCCGCAAGGACCGTCCGCAAGTTATTCTGCTATTCCATGTACCCTCCGGCCAGGGATTCCGGCAGGCTTGCGGCCGGTGCCTTGCTATCTCTTGCGGCCGCTCGCGCCGGAGGAAATCCTTTGATCAAAAACGGCCGCAAGGAAATCGGCCGTAAGAAAATCCTATTTGCAATTCAATTGCTCCGGGAAACCTCTCTGCAAGGCTAAAACCAAGCCGCAGCTTACTTGCAGGAAAGAGGTCCCGCTAGAACCAATTAAGCACGAAATATAGCCCAAATAAAGCCATCCTGCACTTTGAGAAGACTATAAAGTGATTTTCGGTGTTAGCAAAAATAGCACAAAATTCCCCTATACTCAAATCCGTAAAATATATTTTTTTTAATATACGCCAAATATCCATGTAAAAAGTCCATAGGGCTTGGAGCACCTCAGACCCGCCCATGCAGCAGCCGGAAAATAAACAGTTAATTTGAACTCGGGTTTGGGCTGATGTGCAAGCTTGAGAGTGGGTTACTTTTAATCCTCATGTCCCCCAATATGATCCCTAGCATTTACAGAGCTTTACAGAGCTATCTTGAATTTATTTTTGACTTTTTAGATTTCAGAGCTTACGGCCGGTTGCAAGATTTACGGACGGCCGTAAGAGGAGATCCTTACAGGGCCGTATAATAGAATTGCGAGGTAACGGAACCCCCGCAAGGAATCGCAGCCTTACGGACGGTTTACGGCCGATAATAGAATGAGGCCCCTATTCAATTGGCAAAATCGCTATTGAATGAGGGTCTAATTAAGTAAATCATTCAATTGCAATTTGGCCAGTTGAAAAGGGGCCTAAATAAGCACATAACATATATTTTTTAAAGAAGTTTTTAGTTAGCAAGCATCTATCCAAAAGAAAGGTTTTCACTAACTAAAAACTTCTTTAATAAAAATATGATATGTGCTTCTTTAGGGCCCTATTCAATTGGCCACATCACAATTGAATGAGGCCCCAAGTATGCAACATATGGTACACACAAAAAAGGATTGTACAAAAAAAACACTAACAAATAGCAAACTAAATTAATATTCTTCTTTAATGTTTAACAACCTATAAGCCTTACAAACAAGCCTAAATAACCATACCAAAAGTGGTATACACAAAACAGGATTGTACCAAAATCACACAAACATAGCAAACTAAATTAATCTTCTTCTTTAATGTTTAAGAACCTATAAGCCTTACAAAGAAGCATAAATAAGCATACCAAAAGTGGTACACACAAATAGGATTGTACAAAACTCACACAAACACATAGCAAACTAAATTAATCTTCTTCTTTAATGTTTAAGAACCTATAAGCCTTAAAAAGAAGCCTAACTAAGCATACCAAAAGTGGTACACACAAAACAGGATTGTACAAAAACTCACACAAACACATAGCAAACTAAATTAATCTTCTTCTTTAATGTTTAAGAACCTTTAACAACCTATAAGCCTTACAAACAAACCTAAATAACCATGCCAAAAGTGGTACACACAAAAAAGGATTGTACCAAAATCACACAAACACATAGCAAACTAAATTAATCTTCTTCTTTAATGTTTAAGAACCTTTAACAACCTATAAGCCTTACAATAAAACCTAAATAACCATGCCAAAAGTGGTACACACAAAAATAGGATTGTACCAAAATCACACAAACACATAGCAAACTAAATTAATCTTCTTCTTTAATGTTTAAGAAACTATAAGCCTTACAAAGAAGCCTAAATAAGCATACCAAAAGTGGTACACACAAAACAGGATTGTACAAAAACTCACACAAACACATAGCAAACTACATTAATATTCTTCAATAATGTTTAAGAACCTATAAGCCTTACACAGAAGCTGAAATAAGCATAACTACAGTGGTGGAGACAAAATAGGATAATGCTAAAACCATTGCAATCATATACAAAATAATTTACAAAAAAATAATTACAGTATAAAAAAATTATATATGGAATAGAAAAATACATTTTAATTATTTAAAAAGGTTGCACAAAAAAATAAATAGCAGAAAAATTCACCATAACACATACAATACACAAAAATAATGTATTTTTTTAGTTACTACAAATACATTCAAATCAAATAACATTTTCTTTTTTATTTTACAACAGATACTGCGTCAAGACCATCGGACCAGGAGTTTCAACTGAGGACCAGACCATCGGACGAGGACTTTCAGAGAGGACTACACCATCGGACGAGGACTTTCAACAGAGGACTACACCATCGGATGAGGACTTTCAACAGAGGACCAGACCATCGGGCGAGGACTTTCAAGAGAGGACCAGACCATCAGACGAGGACTTTCAACAGAGGACTACACCATCGGACGAGGACTTTCAACACAGGACCAGACCATCGGATGACGACTTTCAAGAGAGGACCAGACCATCGGACGAAGACTTTCAACACAGGACCAACAAAGATTCTGCTTGAAATCAAACTTCAACCAAGGTACAGTATAACAAGTAAAAAAGAGAAAAATAAATAAATATCTTTGCTTTGCATCGATGTCAACAGAAAATAAAATAAAATAAAAACACCATTAACTATAACTTTAAAAAAATATATAACTAACACATTTCTCATCTATCTCTTATTTGTCTTTTAGGGCCAATAATCTTTAACAGTAAATAAAAACTTCAATGTAGCCAGAAAAAAAAATTTGCATAGTCTAAAAAAGGCTAAAAACAGAGACTCTATACAATTTGTCATTCTAAATTTCCAGTCCTAGACCCTCTTTGAATTGCCATTTGCCCAATTGAATGGTGCTCTAAATAAGCACATAACATATTTTTTAAAATAAGTTTTTACTTAGTGAAAACCTTGCTTTTGGATACATGTTTAATAACTAAAAACTTCTTTAAAAAATATCTTATGGCCTTATTTAGACCCCTATTCAATTGACCAAATTGAAATTGATTAAGTATAAAACATAACCACACTGTTGATAACAATTTTTGCTGAAAACAAACTTAACATCTCAAAATAAACTAATGATACATTATTTTATTTTTACAGATTAACATGGCTGATAACGAGAGTAAACAAGAAAAGAAAAGACGCCAAGCTAGAGAACGACGACAGAGAGCAGACAGCCAGCAGACACCGGAGAAGAAGGAAATTCGACAAGAAATAGAACGCAAAAGAATTGCAAGCAAAGGACTGTCATCTGCACAAATTAAAGATATGCCAAAAAAAGCTACCAAGCAAATAAAGCATTTAGAACCTGTTCCTCAAACATCAGATGACATTTTACCTGAAAAAATACAAGACATACCAAAAAAAGCCACGAAAAAAACAAAGCATTTAGAACCTGTTCATGAAACATTACATGACATTTTACCTCAACCAATACAACATATACCAAGAAAAGCTACGAGAAAAACAAAGCATTTAGTAGTTGAAACATGACATTTCACCTGATGAATATGAAAGTCAAACTCCTATATGCTTTGCAAATTGTCCTTTACTCAAGTCTTTAGCAGTAGAGGTTCATAGTTGTGGGGACATGACTACTCAATGTCAGTTTTGTGAGGCTTATTATTTTAAACAGGAGAGACCCAGAGATGGCCAGTTTATTAGTTGCTGTCAAAAAGGCAAGTTCAAACTTCCAGAAAGAAAAGAATTTCCTATCTATTTACAAAACATTCTGACTGAACCTACTTTTCCAAACTACAAAAATGTTAAGACAAACATAAGATCCTACAATAGTGCCATATGCTTTGCATCTATGGGGGCAACATTAGATGCTAATGTACCAGGACATGGACCTTACTGTTTGAAAGTCCAAGGCCAAAATTATCATCGCACTTCCCATTTACATCCAGAGGAAGGAGACTATATGTCCGAGATACAATGGAAGCTGTTGACCAACGTATGCAGATGGAAGAAAAAAAAAATGCTTACACAGTGTTTTTATAGAGCTAAATAACATTATGGACAATAATCCCTACAGTAAAGCTTATAGAAAATTGGCAGAAGTAGAAAATGAACAACTACTTCATGCACAAAGACATCAATTACCAATGCCAAAGGTTAATATGGTGCTTAAAAGAGACAGACATACTGATAAACGTTGTTATAACTTGCTAAGATCAAATGAGGTTGCAATGGTGTTTCAAAATGATGAAGGAGAACCACCATTTCAAAGAGACATTAGAATATATCCCAGAAATGAGGAGCAACCATTCATTAATATGAGTATCTTAAGTCCAAATTTAGATCCAATGACATATCCCATCTTTTTCTCACACGGAGAAGCAGGTTGGCAACCAAAATTAACACTTCCCAGTTACCCAAATGCTAAAGCCAGAATCCGAAATAATGTTTCTATGCTTGAATTTAAAGTAGATTAAATTGCCATTCGAAATGCATGTAATCCAATTTCATGTGGTGGGAAACTAACACAACAATGGATTATTGATTCCTATTTGCAAGTTGAGGCAAATAATTTAAACTTTATAAAATATCAACAAGATAAACTACGTGTAGAACAATATTCTGGACTAATGGACTATGTTGCTGACGTGGCTATAAAGCAGAGACATGACAGCTGGCAAAGCCATCATTTTACCATCTTCCTTTCAAGGATCTCCTCGAAATATGAGAGAAAGATACAATGATGCTATGGCTATTGTCACCAAATTTGGCAAACCCGATTTATTTCTGACATTTACATGTAATCCACAATGGCCAGAATTTACACAAAATCTACTTCTTTGACAAAGGGCTTCCGATCGACCAGATTTAGTAGCCAGAGTTTTTAAGATTAAATTAAATGAATTAATACGTGACTTCACTATAAATGAGTTATTTGGCAAATGTCTTGTTTATGTATATACCATTGAATTTAAAAAAAGAGGCCTTCCACATGCACATCTTCTCATAATACTTCAAGAAAAAGATAAATTATATACTTCGGACAAAGTGGATGCAGTCATTGTTGCTAAACTACCAGTTTCAGAACTATATGGTAGACTATATGAGATTGTTACTCATCGCATGATTCATGGACCCTGTGGTGACCTGAATCCAAAATCACCATGTATGGAAAATAATAAATGTTCCAAAGAATTTCCAAAAGATTATAGAGACAAAACCTATGCAAAGTGTGATGGCTATCCACTTTATAAAAGAAGAGAAGGAGATAGTGCCATTATTCGTGGAAAAAAAGTGGACAATAGATATGTAGTACCCTACAATCCACATTTACTTATGAAGTACAACGCCCACATCAACGTAGAAGCCTGCACTTCCATCAAATCCATTAAATATGTCTACAAATATATTTACAAAGGCTACGATGCAGCTACTGTAGTCGTCAAAAGTGCAGACAACCCTGAATGTAGTGAGTTAGTACATGATGAACTTGCATCTCATATAGATGCTCGCTATGTCAGTGCGCCAGAAGCTATGTGGCGGCTTTTAAAATTTGAAATGCATGATAGATCACATGCAGTATATAGATTAGCATTTGCCATAACGACATTTAGTCTATTTCCATGCTGGAAATGAAATGAATGCATTGGCCCAAAGTGAAGATCGTCACACTACACTAACTGCATGGTTTGAATTAAATTCCACTGATTCAGAAGCAACACAATACTCATATATTGAAATTCCATATCACTATGTTTTTTGTGAATGGATTATGGAGAACAAGAAAAAGCAGAGGCAATAAAATAATTCCAAGAATTTACACAGTCAGTCCAAGAGATGTTGAACGTTTTTGCTTACAGATATTACTTTTAAATGTTCCTGGAGCACATAGAAACTTACTATCTGATGATACAGAAGGGGAAAGATGTTTAGAAGAAGCAGCACAATGACAAATGCCACAACAGATGAGAGAACAATTTGCTTTTATTTGTATCTTCTCAAATGCTCCAAATGCATTAGCTTTGTGGGAGACTTTTAAAAGTAATACGGCTGAAGACTTTATGCGACGATACAATGAACCCATTGAACACTTAAAAGCGTTAATGGAAATCCAAGAAGTATTTTTAACTCATGGATTAAGTTGTGCAAGTTTTAATTTGCCTGATCCAGACAAACTTTGAAGACTATGACATTCAACTACAAGCAGAAAGAACAGAAGAAAGACTTGCAACTTTAAATACATTACAATTGCAAGCATTTCATGCCATTAAAAATGCAATAGATGATGACATGGTGACAGAGCGTTATTTCTATCTTGATGGACCTGGCGGATCAGGAAAAACCTATCTGTATAATTTATTAATGAGTTCAGTACGAGCACAAGGTCAAATAGCAATGGTGTTTGCCACTACTGGAATTGCTGCACTTTTGTTAGAAGGTGGAAGAACTGTTCATAGTAGATTTAAACTGCCAGTGCCTATTTTAGAAACTTATGTGTCAGATATTCGCATGAGATCATTACAAGCAAAGAAATTGAACAAATGTAAATTAATTATAATAGATGAGGCCACAATGATGTCATGCTATGCCCTCCAATGTATTGACCGTTTGCTTCGTGAAGTCCTGGATAATAATTTTCCATTTGGTGGAAAGGTAATGTTGTTAGGTGGCGATTTTAGACAAATATTACCTGTCTTTGTACATGGAAATCGAACTGACATTATCTAAACCTGTCTAAAGTCAAGCACAGTATGGAAACATTTTACCCATCTTCAACTGCAACAAAATATGAGATCAGAAGGCCAAACTGATTTCAATGATTGGCTTATTAAAATTGGAGAAGGCAGAACAGAAAAAATACCACATTTACCTGACGACACTGTAGAGATCCCACCTCATATGATTTGTCAACAAGACAATTATATCGGCTATATTTGAAGGGAGCATAAATAACAAGGAATATTCCGAGCTTGCCAACCAAGTCATACTAGCGTGTAAAAATAAGGATGCATTAATCCTCAATAATGAAATCTTAAAAAAAATTAATGCACCACAAAGAAATTATCACAGTGCTGATTCTGTACTTGCTGATGACAATGAAAGTCAGGCTAACTTTTCTACTGAATTCATAAACTCACTAACTCCTTCTGGAATGCCACCACATATTTTGCAGCTAAAGAAAGGTGGAATGATCATGTTACTGCGAAATATGAACCCCAAAAAAGGCCTATGCAATGGGACAAGATTAATTGTTCAACAATTAAAGGACCATTTTATAGATGCTGAAATTTTAACTGGCACCCATAAAGGAGAGAGAGTTTTCATACCAAGAATAGATTTAGCACCAAGTGAAAGTAGTCTCCCTTTTATACTTCAAAAAAGACCATTTCCCATTATTATGGCATTTTCCATGACCATTAATAAATCACAAGGTCAAACGTTCAAATCTGTGGGCATTTTCTTGGAAGAACCAGTATTTGCACATGGTCAATTGTACGTTGCGTTGTCACGGTGCAAAAATCCACAGGCTATTAAAGTTTACATTGAAAAGAATGAAAGTCAAGGTGATTTATTAGAAGATGGACGTATTTTTACTAAAAACATTGTCTACTATGAAGTACTATAACTTTTCATTAAAGAAATAAAACCCATGCAAAACAAATTTAAAAGCATTCAAAAGTACAAAACAATAAACTATTCAGTCATAATTTATGGAAGGACTCTTTATGGATGATTCGCTTCACAAAATACTTACCTTGCATTTTTTGGACAAATTATGTTAAAATGTTAATTCACTATGTTACTGTTTCTAATGTTACAAGTTTGAAAACAATATTTTCAAGTTCTTTACTTCAACATATTACAAAGTTCATGTTAAGAGCTCAAGCACGTTTTAAGTCACAATGTAAATATTGTCTGTTATCTTAAGATTACTCCCTGGATTAATGTTTATCGCCAGTTCATGAGGTGAGGAAGGAATTAATTTCATTGGGTACGTTTTAAGTTGAGTTTTTACTGTATGCCTTCCTCTGCATTCAATGTATATTAAAGTTAACAATTATTCTGATAGAAATTGCATGTTAATACTGATTACTTTAAAGTTCAACTGTTTTTACATTCAAATGTTAATACTTTTAATACAAAATTATGTTTAAATATTAATTCACTATGTGACTGTTTATAATGTTCCAAGTTGTAAAAAAAAATTTGTAAAGTTGCAAAGTTACACACATAAGAAAATTCAAGTTTAAAAAAATATTATGTCAAGTTTCTGACTTAAAAATATTACAAACTTCATGTTAAAATTGGGTACGTTTAAAGGACGTTTTTTATAATGTTTCTCTTACTCTGCATTAAATGTATATTCAAGTTAACAATTCTTCAGATATAAATTGCATGTTAAAAAACCATTACCTCAAGTTTACAATAATGATTACTTTAAAGTGCAACTGTTTTTACATTCAACTGTTAATACTTTTAATACAAAATTATGTTAAAAAATGTATTTACTATGTTACTGTTTATAATGTTCCAAATTCTACAAATGTTTTGTCAAGTTCCAAAGTTACACAGATAATAAAGTTCAAGTTTCAAAAAATATACTTTCAAGTTTATTACTTACATATATTTCAAACTTCATATTAAAATTGTGTACATTTGAACAAGGCTTTTTACTCTTTGCTTTCCTCTGGATTCAATGTATATTGAAGTTAACAATTCTTCAGATACAAATTTCATGTTAAAAAAACCATTACCTCAACATTTTACAAAAATACACGTTCACATCACAATACTTACAAGTGTCAAATATGTATATTAATTACTAAACAACATTACAAACATATATATCACATTGCCGTCATTTTTCGCTAGTATAATATATATAGCAGCAGTAAGTAAATTAAAATACACATAAATACTGTAATGAATTAGATGCAAAAAACGTTCATAGCTAGCCCAAAGATATTTTAGCCCAAAATGATAATGCATGGCACCTTATCGTACAGAAAAAATAATAACCACAAAGTACTAGTGCAAAGTAATAAATAATAATTATAAAAAAATAACCTATTCCCAAAAGCCCCATTTATGTAGCAGTAATGGAGCCCACCACTTACTCCCTTAATCACTTCAATCTGCTTTAATCTCCTACACCAGTGAGTAATACCCTATTCTAAAAAAACACTAGTGTAATGTGGCGACTGTGGGGATTTGCTACTTACCCCCCTCAGCTGCCTAACAAAACTAAACTATACTAAACTAATACCCTAAAGTATAAAAATACAAATAATGAAAATAATAATAATAATAAAAAGGCCAAGTGTACTAAAGAAAAAAGGGTGCTATAAAGAAAATAATGTGCCAAAAATATAATAAATTTATAAATCTGTATGATTAGTAATGAGTTGCAAGTAGAAACCAATGTATCTAAGAGTATTGATATAATCAAGATACCATAACTATTATAATAAAAAAGTGCAGCCCAAATAAATGGTGCTGTTTAGCATAGAAAGTAATGTATAATTACATATACAAAATCATGAGTAACATGTAGTTAGAACGGACCATCCAGTCTACTGGTTTGCAACGCTGCAGTGGTGTGCTGTATCCCAAGACTCTGTGTGTTTGTCCTAGCAGCTCCGTTATGCTTTTCAGTTCCTGTGACGTCACTTCTCCAGACAGCAGATGTGACGCGGCAAACACGCATGTTTTGTCTAGGGCTACTACCAGGGCCAACAATTAAGACAGACACTATTTTTAGGTCAAAGTAAGTAGTGTATTTAACAATTCATGTTCCGTTTTCTTTCCACTGATGATATTTTCTCTTTTTCAATTAGAGTATCAGGATTCAGTATTTCTCGAATCCAAAGCATCAAGAAAAAAAGAGAAACAAAACAAAAGAAAAAAAGACGTGGAAAATAAAATAAAAAAATAATCAATCTTCTAATCAATAACATCTCTGTAAATTATACATGGCTTATGAAAAATCGCTATAGTGTCTTCTTTATGTGATAAGGGTATATAAAGATAATAAATTATACATCATTGCAAGAGCAAACTCAACACCATATACTATATATATTAATAACAATGTTATTAAAACCATACATTGTTACGGACACATACATAATGTATTGTAGTCAATGGTATATATTGTACATCCTTATAAGATCATATTCTGTATATAATAATGTCATTAATTTCTGGTACAGTAAGTGGACTGTATCTCATTAGGAAAACATAACCAATGTAATATATCATGTGTAGTAATATCAATACTGGTGCACAAACAACGTATTTTCAATATAATTTAAATTCAATTGGTCAATTAGATATATATTAACATCCAGAATTATAAAACAAAATATGTGCAAATATTTATTGTAATTCCATAATTAAATACCTTTATTAATCAAAAAATTATTCAATAAATCAATAATTATCTTAATATTTAAAATATATACTAATTATAAAAGAAAAAAGAATAAAAAATCATACAAAAGTGAATCTTATCCACAACATATAAAAGATTAAATATTACATATAACAGTTGTCGTAATTGCGAGTTTGTCGGTAACGCTATGTTAAAAGTTAATTGCGAGGCCCGCAAGACTTTGAGCACCAAAGTCGCTCATTGCCAGGCCCATGATGAGCACTGAAGGTGCTCATCATGAGGCCCGCAAGACTTTCAAAAAGGCTGGCAATGAGCAGTGAAGGCGCTTATTTCCAGGTCCAAGATGAGCACCGAAGGCCATAGGCCTTTAGCGCTCAGTGCAAGGCACGCAAGACTTTGAAAAAGGATGGCAATGAGCTCCAAAGGTGCTCATTGCCAGGCACACGATGATAGCGAGGCACGAAACTATTTGAAAAAAATATGACTATAACGGCTGCCATTTTTTTCAAGCGCGTAACTCGGAAGACATCGGAAGACCACCAAAAGACTGCAATTACTTAAAAAATGTACTTCCAACCTCACACACAGCACAGGGGGAGAGGCAGGGAGCCTGAGAGTAAGGTTGCCAGCTATATTGAGATTTAATTGGAGTTTTTAGGAGATCAAAAATCGGCTAAGCGAGGGAAAAAATGAAGGCCGTATACCCATAATTCTTTGGAAAAAGGCTTAAAACAAGGCCGAAGTTAGTAACACTTAGCTGCTCATCACAAGGCCCGCAAGACATGAGCAGGGAGAGAGAGGAGAAAGACACAGGGGAGGAAGAGAGGGGACAGGTGGAAAGAGAGACAGGGGGAATATAAGGGAAGAAAAAGCACAGGGCACGGAGGGTGGAGGGAGAGAAGGGGAAACAGACACATTGAGAGTGGGGAAACAGACACAGGGGTCAGAGAGTGGGGAGAGACTTACAATGAACGCTGAAGGTGCTCATTGCAAGGAATGACAGTGGCTGGTTGGCCACGGCCTGCAATGAGCAGCGAAACTGCTCATTGCGGGGCCCGAGATGAGCGCTGAAGGCGTTAATCGCGAGGCCCACAAAGTAGACGAGGGAGAGGCTCATTGTGAGGCCTGTGATGAGCACCAAACGCCCTCATTTTGAGGACTGCAAGTTAGAGGGGCGAGAGCCTTTCAAATGTTATTGCCGTCATTTTTGACGGGCAAGTCGCTTGTGTAATCTAAAACCATTTGAAATTGTTCTCAACTGTAATCATTGAAGAATCCTGGATCACCTTGTATATCAATATAGTAATTAATTATGATTTTCAGTATCTTAAAATAAATATTCTATCTGAAGATTACTATGTCCATAACCAGAATTAATTGACATATATAGTGAAGCTACATGTTTTACAAAATTAATATTTTCATTAGAACCAATGGCATAATAGTATAAAGTAGTACAATCTACATGTTTTCTGCTTTTAGTAGTTCTTCTTCATAATTCCCTCCTCTAATTTCTAGGGTGATTTGCTGTGAAATGGTACATTCAATTTCTGGTTTAGATGTTTTAATAGATAGTGTCTTGCAACGCTAGTCAAGATTTCCACCTTCTCCTGGCCTCTCTTACTATTTATGATATTGCTAATATGTTCACCCGGCCTCCTTTTTATTTCTTTAGATGTCATTGCAATGTACCAGGAAAAAGTGAGGTGAGGACGAGTGACGAGAGGAAGAGGTGAAAGCGGAAGAAAGTAAAAAAAAAAGGGGAGGGGGATCCCAATGTTTCCCCTCCCCCCCTCTATCCCTTCTTCCTCCTAAATTGAACTATTTACTTTTATCTGAGACTGTGTAACTACATTAAGTTGAGGGTATCTACTATTCCTCTTATGAGTAAATTTGTGTAATTTCTTTGGCGCCTTTAATAACTACTTAAAAAATGTGCATGCATACTTCTCAAATCAAAAAAGTGTTATATCATCCTTAACCGTATACATAACATTTACAAAATACCATGGTGTAAATTTGTGTGTTTATATGGACGATGAGATCATTTTCTCAATAATAATTGTTCTATTCCTTGAAAATAAATCTAGTGCTCTTTAAAAAATATATATATATATTAATATTTTTCCTCTCTCTTCCTCTCCAACCCCCCCCCCCCACTCCGCCTTTCTCCCCTCAGACCCTCCACTCAAATCCTCTTCCGAACCAAGGAGGCATCAGCTGCTGTTTTCAGGTCTTTTTTAGCAGTAAAGGTGCATAGGATAGTTCATGTTTCTAAAAGTTTTTCTTAATTACATATCTTAGATTCTCTTTCATAATTACAAATTTTGGGGGAAATCCCCAATTGTGTTTCATATTTTTATTTCTTAGAAATTTGGTAATTTCATTAAATTCTCTCCTTTTTAATAACGTTTCTCTTGAGAGATCTGCAAAAACCTGTATCTTTTCATATGGTTGACTAAATTCCCTTGTTTCTTTGAGTGCCTTCATTAAGGCCTCTTTATGATTAGGGTAATGCATTTTTACTATCAAGTCTCTATATGTGTCCTTTGGGGCATGTTTGGGTAGAGGGATCCTATATATTCCATCTATTTTGTCTTCTCCTTGAGGACTTACTCAACGAGTAAAAGAAGGTAATATTATACTTAGGGAGTTCTGTTGTAATAAATTATGGTATTACTCATATTGTCATCGTTTTAATCTTAAATCCCTTACTTCTTCCTCTAGATTGTTTATGTAGTTTAACAAAATGTTATCATTTTTAATTAAAGTTTCTTGCTCTTTTTCGACTTCTAGACGTGGTGTCGTCATTAACAGCCTGAGTGTTTTTAACAATTTGTTGAGTTAACTCCAATCTCAAGGAATTTTGAAAATCAGTTAGTAATTGTCTCATTACCATAGTTGTAAGAACTTCTTGTTCTGGGGTGCTTACGGTACTTGACAAGTCCACATTTTTATTATCTGTAAGATTTCATTTGGGTGGAGATTGTTCTGTGACAGTCAAATGGGTCATTTGTGTACTATAAAGTGATTTTTCCATATTGTTTTCTTTGGGTGAGAAGAAACTAGAGGGGTTTTATCACACCTATTTTTTTATCCTTGTTTTTACTTTTGAGTAGATTTTGATCTTTTTTTTTATTTTTAATACTCTCACTACTCCCTCTTTCTTCTCCTCTTTTTCCTTTCTTTTCTCCCCTCCTTTTCCCCCTCCTTTTGTCATCCTTTTCCTTGCTCCCTTTTTACTATTCTTACAATGTGAAGTAAGTGCACATTTGGTATACCTCTACTTATAATTCAGACAGACGTATACACCTTAACTCTATTCTGGTTATCTTGTTATGTTAGTATAAGTTATAAGTTAACCATGAATAAGCAACACTTTAAACCTTATATAACCTGTATTTTTTTACTACTAAGATTTTCTTTCACAGTCTCCAATTATCATGCACTCATATATTCCTTGAGAATTTCACTAAATATATATATACAACCAAGATTTATTTGTACATCTGAGATTTACACCCAGAACCCCCAAAAATCTAATATTTTCTCTAAGTCTTTCCACACCTTGTGTTGACCTGTGAGGCGTCCCCATAATACTTGGCAGTAATATTTAATAAAATGTCCCTGTGTCTTACTGTTCAGATTGCTTTAAGCAGAATGTTAGGGCATTGCCCACCACCTGGACTCTTCTTATATGTTGTGTACTCATGCAGGAAGCTTTTAGATGGTTAGTGAACACCATTAATCAGCTTCCACCTCCACAGCACAGATTCTTGTGTACTTCAGAAAATGCAGCAACTATCTTTAAGTCTGACTTCAGATACTTTAGACACTATCCTTGTTTCCTTATAGGACCTTCCATTCTAGGAAATCCAGACCAGACTTTTGTTTTTCTGTCTTCTTCTATTTCTTTGTACAGCCTCCTTTAAAGAGTCATTTCTCTCTTACTAGTAGTTTTCTTCAGGGGAGAATTTTCAGATTGCACTTTATATATCTTATTATAGATATTCAATTCCCCTCAGCAAATAAAGCCTCTGTTATCCCAATGTATTTATTGCACTTTGTTAGTTACTTATTGCTTAGTCCCAAATATAGGAAGCATCAGCTTTCTTTAAGCACAACAACTTGGGTATTTCATACATAAGACTTAACAGCCCCATACTTCATTTGTTCACTCTCCTCCTTTACCATAAGGTCTTGATATAGGCAGCCACATCACCGTCTCCACCAGACCCAGCCACTGCCGCTAAGGCCCTTCCTGGAATCTGGAAGCAATCCCCAAGCAGCTCTCACCTCCTTAAGGGTTAAAGCAGGTTCTCCAGCAGCTCTCCAACTCAGTCTGTAGCACACAGCGCCAGCCACATCTCACAGGGAGCTTCCACCAGTGAGATCACTGCCTTCCTTTCTTTCCTGCTCACTCTGATGGCCTCTTCTTCTCACGCTGACTCCATTGGTCAGGACGTATACGCTAGCATACCTTGGTAGCTGCTTCCTGGGTGGGGCATCACCTCACATACCCTTAGTTCATAATACTGTGTATTGCCCCTTTTAGCATCAATGATAGCATGCAGTCTCTTGTAATAGTTGTCTATAAGGCCTAATTCTTACAGGTGGTATAGCTGCCAATTCATCTTGGCAAAATGCCTCCAAGTCATGCAAAGTCTTTGGTCGTCTTGCATGAACAGCATATTTGAGATCTCCCCAGAGTGGCTTGATTGTATTAAGGTCAGGAGATCGTGATGGCCACTCCATAACCTTCACTTTTTTTTGCTGTAACCACTGGAGGGTCAACTTGGCCTTGTGCTTAGGGTCATTGCATTGTCATGCTGGAAAGTGTTCTTTTCACTTCAGGCCTTGTTGACCCCTCTCCAAACATAGCACTTATGGTTGTGACCATAAAGCTCTATTTTGGTCTCGTCATTTCAAATTACAGTGTGCCAGAAGCTGTTAGGTATGTCAAGGTGTTTTCGGGCATATTGTTACCAGGCTTTTTTGTGGCCTTGGCGCAGTAAAGGATTTTTTCAGGCAACTGTACCATGCAGCTAATTTTTGTTCAAATATCTTCGTATTGTGCTTCTTAACACAGCCACACTGTCTTTTTCCAGAGCAGCCTGTATTTCTCCTGAGGTTACCTGTGGGTTTTGCTTTGTATTCTAAACAATTCTTCTGGCAGTGGTGGCTGAAATCTTTTTTGGTCTACCTCACCTTGGATTGGTATCAAGAGATGCCCAAATTTTCCACTTATTAATAAGGGATTGAACAGTACTGACTGGCATTTTAAAGGCTTTTGATATCTTTTGATATTTTTTTTCATCTTTATGAATTTCCATTACCTTGTTACGCAGATTTGTGTCTTGTATTGTTACGCAGATCTTTTCTGCTCCCCATGGCTCACTATCTAGCCTGCTTAGTGCATCCACGTGAGAGCTAACAAACTCATTGACTATTTATACACAGATACTAATTGCAATTTAAAAAAACACAGGTGTGGGAAATTAACCTTTGATTTTCATTTTAACCTGTGTGTCTCACCTTGTGTGTCTGTAACACAGCCAAACATTCAAGGGCATGTAAACTTTTGAACAGGGCCATTTGGGTGATTTCTGTTATCATTCTGAATTAAAAAGCATTCAAAAAACTATGTGATAATAAATGGCTTCATATGATCACTATCCTTGAATAAAATACATTTTTTTTGCATGATCAGTCATTTTTATCAAAATAAATGCCCAAATTTTTACAACTTCTACCATGGTATGCAAGCTTTCAAGCACAACTGTATATATATATATATATATATATATATATATATATATATATATATATATATATAGTATCAGCTTTGTAGAGTATATTGTACTATAATAGTGTGCTCTTTAGGTAGTCATTGAATTTGTTGCAACTGTATGTAACAGAAGATTGAAATATAAATGACATTTAAAGTATGGAGCCTTACAATAAGTTAAGTGATATAGGGGCCATTATAAAAGGATATCCCTAATGGATGGACTAGACACATACCACCGATAGACAGTCCAGGCCATAAGAGAGGGGTGACCTCCCTGTGACATCATCCCCCTGCACGTGGACTTGCGAGCACTAACAAACAAAATGTTTTTCCATCAGGTTTCACTTTTAGGTTTAATGAGAATAAGAAGCATGGCAGCTGGAGGAGTGTGGTGTGTGGAGTGAGATACGCATATTTCACTTTTTTATATGTGAATGCAATGCTTTCTATGTTTATTTCAACATACTTTGGTAGAATATTTCTCTCTCTCTCTCTCTCTCTCTCTCTCTCTCTCTCTCTGCTGCACTAACAGTACATCTGCACTGGTGAATTGAAAATACAACTAACTTTTACTTTATTATTTATGAAGACTAAAGGTGCTGAGTCTGGTGCTGAGTCTGGTACGCTTTAAGTACTCTTTCAAAAGGGGAAATCAACACAATTATTTAAGCTTTCCATGATGGAACAAACAGTGCTTTGAAAATGTATTCTATATTGTATGGTCTACTAAATATATGTAAAACCATCTTATATGTCCAGGTTTGACATTTCAGATATGTGTCCGATTGTGAACGTTTATTCCTTAAACTTACGAATGCATCATTCTGTTTATGTAGAGACTTTTGTGAGCTGTCTGCTTTGGATATCATAACACATTAATACAGGTTAACTGTTTTTAAATATCAAGGTTTGCCATGAGCCCCACAGACTTTTATTAATGTATACAAGAAGTAGCTTGAAACATCAATTACACAGAAAATTCATGATCACATCAATAGATGTTGTGTGATATGCCTTAAAGGTGCACTTGGCTTTCATTATTTAACTTGAATATAAAACCTCACACTGATATAAATGATTCAATATATTTAAAGCAAACTAACACATTATTTTAAATGTTTCATTTTCTTGTGAACTACATTCATATAGAATAAAGAGGCTGTCATGTTTGAATCCGTGTGTGCATATTTACAGGCATAATCTTGTTGAGTCCAAATTGTTTGGCATTTTTCAGAACAAATCCCTGAGTTTAGACACACGAAAATCCCCTAAGGGAGAGAAAAAATGGCCACCGACAAAATTTAAAACGAGGCTACAGGACCCTAAAGACCCAAAACACCACCAAGCACATACGGCTTTTCAAAAAAGTCTACAAGGTACAAGATACACTTTTAAACGTCGCTAAATCATCCACAGCCGCGTACCACATATACATTAGCCGCCATTTTACACAGAAGTACACAGCTACCCTAACGGCTTTCCCTCGCACGCAGCCTATTTACACTACACACTGCACACATTGCTGACACTCAGCTCCACAACAGTGCAAACCGACATTGTATGATGCAGGAACATCAAAACAGATTGTCAGCTCTTCAGCACAATGCTTCCTGCATATATTACTTCCAAATAGGTAAAGTATATTAATTTATTAATTTATTAATTATTTAATTAGCATACAAAAATACATATACACAAAAAAATAAACAAACACTCTTGCAATAAACACAAAAGCCATTCACTGTGCGCCTCACAACGAGCGCCAACACTGCTCATAGAACAGAAAGCCTTGCAATAAGCACAAAAAGAAGATCAGCGCCAACCAAACAATAACACCAAAAGCGCTGTTCAAAAAAAAAATACAACAACCAACAGCCTGGCAGCGCGAACCCCGAAGGATCTCAGACCACCAAACAAATGAATGTATGTGGCTAACAGCATTACCTGCCTTACAATTTTATTGCCCCGTCATTTTTGATGGGCAAGTCACTAGTAAGGATATTATGATAATGATGACAACACATCCTCTAAAAAGAGAAGCATAGTAAAGTTATTTAATAATTCTGGAACATACTGACATAGTTAATGTAAATGTTAAATAATAAGGCTCATCGAAGAGCAAGATTATAATAATAATAATGCTATTAGTCTTGTGTCAACGTAATGAATATCACATTATAGCATAGATGACATAAAGAGTTATCAAGAGACAGAAATCTCTTCAATCTATTCAATGTAGCGTCTTCTTTTACACCTGTATTTATGTCACAGTTAGAATATATCTGAATATCTAGAATATATTGGTGTAAGTAACGTCCTTCGTTGCTGATAGGACCAGCAGGTAAACTTCCACAGGCAGGGTGAGGAAATACACTTTACAACAACCAGTAGGATATATGGACCAGGGACACACCAAAGACTGGAGTGAACAGCCAAGTAGACTGAGAAGGCTGGAGCAGTTAGTCTGGTAGATACTGAAGACTGGTGCAGATATTCTGGGAGACACAAAAGATTGGAGCAGGTAGCATTGTAGATATAGAAGACATAATACTAGGACAGGTAGCTTTGTAGATATATAAATACTAGCGACTTGCCCGTCAAAAAATGACGGTCAATAAAAATTAAATGTGAAATTTGTTTGCAACACAAAATGAGTCAGCTACATTTGTCCCTTTTTTTTCCTTAAAATAAATACATATTTTTTTTATTTAACTTTTTCTTTTTTCAACATTTAATTTATATTTCACCAACATATATATTTTTTTCAATCTTCAGTCTTTTAATTGTGATATATATAATAACAATATAATAATGTCTTACTTTTTAATGCATACATATTGTAAAGTGTAACATGAAACTTTGTAACATGCAACTTGTATATTAAACCTTCGTTGAAATTTTGTTTTAACAATACTAACACTTTTCAATACATATTTATCACTGAGTAACTGCGGACTATATTAACTTAGAGTAAGTAAATTTTTTTAACAATAACATGCTTTTTATTATTTGTAACTTTTTTGTTAAACTCTTTTTAAACTAAATTTGCATTGAATCCAGAGGAAGGCAAACAATAAAAAAAAACTATTGAAACTTGGCCAATTGTATCAAAGAGGGAAACAATTAATTCCTTCCTGACCCCATTAACTGGCGATCGGATTACTCCCTGAATCAATACTTTGTCTTTAAATAATATATTTCCAATTATGATGAAATGCTTCAACTTTATACTAACAATACATGTTTAACTATACCACATATATATTTAACAAAATTTTTTCAAAATTGAAAATACACATATTTAACATCTGAAATTGTAACATCAAACAATAACATTTAACTCTTGTAAATCCTGAAAAAGTCAGTTAATTTTTTTGTGGGGCCAATCATGTTAATATGAAACTTTGAACCCATTACAATCTGTTTAAGGATATTTTACTGTTGTTTTTGTTGTAATTTTTTTTTTTTTCTGTTTGTCCTTTCTGCAAATATCACATCTATTTTCATAAGTGAAATAGTGGTCCCCTATTTAAAGAGTCCCAGAGTACTTTAATTTTGTACTGGAATTCAAACCACTGTTCTCTATGTTTTTTTGTCCATTCTTTAGATGTTTTACTCGAAATATTGTTTTTGTGCAATCATATTGAGTACCATAAAATTTTGGCATTAAAATGAAACCATTGTCCTCTATCTTTCCAACACCTCATAGTAGACAATGTTTTTGGTGTAAACACATCCATCATCTAATAAATGACCCTGAGTTTCGTTTTCTTCAACATGCACTTTAATTTCTTTTGGATTAGTGCACCTTGAAAAAGCCACATAGAGTTGTTCATGTGCAAAAACTGGTTCCTTTAAAAAAATCCCAACCGACTTAAAAGTTTGTCCTTGGGATTTATTGATGGTCATGGCAAATGCCATGATAACTGGAAATTGTCTCCTTTGAAGGACAAAAGGCAAACCACTCTCACTTGGAGCTAAATCAATTATTGGTATAAAAACTCCTTCACCTTTATGGGTCCCAGTTATAATTTCTGCATGTATAAAATGATCTTTAAACTCATGCACAATTAATCTGGTCCCATTACAAAGTCCTTTTTTTGGATTCATATTTCGCAATAACATGACAATTGAGCCTTTTTTCAATTGTAAAATATGTGGTGGCATTCCAGATGGTGTTATCGAATTAATAAATTCGATACTAAAATTCGATTCACTGTCTTTATCATCAGACAGAATCGAATCTGCACTGTAATAATTCTTTTGTGGTGCATTGATGTATTTTAAAATTTCATTATTTACATTCAAGGCATCGATATTTTTTGATGTTAATATCACTTTGTTTGCAATGTCTGAGTAATCCTCATTATTAAGAGTGTTTAGAAATATGGCTGATATGAGTGATTCATTGCAAACCATTTCTGATGGAATTTCAATGGTATAATTTGGTAAATGCTGTATTTCTGGATGTTTTCCTTCTAAAATTTTAATGAGCCAGTCATTGAATTCATTTTGGCTTTCAGATCTCATATTTAATTCTAATTTGAGATGTGTAAATATTTGCCACAGTTTACTGGTCTTGATACATGTTTCAATGATCTCTGTTCTATTTCCGTGTGGCACAACAGGTAATGTTTGCCTAAAATCGCCTCCTAACAGCATCACCTTTCCACCAAATGGCAACTTATTATCCATTACTTCTTTTAAGAATCTGTCAATACATTGCAGTGCATGACATGACATCATTGTTGCCTCGTCTATGATAATTAGTTTAGTTAGTTTGAATTTTTTTGCTTGTATGGAATTGAGTCGAATATCTGACACTGATGTTTCCAAAATGGGAACTGGCAGCTTAAATCCACTATGCACAGTTCTCCCACCATCTAACAAAAGTGCAGCAATTCCAGTTGTTGCAAATGGCATAGCTATCTGACCCTGTGATCGAATATAACTCATCAAACAATTGTACAGATAAGTTTTTCCTGATCCACCTGGGCCGTGTAGATAGAAATACCGGTCTTTGACCATTTCATCATCTGTAGCATTTGTGATGGCATGAAATGCTTCTAACTTTAAAGTATTTAAAGTTGCCAGTTTTTCTTGGGTTTTTTGTTTTTGTAGCTCAGTGTCATAATCATCAAAATTGATGTCATTTATAAGTCCTGGATCTGGTAAATTAAAACTTGCGCAATTTAATCCATGAGCCAACAATATTTCTTGGATTTCCATCAATGTTTTTAACAGAGCTATTGGTTCTCTGTAACGTTTCAAGAAATCTTCTGACATGTTTAATTTAAATGTTTCCCACAAAGTGAAAGGTACATTGCAAAATATGCAAATGAATGCAAATTGTTGTCTCATTTGCTTAGGCATTTGACATAGTGCTGCTCCTTCCAGACACCTCTCCCATTCTGTATCATCAGCTATGACATTTTGATGTCTTGCAGCTAATAGGAATGTATCATAAACTATGTAATTCACTGTACGTAAATGCTCAAAACTCTGTGCACCGGGAACATGTAGCAGAAGTAATTTTAAGCTGAAACGTTCAATGTCCCTTGGACTGACGTTATAAATGCGTGGTATAATTTTATGAGCATCTCTTCTTCGTTGTCGCCATAGACCATTTACAAATACATAGTGATATGGTATCTCTATGTATAAAAATTGTCTGGCCTGCGTATCCTGACAGTTTAATTTAAACCATGCAGTAAGTGGGGTATCTCTGTCTTCACTTTGATATAATGCAGTTCTTTAATTTCCTGCAGTAAAGCAAACCAACTGACTTTGAGGCAAATGTACAGCTAAACGATAGATAGCATGTGACCGATCATGCATCTCAAATTTCAAAAGGCGCCACATTGCTTCAGGAGCACTCACATACCGAGCATCTAAATAATTTGATAGTTCATCATGTAAAATTGGATGTTTGTTTTCATTTGCAGCACCTTGTACAACAACAGTAGCTGTGTCATATCCTTTGTATATATATTTATACACATGCTTAATTGATTTAATCGAAGTGCAAGCTTCCACATTGATGTGTGCATTGTACTTGATGAGCAAATGTGGATTGTATGGAACGACAAATCTATTATCAACCTTTTGGCCACGGATAATAGCTGTTTGCCCTTGTGTTCTTTTATACAAAGGATATCCATCACAATTTGCATAAGTTTGCATTTGAAATTGTTTTGGAAATTCTTTAGTACATTTTTTATTTTCCATACATGGTGAATTAGGATTCATCTCTCCACATGGGCCATGAATCATTCTATGTGTAACAATCTCCCAAAGTTTTGTATATTTTTGTTGGTCTGGCAATTGTGCAGAAATCCACTCTCTCTGCAGTGTTCAACTTATCTTTTTCTTGCAGTATTAAAAGTATGTGAGCATGTGGCAATCCTCTTTTTTGAAATTCAATGGTGTAAACAAAAGCCACATATTGTCCAAATAAGTGTGCTTTAGTGATATCATGTATTAATGAATTGAGTTAGATTTCGAATACTCTTGCCACTAAATCTGGTCGGTCAGAAGTAGTTTGTCCCAGATTCAAATTTTCCTTGATCTCTGGCCATTGTGGATTACATGTGAATGTAATAAATAAATCTGGTTTTCCAAATTTTGTGACAATAGCCATGGCATCATTATACCTTTCTCGCATATTGCGAGATCCTTGAAAAGTGGATGGCAAAATAATTGCTCTTCCAGCTGGAATGTCTCTGTTGGAAGCTAAATCTGCCACATAATCCATTAATCTACAATACTGTTCTACTCGTAATTTATTTTGTTGATATTTAATGAAATTTAGATTATTGGCTTCAACTTGTAAATATGAATCAATAATCCATTGTTGAGTGAGTTTGCCTCCATGTAAAATTGGATTAAAACAATCCCGTATAGCAGTTTGTGCCACTTTATATTCCAGCATGGAAATATTAGATCTAATACGAAGTTTAGTATTGGGATAACTTTCCATTTGTAATTTTGGTTCCCATCCAGGTTCCCCATTTGGAAAGAAAATGGGATATGTCATTGGATCTAAATTACAGCTTAATATATTGATGTTGATAAATGGTTGTTCTTCATTGTGTGAATATATTCTAATATCCCGCTGAAAAGGTGGTTCACCATCTTCATTTTTAAACACCATGGCAACCTCATTTACTGTAGGTAAATTATATCTTCTTTGATCAGTGTTGCGATCTCTTTTTAACACCATATTTACTCTTGGTGTAGGCAATTGATGTCTTTCAGCATGTTCCTGTTCTTCTTTTTCAAGCTGTGCTAATTGTTTGTATGCTTGACTATATGTTTTTTTTGCATAATTTTATCCAGCTGTTCAAAGACTATGCGCAAACACTGTTTATTTTCTGGAAGTGTCATTCTTTGTCCCACAGCTTCCATTGTATCTAAGACATATAACTGTGCAAATTGCTCTCCTTCTTGTGGGTGTAAATGTGAAGTTCGGTGGTAAATTTGACCTTGAACTCTAAAACAGTAAGGACCATGTCCTGGTACATTTTCGGCTAATGTTGCACCCATTGAAGCAAATGAAATTGCACTGTTATAAGAACTTATGTTTTGTTTGAAATTATTATAATTTGGAAATGTTGGATCGCTCATATTGCATTCTAAATAATATGGAAATGGGTGTCTTAGTGGAAGTTTCACCTTTCCTTTCTGACAGCAACTAATGAAATTTCCGTCAGTAGGTCTTTCCTTTATAAAATGATAGGCCCCACAAAACTGACAAACCACATTAAGTAACCCACAATAATGAGTATCTACTTGTACTGCAGTAGTAAACACATTGTCATGCATTTCTTCAACATAGATATCAGACTCACTTTCTATATGTACATTTTTTTCTTGTGTGATTACATTTAAGTCATTCTGCAAAATAGAATAATTGGACAATGGTTCACAGAGATGTTTTTGTTTACTTTTACGTTTCTTGGAAGCCCCAACACACTCACTTGCGGCTTTCTTACTCATCTTTCTTTTATTTAAAAGTCTCTGTCGATCTTCTCGTAAGCGTTGTGAGGTTTCCGGTGTCTGAGCATCTCCCCACCTTTGCTTCCTTTCCCTTGCCAATCTTCTTTTGCGTTCAATTTTGTCTTCTCCATTCTCCGCCATTTTAATCTGTAATTGTAAATAGAGATGTAATTATTGTTTGTTCTTTGTTCCTTTTTGTACTGTTCCATTAAAGTAGATGAATAAACTAATCAAGCATTTTAAAATGTTGTACATTAGAATGAAAGAAATTAAACCATTTTTCAAACTATTTTATTGACATATATTAAATAGGAAATAGCTGCACAAATCTATATTTATAGTATTATCCTTCAATTCCAATCTTTCTTGATTGAATTCACTGCATAACATCAATTTCTTTTTTTCACAAGTTTTGTAAGCTTCTTATTTTTTTAAAATATTATTATTAATTAGTATTGTCTTTTCAACTTTACATAAGTGCATGTTAAAAATGTTTGCAAAGTTATGACTAAATATCATACGTTAATGACTCAATAAGTACTCTCCGTTTTCACCAAATATAATATAGCCATTTTCTATGCATCACTACAAAATTAAATGTTATACCTGTGAAGATGATGTTGATGTTGTTCAAAGGCTGCTGTGAGGAATTGACTCTGGTGGGTTTTGAACCCTGGTCCCCAGGCTGCTATACCTCTTCCCTACCACTGCGCCAGCCTGCCTTTTTGTGAATTTCATTGAGATCTGATAAGCTTGACTCTGCTAGCAATAGTATCAGTACCTAAGTCTCTTCAGCTGTGTCTGGTCAGCTGTCTGGTTCTTGGCCTATATAAGGCACTTCCTGTCTCTGTATCCTTGCCAGATTATTGTGTGGTTCCTGATCACTTCAATAAAGCTTGTTCCTGTTTCACCTACAAATTGCTGAACTGGATTATTGCTGACCTTGGCTGCTGGTCTCCACAACCTTGTGATTCCATATCATTACAGAATAATCTGGCCACTTTCATGGAGACTGCCGGGTCAGATTCTGCATTGGCCCAGCAGGTTGCTTTATTTGCAAGAACTGTGCAGACCCAGGCACAGAACATTCAAGTGCTGCAGGACCAGGTAGCTGAACTGCAGGCCCAACAGGTTGCTTTTACTGCAAGAAATGTGCAGACCCTGGCACAGACCATTCAAGTGCTGCAGGACCAGATAGCTGAACTGCAAAATAAAATTCAGTCAATGCTCAGTGAGTATACCAGCTACAGGGCACGAGATGTTGCGGCTGCTACTGTTACACCTGCACAAGATGCCTGCTTGCCCCTACCAGAAAAGTTTGGAGGAGATCGCAAAAAATGTAGTGGTTTTCTAAATCAATGCCGTTTGCACTTCATGATGTTACCTCAACGATTTCCATCTGAAAGAGAGAAGGTGGGATTTATTTTTTCCTTATTCAAAGATGAAGCCCTGGCTTGGGGCTCCCCTCTTCTGGAACAGGACAGTCCAGTCTTGGGTAATCTAAATGACTTTCTTGAGGCCATGTGCCTAGTTTTTGATGACCCAAATCGATGTGCTACAGCAGAAGCCACTCTCCTTCATTTGCATCAAGGGAGGCGCTCGGTGGCTGAATATGCTGCTGAATTCAGACAGTGGGTTGCTGATACTACCTGGAACCAATCAGCTCAGAGGTTCCACTTCAGAAAACGTCTCTCAGAAGCTATAAAAGATGAGCTAGCTCGTGTTGATCTTCCTGCTGACTTTGATGCATTTGTGCGTTTGGCTATCTATTGATCGGAGACTTTCTGAAAGAAGATTGGAAAGACAGGGCTCTTTTAGACCAAGTACTACTCCAATTTCCTATTCGAGAACTTCTACTCCGATCCCACAAACACCTACAGACTCTGAGCCAGAGGCTATGCAGGTAAATCTAATAAGAGGGCCATTATCCAACGAAGAAAAACAGTGGCGACGCACTCACAATTTATGCCTGTATTGTGGTAGTGCAGGGCACTATGCCATCAATTGCCCTAGCAAATCCAAAAGAACAATAGCTATGGCGGCTGAGGGTGCACAGATTCAACACCAATCCCAGATTTCAGATCAACTGGATTCTGTCACACAACCCTTGTTTTCTCTGGCTCATGGTGAAGAGGGTATGTTGACTCAACATCCTCATTTTGTGGTGCCTATCACGTTGCAATGTGGTGATCGTAAAATTTCAACTACAGCTATCATAGATTCTGGAGCAGGCGGAAACTTTATGGACATTAAATTTGCAGCAGGAAATAGAATTCAGTCTATCCCTAATTCTTCATCTGTGTTAATGGAGACAGTTGACGGTTCTCCACTTACGTCAGGCCCGGTTACACATGAGACTGTGCCCTTAATGTTGACTGTGGAAGTGAATCACCATGAGGCTATCTCTTTCCACCTAATTTCCTCAACACAGTTTCCAGTGATGTTGGGGGTACCTTGGCTTGCTCTGCATAACCCACAGATTGATTGGAAGATCAGAACTTTGTCCTTTCCTTCAGAACACTGCTTAATGAATTGTCAACCCTCTAAGGTAACACCTGTTGCCACAACAATTAATGAAATGGTTGCTACAAACTTGACTAAGCTTCCTCTACAATATCGGGATTTTGCAGATGTCTGTGATAAGAAGAATGCTGATCAGCTTCCACCCCACAGGCCTTATGATTGCCCAATAGAGCTGTTGCCTGGGGCTGCTATCCCATTTGGCCGTATATATTCCCTTTCTGAGCCTGAATTGAAAGCTCTTCGTGAATATCTACAAGAAAATCTTGCCAAAGGCTTTATTCGACCATCTACTTCTCCAGCAGGAGCTCCTATTTTCTTTGTAGAAAAGAAAGATGGCAGCCTACGGCCATGCGTTGATTACAGGGACATTAATAACATCACTGTTAAAAACCGCTACCCCTTGCCTCTGATTCCTGAACTTTTGGAGAGACTTCGCTCAGCTAAAATATTTACGAAGCTTGATCTTCGGGGGGCATATAATCTGGTTCGCATAAAACCCAATGAGGAATGGAAAACAGCTTTCAGAACCAGGTACGGGCATTACGAATATCTAGTAATGCCTTTTGGGCTGTGTAATGCCCCTGCAACTTTCCAGCATCTTATCAATGAGGTACTACGAGATCTCCTGGATCAGTTTGTTGTGGCATATTTGGATGATATCCTAATATTCTCTGATAATCTTGAAAACCACAGAAAACAGGTCCGTATAGTTCTAGAGCGCCTTCGTACCCACCGCCTATACATTAAACTAGAAAAATGTGAGTTTGAACAAACAGAAATTCAATTCCTGGGGTATGTAATAACTCCCAAAGGTTTAAGTATGGACGCAAGTAAAATTAAAGCTATGCTGGACTGGCCCATCCCCAAGAATGAAAAAGATGTTCAGAGATTTGTGGGGTTTGCCAATTTTTACAGGCGTTTCATTAAGAATTTCTCTGCCGTTATTACACCGATCACTGAACTCACACGTAAAGGGACTCCTTTTCAGTGGTCCGATAAGGCGGATACCGCATTTTCCCGACTGAAGACTCTGTTTACCTCTGCCCCTGTCCTGGTACATCCTCAGCCGGAATTACCATTTATTGTGGAAGTTGATGCTTCTGATTCAGCTGTTGGTGCTATACTGTCTCAAAGGACTGGACCTAAGATGCTGTTACATCCGTGTGCCTTCTATTCCCGCCAGATGTTGCCAGCAGAAAGAAACTATGACATACGGAATAAAGAACTATTGGCTATAAAAGCTGCCTTCACCGAATGGAGACATCTCTTGGAGGGAGCTACCCATCTAATTACTGTCCTCACAGATCACAAAAATCTAGAATGTATTCGATCAGCTAAGAGACTGTCAGCCAGACAAGCACGCTGGTCCCTATTCTTCTCGAGGTTTAATTTTTTGGTTACATACCGTCCTGGCTCCAAGAATGGTAAGGCGGATGCCTTGTCTAGAATAGCTGACCCCCTCCATACTACCGTAACCAAGACCACCATCTTGCCGGAGGATATATTTATAGGAGTTACATATCCTTCTGATCTGATGTCTTGCATTAAAAAGGGCTACGCTGAAGACCCAGTTCTTCGTGATCCTCCTCGTGACCTCCATATGACGATGCTTAATGGGTTTTGGATTTTTCAACAACGTCTGTTTGCTCCGGAGTCAGTGCGACTGGACCTTTTACATCTCTACCATGACTCAAAACCAGCAGGTCATCCAGGAATCCGAAAGACGCAAGACCTACTTGCCCGATCCTTTTGGTGGCCGAAGTATCATGAGGATGTTAAGAAGTATGTGTCCTTTTGTGATGTATGTGCCAGACATAAGACTCCTCGCTCATCCCCTGTTGGCTTGCTTCAGCCTCTTCCGATTCCTCATCGTCCCTGGGGATCTATATCCATGGACTTTATTGTGGAACTACCTCCCTCTAAGGAACACACTACCATTCTTGTTGTTGTGGACAGGTTAACTAAGATGGGTCATTTCATACCAGCTCGTGGTCTCCCTTCAGCTAAACAGACGACTGACCTGGTTATTCGGGAAATATTTCGCTTACATGGAGTGCCCGATGAAGTAGTTTCTGACAGGGGAGTGCAGTTTACATCTCGTTTTTGGAAACATTTTTGTTCTAATCTAGGTATTAATGTAAATCTGTCGTCAGCTTTTCATCCGCAAAGTAATGGACAGACTGAACGAACCAACCAGACTTTGGAGCAATATTTGCGGTGCTATATTAGTTACCTGCAGGATGACTGGCTGGATTTTCTACCCACGGCGGAGTTTGCCTATAACAATGCCCAACACTGCTCCACTTCTTTGAGCCCATTTTTTGCCAACTATGGTTACCATTCGACCTTTCTAGTCAGTCTCCCAATTACTACTTCCATTCCTGCTGTCACTGACCGGCTAACCGCCTTACGTGATTCCCAAGCACTGTTGAAAGAGACTCTTTTGGAGGCTCAGGAATGTTACAAAAGAGCTGCTGATAGGCATAGAAAGGAGTCTCCAGTCTATCACGTTGGTGACAAGGTGTGGCTGTCAACAAAGAATCTTAAGCTTCGGATTCCTTCTCATAAATTGGGTCAAAGGTTCATGGGACCTTTTGAGATCATTGCTCAGATCAATGCTGTCACTTTCCGTTTGCAACTCCCAAATTCCATGAAAATACATCCAGTGTTTCACGTTGCACTGCTTAAACCGTTTCATGAAAATACTTTCCCTGGCCGAGCCCTGCCTGCCCCACCTCCAGTCCTCGTGGATGGTGAGGATGAGTACGAAGTGTAGAAAATTATTGACTCCAGGATCTTCCGTAACAAGCTTCAGTATTTGGTTCGCTGTAAAGGTTATGGTGAGGAGGAGAGTTTGTGGGAACCAGTGGACAATATTCACGCTCCTGATCTCCTTTTGTCTTTTCATGTGCAGTACCCTGCTAAACCAGGTAATAGGGCATCCAGATTCTGCACCTATAGAGGCGTGGGTAATGTGAGGAATTGACTCTGCTGGGTTTTGAACCCTGGTCCCCAGGCTGCTATACCTCTTCCCTACCACTGCGCCAGCCTGCCTTTTGTGAATTTCATTGAGATCTGATAAGCTTGACTCTGCTAGCAATAGTATCAGTACCTAAGTCTCTTCAGCTGTGTCTGGTCAGCTGTCTGGTTCTTGGCCTATATAAGGCACTTCCTGTCTCTGTATCCTTGCCAGATTATTGTGTGGTTCCTGATCACTTCAATAAAGCTTGTTCCTGTTTCACCTACAAATTGCTGAACTGGATTATTGCTGACCTTGGCTGCTGGTCTCCACAACCTTGTGATTCCATATCATTACAGCTGCAAACGTCACACTGTGTGTTGATTCCCTTGCAGATTCAAAGAAACTGTTAAATCAAATTGAGAATATTTTTAATCTTTTGCTTCATCGATATCATTAAATGAACATCAACAGACATATATTTGGCTACATTAAAAACCTAAAAGCATATTTTTTAATATCTTGCTGTAGTAATATAATTCAAATTCTGTACCTGTCAAAATTATATTTATGATGTTCAATGTGTCCAAACGTCACTATCTCTGTTCATTCAGCTACAGTTCACTGCAATTATACAAAATAGTAAAATTAATGTATAATATGTTGCTTCATCTGTATCAATCAATGAGGCTTAAAATACATATTTTTGCATAGATTAAAAACATGAAATAAATATATCAATCAATCAGCATGAACACACATATGTAAGCATAGATTAAAAACATACAATCAATATTACTGTTAGTCTTTAAATAATACTCAATTAATGTGTATTAATCTTAAATTAATGTCTGACTAAATATAACGTCAAGACGTAAGCATGAGTCTATTCCCTTTTTTTTTTTGAGGGGTATTTTAAAATTAGTATGTTACAACTGAATTATTAAAATAATGTACATTACTAATGAAATAAAAATCAATTAATGTTCATTAATATTAAAGTAATAATGTGTGACTAAATCTAACATCAAGATGTAAGCATGAGTATATAGCCATTTTTTTTTTTTTTGGTTTATTTTACACTAAATATATAAGAAATGAATTATTAAAATAATGTACATTAATAATTAATTAATCAACGTGTTCCTTTTTTATGCACATTCTTAAACGATAACCTTTTTTGATATTAATGATTAGTAATGATTAACTAATTAATTAAATAAAGTACATTATGAATGATATTTACAATTCTTTCACACAGGTAATCACGATATATAACAAATTAATTATTACATTAATGTACATTAATAATTAATGAATCAATGTGTTGTTTTTTTATTCACATTCTTAAACATTAACTAATTTTGATATTAATGATTAATTAATTAATGTACATTATGAATGTTATTAACAATTGTTTCACACAGGTAAGCACAATATTATTTTTCTATTAATTACATTTACTATTTTTTTAATTTTATTTATTAAGTAAGTACCAATTTATTAATTCATAATTATAAATGATATTTACCTTTTTTATTGTAATATTGCTAAAGCAGTATCCTGAAGAGCTAACAATCTCTTGAGATTTTCCGGCATCAGAAAACGTCCAGTTAGACTGTCATCACCTGAGGAGAAAGTGTGTTATGTGTCAAGTGTGCCCTATATATGGGCTTTGTGCGCGAGATAAATGCATTGTTTTAGGTGGGAAATCCGCTGTTCCGCAAGACAAATGCGTTGTTTTAGGCGGGAAATCCGATGTGGCGCGGGACAAAGGCAGGAAATCTGTGTTAATGCGTAAATCTGTAATTGCGTTTCGTATAATGTACTCGCTACTGTCTTTTTTACTCATTGTGCGGTTATTGCGCATCCTTTGTCTCGTTGTTTTTCGAGCACATAAGTCTGTGGCTGTGTTTTACGCAGTTCGTAGTAGTATAGCCTCGTTTTAATTTTTTTGGGCGGCCATTTTTTTCTCGCTTAGCCGATTTTCGATCTTTCTAACTCGTCTAAATCGATGTAAATTGGAGTTCCACCTCACTCCCAGACGTCCTGCCTGGTTCCCCATGCTTTAAGTGACCTGTTTTAAATTTTTTTGTGTGTATTTAGTGTTTTTTTTAATTGTTTTGGTTCCGCCGCTTATCTTGTAATTTTTTTCATCTCATATTTTTTTTCTAAGTCCTGCGTCTTGTGTAAAACAGTGCTACGGTTTAACGACTCGCCTCGCTATGCAAGGCTCGCCTGCAATGAGCGCCTGCAGCGCTCATTGCCAAAATGCTACGGTTTAACGGCTCGCTGTGCGAGGCTCGCCAGGCAATGAGCGCAAGGCTCGCCAGGCAATGAGGCTCGCCATGCAAAGGCTGAAGCAGATAGTCTGGTACGATCGGCAAAGTGGTACGGTTTAACGGCTCGCCTCGCTATGCGAGGCGAGCCGGGCGATGAGCGCCTGATGGTTAAACCCGCAACTAAAAGACTCCCAAAGCCTTTGACCTTTCACTTTCGCAAGAGTTACCATGGCTAAAATCGCAAATCGCTATTCAATTGCTCCAATTCCCCAAGCCCGCAAATGGTTTCACCACAGTAAAAGGCAAATGAAGGAGAAAATCCTACGAGTGCTAGAGAGGACTAGCAAGGGGATTTGTAGCGCTGTAAAAAATCAATACTGCACTGTAATTAATGGGGAAAGCAATGAAAGATATTAGAATTAATTGCACAATAGTCTCAAGCTCGCAAATCGGCAGTAAATAACATTTCTTTTTATGTTTCAGTTCGGGTTATAACGATCTTGGGAATCAATGAGTTAATACATATCAGGCCACCCACATAGACTAGAACAGTATTGGCATTCATTTTCATAATTCTGTATTTTGCAGTTTTGCGAGTATGATTGCATATTGGACCCCTGAACCTAATTAATTGACATGTAACCTCCATGTTTTACTGCCGTAATAATGACAGCCTCATTTTCTATTGGCTGATTCGACATGGGAGGTTAGGGTCTTGCTTAATTGATCATGTTCCTGCCCTGAACTGCTACGAACCCATACATGGTTTACGGAGTCGGGAACTTGCAAGCTTGAGCAACTGATTAGCTCCAGAATCGGAGACGAACCGGAGCGCGCAACACACCACGCAGACATACGGCCTACGTTGCGGGCTTGCAATTGAATCAGGCCCTTAGTCTTTATTAGACATTCACCATAGCTTATGCCCTCATACCAACTCCATTTAAGCATTAACTCCTGTTCCCCTTTCCTTTCTTAAAAGTTTATACTTGAAGCGTACATGTGTAAGAAATATTCCTATTAGATCAATATTTTTTATCATAGCCTATTGATTTTCACATAGAAGGTATTTGCACAGATAAACCAATACTATTCCTTTACATCCATTCTATCAAATACAGTAATTACACTCCTTCCCATTACCTATGGAAGCATACATGGGGTTTATCTAATCTAATACATGTAATCATTTTTATGTAATTGTCTACTTTCAGTACTATTTTATTGTACTTATTATCTGTGGCAATATTTATGGCTTAACCATGTAACTTTGTCACTTACACATAACAAATCTGGCGCACAAATATGTAACATGTCACTTTAGGTGAGCCCAATCTCGATGTGCTTTTACTACTTCACAGCTTGGCTATCTACCAAATTGCATCTATACTTTGGAGATGGCTGTTGACAACATTTTGCTTACAATAGTATTTATACACCCCAATGGTCGCTAGACATACAGTCAGAGAAGTGGCTTCACTAGTGCTGTAGATGCCCCCTGAGCTCCCATTGGTTATAGTTCATTATGGAGGTGGAGCTTAGGTTTTAAATTATTTCCATTTTAGAGACGACTTTTTTCTAGAGAAAATATGTTTAATTTGTTCAGTCTTTCTTCATAACTTAGCCCCTACATTACCCTTATTAGTTTTGGTTCCCTTCTCTGTACTTTTTCCTGCTCTAACTTGTCCTTTTTATGAAGTGGTGCCCAAAATTGTACTCCATATTCCAAATCAGGGATTGGTATAGTGGCAGAATTATACTTGCTTCCATTGCTTCTAAAATCTTCTTAATAAATGTTAATATTGTTTTTGGTTTTGCAGATGCTGCTTGGCATTGAGCACTGTTAACTAAGTTGTTGTCCACAAGCACTCCTAAACTCCCAATATCTGATACCCCTAGATTAGGATAAAGGATTATAAATTGCATGGCTATTTTTTCTTCGTAAATGCATCATTTTAAATGTATAATTTATTTATTAAATCTCATCCTTTTAGTTGCTCATTTCTCTAATGTATGCAAATTTATTTGGAGGGAAAGTACATAATTATCTGATTTAATTACCTTGCACAACTTAGTGTCATCAGCAAAAATGAAGACGATACTTTTCAGTCCTACTTCCAAGTCATTAATACTATAAATGTGTTAACAATAAAATTACCTAATACTGAACCCTGAGAAACCCCACTTACCCCATTTGTCCAATCTGAGTATGTTCCATTTACAAAAACCCTTTGCATAATAATTTCATTCAGCATATTTCACCTTTAAACAATTTATTATGTCTAGATTTTAGTCACCAATTAAATTAATTAATTTACACATTGTATTTAATTTCCTTTTAAGGCTCTCTGATTGTTGAGAATTTATTATCACGTTATTTCATTTATTTTACTTCTATTATTCATTCTTCCTCATTTTATTATATTCAGGATCATTGAGGCATTATACTGAATTAATTTAATTTATTATCTAAATCTCTTTCTCATCAAATAAATCTGATTATTTCCTCAGACATATTTTTATTTAAATTCTTATGTTCCCTCAATCCTACCTAATTTAGGAACTTAACCACAATATTAAAGCTCAGCAGGAAAAAAAAATACTCAAAATATCTCAATATCTCAAACAATATTCACCATATCTAGGATTCACTGTTTCACTCATATCACCTAAATTCAGAGGTGCCCATAACACCTCAGTTTGGAGGTACTCATTTCACCTCAATTTGGGGCTACTCATTTTATCCCCAGACATAGGCAATCATATTACTTCATCCAGAAGCATCCTTATCATTTTAACCAAGAGGCTCACAGCACCTTATTCACTTCAGATTGATGTATTCACGTTTCACCAAAACAGAGGTATTCATAAAATTCTAAATTCAGAGATTCTTATTCATTTTACCTCAATTCGGAGGCACTCTGTATATAATATAAAAAATAATTTCAAGCTATAGCAACAAGAATGTTTATCAATCAAAGTTAATCCCACAACTATTCAAATAGGACATTTGACTCTAATCATTTAAATTTCAATCTAATATTTGCCATTTAAGCCTAGTAATATTTCTATGTCAATAAGATTAACCTCAATCCAATTGTCGGTCTTTACAGCACCTCCCACTTTAAAGTTTCTCTTCAGCTAAAACAATTTCTTAATTTAAACCCCTACTTATTATTAGTATTTATAATCTCCATCATCAAAGTTAGTATTTGTCCGTCAACCATAGCTAAAATTCAATAAAATTAATACTTTGCAATCCCATGCAAAACAGAACTCTAAATTGCTTTTTCCCAATCTGCCAAACATCACCTCAACCTCGGAGCAAACTTGTGATCCTACCATCATTTATCAAATTTGTCAGTAACTCTCTGACATCATTGCTAGAACTAATAATTTAGAGAATCCAGTAGCCCCACACAATGCTCCACAGCCTTCAACTTCAGCAATACATGTATTATCTTTAAGCCACCACCACCAACTATCATGCCATCCCATTACATTCCAAATAACATCCATAAAGATATCCTAGATGGCAAAGATGTTAAACTTGTAGCATTAATAATTAGTTCTCATGAAATGTAATCCTATCATATTATTAATGAAGTGAATTTAGAAATAACAAACAGATCTAAAGGTTTTAGAATGACAATCAAACGAACTTTGATTAGATTATCCTCTTGCCTCAAAACATTTAAAAACTCACTTAAAACGCATCTCTTTAAAGAAGCGTATCACCTTCCACCCTAAAACACTTATCACCTCTCTCTCCCTCTTTTATCACTCACTATCCCTTAGATTGTAAGTCTGAAAGTTTCTATCCTAAGTACTTTGGGAATTCACCATGGACATTAGATTCCTAGCTCAAAGACAGGGCCCTCCTTCCTTTGCTAAATGTTAATCTGTATTTATCATTGTCTGAACCTAATACAGCGCTACGGAATATGTCGGTACGTTATAAAAAAAATATAATAATAATAACTTTTTTAGAGTTCATGCTGGTTTTTAGTATTTATACCAATGCAATCAGTTCAGTTTATCCTGTAAGAAGAAATGAACTCATAATCATTATTTATTTATAGTGGCGGATCTAGGTTATAAACATTATTATTATTTTTCTTAACCTTTATTTCTATTGCGCCAACATATTCCGTAGCACTAAACAGGGTAGATACAATCAAAAACAAACTTAACAAATTACAAAAGAAGGGCTCTGTTATTAAGTCAAGCATACATAGTGCTTTCTCTAAAGCACCCAAAAAGACTGATAACTCACAAACTTACAGTGTAAAGAGTATGGGTGAGATTTGGAAAGGTGAGGTACAATATATTGCGTAAATTAGGGCTAAAGGTGATAAGCTTCTTTAAATAGATGTGTTTTAGTCAGGTTTTGAAGGATTTGAAGCAGTTCGATAGTCTACTGGAGCAAGGCAAGGAGTTCCAGAGAATAGGGGCAGCTCGAGAAAAGTCCTAAAGGTGGGGATGAGAGCAGGTGACAAGAGAGGAAGAAAGAAGAAGAGAAGAGGACGGTTGGGAGATTATTTATTTGAGCAGATATATTTTATTTGATGGCTTTATTTGTTATTGTCAGGATTTGAAATTATATTCTGAAGGCTATGGAAGGCCAATGGAAAGCATATGGCAGAGAGGAGCTGCAGACATTGATCGATGAGTATGGAAGATGAGTCTCACGCAGGCATTTATTATTGACTGAAGTGAAGAGAGACGGGTGATGGGGAGTCCCGCAAAGGGAGAGTTGCAGTAGTCACGGCTGGATATGAGAGGAGAGGGTGAATTCAAATTTTGGTTGTGTCTTGTGAGAGGAAGTGACGTATTTTGGAAATGTTTTTTTGATGAAAATGACAAAAATTATTGATGGATTGTATGAAAGGAATGAAAGAAAGGGATGGGTCCAATAGAACTCCAGTCCGGTGGGGAGGGGCTGTTGGTGTGCCTGGCTCCAATATTGTGATGGTAGTGGTGTTGGTGAACCTTTGTTGTTGGAGCCAGGCTGATGAACTGCAGGAGGGAGGAGAATGTGGGGACATGCCCCTGTCCTCCCTTCAGTATGTGTGCCCTGGTAATATCTGCAGCTGCAGGAGAAGGGGGCAGTGGGGTTGAAGGTCACAGGGGTGTCATGAGGTCCAGAAAGTGGCCCCACTGCCCAAGTCAAGTCCTCGTCACCAGGTCATGGTACTTGTGCTGGTCCCTCCTCCCCTTGCGCCAGATCCTGATGAGTGGAGGTTTGCTCTGTGTCCTCATGCTTTGATGGAACCCTTGCCCCCGCCTCTGGTTCACCACTGGACCCAGACCTCTGTGAAGCTGAAAGAGAGAAACAATCAAATAAAGGAATATGTGTTAATGATGTTGAAGAAATTTGTTTACAGAGTTCCTTCCTTACAGAGCCATTGACCTAATTATCAGTGCTCTTCACTGTGTGACAGAACAGAAGATTCCATGTTAATTGAGTGTTTATCTGCTGTCTGACCTATAATGAGGTAACTGTCCCTTTCACTAAAACTCTGAGTAGCTATCATTTGCTAACTGTGATCTTGATCTTTATAGTTCTTGGCTCCTAACACTCTCTTGATTCTGGCTGTGGTCTGTGACTGCCTAAACTGCAGTGCGCACACCCATACATGGACTGGCTATTGGTTGATTATTGTTGTTGAGCCTACTGAAGACAGTATTTGTCAGCCTTATGGATTTAATGACGCATGACTAATCCATCTATCCCTTGTATTTTCCATGAAGCAGTCATGTAAGTGTCCTTGTTGGTCCTCCTATACATGTGTAGTGTGTGATGTACATGTGGTGGTAAGTTGGTGTATGTGATATTCATCGGACATGGAGGCGGGATCCTGCTGGGCCACCGGGCACCGGGCTCAGTAGGTTCTGGAGGTCCCTCTCCCACCCTTCAAGTGACAGACACTCTGGGGCCACGACTTGTTGCTGAGGCCATCTCCTTGGACATATTCCTCCTCATCAGGACCCTGACATCATTCAACCTGTGCTTCACAGACCTCACATCCCTTTCTGCTGTGCTCACTGCTGTTACTGCAGCCACTACCTCATTTCATGCCTGTGATTTAGCACCGGGCCTAACTTCCCTACCCCCTGACAGGATAGCTGTATGGAATGCAGGAGTACCAACATCTCCTGGGCAGAGTAATTGGGGGCCCTTTGCCTGCCCCCAGCCTCTTGCCTTACCAACTGTGGGTGGGGATCCTGGCCTCCCTGAACTGTCCCTGAGGCCTGTCCATCATCTCCACTACCACCCCCCTGGAATCAGGCCCGTCCCCCTCTAACCCTGATAGTGATGAGCCTATCATTATGGGCACCTGCCCACCCAGCTCCCCTCCTCCACTCTCTCCTCCTCTTCTTCCACCTCCTTAACCTCCTCCACCACTGCCTCCAACTCCTCCATCGCCTCCACCTCCTCCTCCACCACCTCCTCCTCCTCCACTGCCTCCTCCACCTATCCTCCACTCTCCACCTCATCCTCTCGCTCACTCCCGTTGCCACCTCTCTCTCCTCGTCGCCTCTCCTCCTCTTCTCCTACCATCCACTCCTCTCCCCTCCTCTCTCCTCCCTCCATTACAATCCCAAAAATAAAATAAGGATAACAGAAAAAAGTATTTGAATACATATGTGTGGGGTAAAAAAAAATTATGTTTTATGTGTAATTGTTAATTGTTGGGGTATAGGGTGGGGAGGGGGAGTGTAAGTTTTGACCTGTCTCTAAGTGTATCTATGTGTGTTATTAACGGTATGTGTAATTGTAGTATGTGTAATCAATACATTTGTGTAATTAAAATGTATGTGTAAAATAGTTATGATAATAATATAAATGAATAGAACTGTAAGAACCTGCTCTCCAATATCACCTACTCTCTCTCTCTCTAGAACCAACCACCAAATCCAACACAGTCGACGCATGGGCATGTGGAACGCAGCTTTATTATCTCCCCCTGTCAATCATTTTCCGGGATACCGCTGCTCCTTGGCTCTTATGCCTGTGTCGCTCTCCGGAATTACAGGAATGGTTTGTAACAGCGGTCAGTATCTTTTCCAGCCCACTCACAGCTTGCGGGCACGGGAAGGGTTTACGGGCTTGTGTCTACGGCCCGTAGCTCTCGGCCTTGTTTAATTTAATTGCTCTGGAAATTTCAAGCCTGCAGGCTTTGCAGGTATGCCTTTGCTGCTACTGGCTTGGAATTTAATATGGCCCACAGTATTCTTGATCTGGTCAGCTTTGAATTAATGTTCTGACAAGCTTCTCATTGTGTTAGGCTTATAAAAAGGACAAAATGGTAATTATTTCTGGAAGAACTTCCAACAGATTTGGAATAATGACACATGATGTAAAACGGGAACTGAGATGTAAAATATAAAATAAAATAATTATCCAATATATTGCTGGAGTCTACTCTGAGTCTACTCTAAGTAAAGCAAATGGAATTGTATGCTGGCTCTTCTCCCATCTCCCTCCCCTGTGTCTCTTCTCCCCTCTCCCTCCCCTGTGTCTCTTCCCCCTCTTCCTTTCCTGTGTCTCTTCCCCCTCTCCCTTCCTTGTGTCTTCCCCCCCTCCCTTATAACCCTCCTCAACCCCCCTCCTCATTCTCAACCTCCCTCCTCAACCCCACTCCTCATCCTTAACCTCCCTCCTCATCCTCCCTCCTCATCCTCAACCTCTCTCCTCAACCCCCTCATCCTCAACACCCCTCCTCAACCTCCCTCCTCACCCCCCCAAACTCATCATCAACCCCCCATCTTCAACCCCCTCCTCAGCCCCCTCCTCAACCCCCTCCTCAACCTCAATACCCCTCCTCATCCTCAACCCACTCCTCAACTTCCCTCCTCATCCTCAACCTCCCTCCTCAACCCTCCCTCCATAACCCCCCTCCTCAACCACTCCTTAACCCCCTCCTCAACCTCAACCCCCCTCCTCATCCTCAACCCCCTCCTCAACCTCTCTCCTCATCCTCAACCTCCCTCCTTAACACCACTCCTCATCCTCAACCTCCCTCCTCATCCTCACTCCTCATCCTCAACCTATCTTCTCAACCCCCTCATCCTCAACCCCTCTCCTC